>OU342740.1:140145511-140177121 GCA_910589775.1 Avena eriantha | reverse complement strand
TGTGGATCATCAAGCAGGTGTGGTTTTGAGAATATATAACACATGCATTGATCTCTAGGGACTCCATTTGTGTCAAACAACCATGGTGGTCAGAAATCCCAGAGAGCCCCTGGAATATGCAACTGCCACATGGAGATGTGAACAGTGTGACAGAAGTAGTTGCATCACCACACCCAACTGGAGTGTGTGTGTGGTCATGTGGATCATCAAGCAGGTGTGGTTTTGAGAATATATAACACATGCATTGATCTCTAGGGACTCCATTTGTGTAAAACAACCATGGTGGTCAGAAAGCCTAGAGAGCCCCTGGAATATGCAACTGCCACATGGAGATGGTGAACCAGTGTGACAGAAGCAGTTGCATCACCACACCCAACTGGAGTGTGTGTGTGTCATGTGGATCATCAAGCAGGTGTGGTTTTGAGAATATATAACACATGCATGATCTCTAGGGACTCCATTTGTGCCAAACAACCATGGTGGTCAGAAAGCCCAGAGAGCCCCTGAATATGCAACTGTCACATGGAGATGGTGAACCAGTGTGACAGAAGTAGTGCATCACCACACCCAACTGAGATGTGTGTGTGTGTGTCATGTGGATCATCAAGCAGGTGTGGTTTTGAGACTATATAACACATGCATTGATCTATAGGGACTCCATTTGTGTCAAACAACCATGGTGGTCAGAAAGCCCAGAGAGCCCCTGGAATATGCAACTACCACATGGAGATGTTGAACTAGTGTGACAGAAGCAGTTGCATCACCACACCCAACTGGAGTGTGTGTGTGGTCATGTGGATCATCAAGCAGGTGTGGTTTGAGAATATATAACACATGCATTGATCTCTAGGGACTCCATTTGTGTCAAACAACCATGGTGGTCAGAAAGCCCAGAGAGCCCCCGAATATGCAACTGCCACATGGAGATGGTGAACCAGTGTGACAGAAGCAGTTGCATCACCACACCCCACTGGAGTGTGTGTGTGGTCATGTGGATCATCAAGCAGGTGTGGTTTTGAGAATATATAACACATGCATTGAATCTCTAGGGAGTCCATTATTGTGTCAAACAACCATGGTGTGGTCAGAAAGCCAGAGCCCCCTTGATATAGCAGACTAGCCACATGGAGATGGTGAACTAGTGTGACAGAAGCAGTTGCATCACCACACCCAAATTGAGTGGTGTGTGTGGTCATGTGGATCCATCAAGCAGTGTGGTTTGAGACTATATAACACATGCATTGATCTATAGGGACTCCATTTGTGTCAAACAACCATGGTGGTCAGAAAGCCCAGAGAGCCCCTAGGAATATGCAACTAGCCACATGGAGATGGTGAACTAGTGTGACAGAAGTAGTTGGCATCACCACAACCCAACTGGAGTGTGTGTGTGGTCATGTGGATCATCAAAGCAGGTGTGGTTTTGAGAATATATAACACATGCAATTGATCTCTATGGGACTCCATTTGTGTAAACAACCATGGTGGTCAGAAATCCCAGAGGAGCCCCTGGAATATGCAACTGCCACATGGAGATGGTGAACCAGTGTGACAGAAGTCAGTTGCATCACCACACCAACTGAGTGTGTGTGTGTGGTCATGTGGATCATCAAGCAGGTGTGGTTTTGAGAATATATAACACATGCATTGATCTATAGGGACTCCATTTGGTGTAAAACAACCATGGTGGTCAGAAAGCCCAGAGAGCCCCTGGAATATGCAACTGCCACATGGAGATGGTGAACAGTGTGACAGAAGCTAGCTTGCATCACCACACCCAACTGGAGTGTGTGTGTGGTCATGTGGATCATCAAGAGGTGTGGTTTTGAGAAATATATAACACATGCATTGATCTCTAGGGGACTTCCATTGTGTAAAACAACCATGGTGGTCAGAAAGCCTAGAGAAGCCCCTGGAATATGCAACTGCCACATGGAGATGGTGAACCAGTGTGACAGAAGCAGCTTGCATCACCACACCCAACTTAGAGTGTGTGTGTGGTCATGTGGATCATCAAGCAGGTGTGGTTTTGAGAATATATAACACATGCATTGAATCTATAGGGACTCCATTTGTGTAAAACAACCATGGTGGTCAGAAAGCCCAGAGAGCCCCTCGGAATATGCAACTGACCACATGGAGATGGTGAACTAGTGTGACAGAAGAGTTCGCATCACCACACCCAACTAGAGTGTGTGTGTGGTCATGTGGATAATCAAGCAGGTGTGGTTTTGAGACTATATAACACATGCATTGAATCTATAGGGACTCCATTTGTGTATAACAACCATGGTGAGTGAGAAAGCCCAGAGAGCCCCTGGAATATGCAACTACCACATAGAGATGTGAACTATTGTGAAAGAAGTAGTTGCAATCCGCCACAACCCACTGGACTGTGTGTGTGGTCATGTGGATCATCAAGCAGGTGTGATTTTGAGAATATATAACACATGCATTGTTATCTAGGGACTCCATTTGTAGCCAAACAACCATGGTGGTCAGAAATCCCAGAGAGCCCCTAGAATATGCAACTATCACATGGAGATGGTGAACCAGTGTGACAGAAGTTGTTGAATCACCACACCCAACTAGAGAGAGAGAGTATGTGTGGTCATGGGGGATCATCAAGCAGGTGTGGTTTTGAGACTATATAACACATGCATTGATCTATAGGGACTCCATTTGTGTAAAACAACCATGGTGGTCAGAAATCCCAGAGAGCCCCTAGAATATGCAACTACCACATGGAAGATGGTGAACTAGTGTGACAGAAGTAGTTGCATCACCACACCCAACTGGAGTGTGTGTGTGTGGTCATGTGGATCATCAAGCAGGTGTGGTTTGAGACTATATAACACATGCATTGATCTCTAGGGACTCCATTTGTGTATAACAACCATGGTGGTCAGAAAGCCCAGAGAGCCCCTGGAATATGCAACTACCACATAGAGATGGTGAACTAGTGTGACAGAAGCAGTTGCATCACCACACCCAACTGAGTGTGTGTGTGGGTCATGTGGATCATCAAGCAGGTGTGGTTTGAGAATATATACACATGCATTGATCTCTAGGGACTCCATTTGTGTCAAACAACCATGGTGGGTCAGAAAGCCCAGAGAGCCCCTGGAATATGCAACTGCCACATGGAGATGGTGAACCAGTGTGACAGAAGTAGTTGCATCACCACACCCAACTGGAGTGTGTGTGGTGGTCATGTGGATCATCAAGAAGGTGTGGTTTTGAGAATATATAACACATGCATTGATCTCTAGGGACTCCATTTGTGTAAAACAACCATGGTGGTCAGAAAGCCCAGAGAGCCCCTGGAATATGCAACTGCCACATGGAGATGGTGAACCAGTGTGACAGAAGCAGTTGCATCACCACACCCAACTGGAGTGTGTGTGTGTGGTCATGTGGATCATCAAGCAGGTGTGGTTTTGAGAATATATAACACATGCATTGATCTATAGGGACTCCATTTGTGTAAAACAACCATGGTGGTCAGAAAGCCCAGAGAGCCCCTGGAATATGCAACTGCCACATAGGAGATGGTGAACCAGTGTGACAGAAGCATTGCATCACCACACCCAACTGGAGTGTGGTGTGTGTGGGTCATGTGGATCATAAAGCAGGTGTGGTTTGAGAATATATAACACATGCATTGATCTCTAGGGAGTCCATTTATGGCAAACAACCATGGTGTGGTCAGAAAGCCCAGAGACCCCCTGGAATATGCAACTACCACATGGGGATGGTGAACTAGTATGACAGAAGCAGTTGCATCACCACCCCCAACTGGAGTGTGTGTGGTGTGGTCATGTGGATCATCAAGCAGGTGTGGTTTGAGACTATATAACACATGCATTGATCTCTAGGGACTCCATTTGTGTCAAACAACCATGGTGGTCAGAAAGCCCAGAGAGCCCCTGGAATATGCCACTGCCACATGGAGATGGTGAACCAGTGTGACAGAAGTAGTTGCATCACCACACCAAGCTTGAGTGTGTGTGTGGTCATGTGGATCATCAAGCAGGTGTGGTTTTGAGAATATATAACACATGCATTGATCTCTAGGGACTCCATTTGTGTAAACAACCATGGTGGTCAGAAAGCCCAGAGAGCCCCTGGAATATGCAACTGCCACATGAGATGGTGAACCAGTGTCGACAGAAGCAGCTGCATCACCACACCCAACTAGAGTGTGTGTGTGGTCATGTGGATCATCAAGAAGGTGTGGTTTTGAGAATATATAACAGCATGCATTAATATCTAGGGACTCCATTCAATTTGTGTCAAACAACCATGGTGGTTAGAAAGCCTAGAGAGCCCCTGGAATATGCAACTGCCACATGGAGATGGTGAACCAGTGTGACAGAAGCAGTTGCATCACCACACCCAACTGGAGTCTGTGTGTGTGGTCATGTGGATCATCAAGCAGGTGTGGTTTTGAGAATATATAACACATGCATTGATCTCTAGGGACTCCATTTGTGTAAAACAACCATGGTGGTCAGAAAGCCCAGAGAGCCCCTGGAATATGCAACTGCCACATGGAGATGGTGAACCAGTGTGACAGAAGCAGTTGCATCACCACACCCAACTAGAGTGTGTGTGTGGTCATGTGGATCATCAAGCAGGTGTGGTTTTGAGAATATATAACACATGCATTGATCTCTAGGGACTCCATTTGTGTCAAACAACCATGGTGGTTAAGAAAGCCCAGAGAGCCCCTAGGAATATGCAACTGCCACATGGAGATGGTGAACCTAGTGTGACAGAAGTAGTTGCATCACCACACCCAACTGGAGTTGTGTGTGTGGTCATGTGGATCATCAAGCAGGTGTGGTTTTGAGAATATATAACACATGCATTGATCTCTAGGGACTCCATTTGTGTAAAACAACCATGGTGGTCAGAAAGCCCAGAGAGCCCCTGAATATGCAACTAGCCACATGGAGATGGTGAACCAGTGTGACAGAAGCAGTTGCATCACCACACCCAACTAGAGTGTGTGTGTGTCATGTGGATCATCAAGAAGGTGTGGTTTTGAGAATATATAACACATGCATTGATCTCTAGGGACTCCATTTGTGTCAAACAACCATGGTGGTCAGAAATCCCAGAGAGCCCCTGGAATATGCAACTGCCACATGGAGATGGTGAACCTAGTGTGACAGAAGTAGTTGCATCACCACACCCAACTGGAGTCTGTGTGTGTGGTCATGTGGATCATCAAGCAGGTGTGGTTTTGAGAATATATAACACATGCATTGATCTCTAGGGACTCCATTTGTGTAAAACAACCATGGTGGTCAGAAAGCCCAGAGAGCCCCTGGAATATGCAACTGCCACATGGAGATGGTGAACTAGTGTGACAGAAGCAGTTGCATCACCACACCCAACTGGAGTGTGTGTGTGGTCATGTGGATCATCAAGCAGGTGTGGTTTTGAGACTATATAACACATGCATTGATCTCTAGGGACTCCATTTGTGTCAAACAACCATGGTGGTCAGAAAGCCCAGAGAGCCCCTGGAATATGCAACTGCCACATGGAGATGGTGAACCAGTGTGACAGAAGTAGTTGAATCACCACACCAAACTAGAGATTGTGTGTGTGGTCATGTGGATCATCAAGCAGGTGTGGTTTTGAGAATATATAACACATGCATTGATCTCTAGGGACTCCATTTGTGTAAAACACCATGGTGGTCAGAAAGCCCAGAGAGCCCCTGAATATGCAACTGCCACATGGAGATGGTTGAACCAGTGTTGACAGAAGCAGTTGCATCACCACCCCCAACTAGAGTGTGTGGTGTGGTCATGTGGATCATCAAGAAGGTGTGGTTTTGAGAATATATAAACATGCATTGATCTCTAGGGACGTCCATTCATTTGTGTCAAACAACCATGGTGGTTAGAAAGCCTAGAGAGCCCCTGGAATATGCAACTGCCACATGGAGATGGTGAACCAGTGTGACAGAAGTCAGTTGCATCACCACACCCAACTTGAGTGCTGTGTGTTGGTCATGTGGATCATCAAGCAGGTGTGGTTTTGAGAATATATAACACATGCATTGATCTCTAGGGACTCCATTTGTGTAAAACAACCATGGTGGTCAGAAAGCCCAGAGAGCCCCTGGAATATGCAACTGCCACATGGAGATGGTGAACTAGTGTGACAGAAGCAGTTGCATCACCACACCCAACTGGAGTGTGTGTGTGGTCATGTGGATCATCAAGCAGGTGTGGTTTTGAGACTATATAACACATGCATTGATCTCTAGGGACTCCATTTGTGTCAAACAACCATGGTGGTCAGAAAGCCCAGAGAGCCCCTGGAATATGCAACTACCACATGGAGATGGTGAACTAGTGTGACAGAAGCAGTTGCATCACCACACCCACTGGAGTGTGTGTGTGTGGTCATGTGGATCATCAAGCAGGTGTGGTTTTGAGAATATATAACACATGCATTGATCTCTAGGGACTCCATTTGTGTCAAACAACCATGGTGGTCAGAAAGCCAGAGAGCCCCTGGAATATGCAACTGCCACATGGAGATGGTGAACCAGTGTGACAGAAGCAGTGCATCACCACACCCAACTGGAGTGTGTGTGTGGTCATGTGGATCATCAAGCAGGTGTGGTTTTGAGAATATATAACACATGCATTGATCTCTAGGGACTCCATTTGTGTAAAACAACCATGGTGGTCAGAAAGCCCAGAGAGCCCCTGGAATATGCAACTGCCACATGGAGATGGTGAACCAGTGTGACAGAAGCAGTTGCATCACCACACCCAACTAGGAGTGTGTGTGTGGTCATGTGGATCATCAAGAAGGTGTGGTTTTGAGAATATATAACACATGCATTGATCTCTAGGGAGCCATTCAATTTGTGTCAAACAACCATGGTGGTCAGAAATCCTAGAGAGCCCCTCGAATATGCAACTGCCACATGGAGATGGTGAACCAGTGTGACAGAAGCAGTTGCATCACCACACCCAACTGGAGTGTGTGTGTGGTCATGTGGATCATCAAGCAGGTGTGGTTTTGAGAATATATAACACATGCATTGATCTATAGGGACTCCATTTGTGTAAAACAACCATGGTGGTCAGAAAGCCCAGAGAGCCCCTAGAATATGCAACTACCACATGGAGATGGTGAACTAGTGTGACAGAAGTAGTTGCATCACCACACCCAACTGGAGTGTGTGTGTGGTCATGTGGATCATCAAGAAGGTGTGGTTTTGAGAATATATAACACATGCATTGATCTATAGGGACTCCATTTGTGTAAAACAACCATGGTGGTCAGAAAGCCCAGAGAGCCCCTGGAATATGCAACTGCCACATGGAGATGGTGAACCAGTGTGACAGAAGTAGTTGCATCACCACACCCAACTGGAGTGTGTGTGTGGTCATGTGGATCATCAAGCAGGTGTGGTTTTGAGAATATATAACACATGCATTGATCTATAGGGACTCCATTTGTGTAAACAACCATGGTGGTCAGAAATCCCAGAGAGCCCCTAGAATATGCAACTTCCACATGGAGATGGTGAACCAGTGTGACAGAAGCTAGTTGCATCACCACACCCAACTGGAGTGTGTGTGTGGTCATGTGGATCATCAAGAAGGTGTGGTTTTGAGAATATATAACACATGCATTGATCTCTAGGGACTCCATTATTGTGTAAAACAACCATGGTGGTCAGAAAGCCAGAGAGCCCCTGGAATATGCAACTGCCACATGGAGATGGTGAACCAGTGTGACAGAAGCAGTTGCATCACCACACCCAACTTGAGTGTGTGTGTGGTCATGTGGATCATCAAGCAGGTGTGGTTTTGAGAATATATAACACATGCATTGATCTCTAGGGACTCCATTTGTGTAAAACAACCATGGTGGTCAGAAATCCCAGAGAGCCCCTGGAATATGCAACTGCCACATGGAGATGGTGAACCAGTGTGACAGAAGTAGTTGCATCACCACACCCAACTGGAGTGTGTGTGTGGTCATGTGGATCATCAAGCAGGTGTGGTTTTGAGAATATATACACATGCATTATCTCTAGGGACTCCCATTTGTGTAAACAACCATGGTGGTCAGAAAGCCCAGAGAGCCCCTGAATATGCAACTGCCACATGGAGATGGTGAACCAGTGTGACAGAAGCAGTTGCATCACCACACCCAACTAGAGTTGTGTGTGTGGTCATGTGGATCATCAAGCAGGTGTGGTTTTGAGAATATATAACACATGCATTGATCTCTAGGGACTCCATTTGTGTAAAACAACCATGGTGGTCAGAAAGCCCAGAGAGCCCCTGGAATATGCAACTGCCACATGGAGATGGTGAACCAGTGTGACAGAAGCAGTTGCATCACCACACCCAACTGGAGTGTGTGTGTGTGGTCATGTGGATCATCAAGCAGGTGTGGTTTTGAGAATATATAACACATGCATTGATATTCTAGGGACTCCATTTGTGTAAAACAACCATGGTGGTCAGAAAGCCCAGAGAGCCCCTGGAATATGCAACTAGCCACATGGAGATGGTGAACTAGTGTGACAGAAGTAGTTGCATCACCACACCCAACTGGAGTGTGTGTGTGGTCATGTGGATCATCAAGAAGGTGTGGTTTGAGAATATATAACACATGCATTGATCTATAGGGACTCCATTTGTGTAAAACAACCATGGTGGTCAGAAAGCCCAGAGAGCCCCTGGAATATGCAACTGCCACATAGAGATGGTGAACCAGTGTGACAGAAGCAGTTGCATCACCACACCCAACTGGAGTGTGTGTGTGGTCATGTGGATCATCAAGCAGGTGTGGTTTTGAGACTATATAACACATGCATTAATCTCTAGGGACTCCATTTGTGTATAACAACCATGGTGGTCAGAAAGCCCAGAGAGCCCCTGGAATATGCAACTAGCCACATAGAGATGGTGAACTAGTGTGACAGAAGCAGTTGCATCACCACACCCAACTGGAGTGTGTGTGTGGTCATGTGGATCATCAAGCAGGTGTGGTTTGAGAATATATAACACATGCATTGATCTCTAGGGACTCCATTGTGTCAAACAACCATGGTGTGTCAGAAAGCCCAGAGAGCCCCTGAGAATATGCAACTGCCACATGGAGATGGTGAACTAGTGTGACAGAAGTCAGTTGCATCACCACACCCAACTGGAGTGTGTGTGTGTGGGTCATGTGGATCATCAAGCAGGTGTGGTTTTGAGAATATATAACACATGCATTGATCTCTAGGGACTCCATTTGTGTCAAACAACCATGGTGGTCAGAAAGCCCAGAGAGCCCCTGGAATATGCAACGCCACATGGGATGGTGAACTAGTGTGACAGAAGCAGTTGCATCACCACACCCAACTGAGTGTGTGTGTGTGGTCATGTGGATCATCAAGAAGGTGTGGTTTTGAGACTATATAACACATGCATTGATCTCTAGGGACTCCATTTGTGTCAAACAACCATGGTGGGTCAGAAAGCCAGAGAGCCCCTGGAATATGCAACTGCCACATGGAGATGGTGAACTAGTGTGACAGAAGCAGTTGCATCACCACACCCAACTGGAGTGTGTGTGTGGTCATGTGGATCATCAAGCAGGTGTGGTTTTGAGAATATATAACACATGCATTGATCTATAGGGACTCCATTTGTGTAAAACAACCATGGTGGTCAGAAAGCCTAGAGAGCCCCTGGAATATGCAACTGCCACATGGAGATGGTGAACCAGTGTGACAGAAGCAGTGCATCACCACACCCAACTGAGTGTGTGTGTGGTCATGTGGATCATCAAGCAGGTGTGGTTTTGAGAATATATAACACATGCATTGATCTCTAGGGACTCCATTTGTGTAAAACAACCATGGTGGTCAGAAAGCCCAGAGAGCCCCTGGAATATGCAACTGCCACATGGAGATGGTGAACCAGTGTGACAGAAGCAGTCTGCATCACCACACCCAACTGGAGTGTGTGTGTGGTCATGTGGATCATCAAGAAGGTGTGGTTTTGAGAATATATAACCACATGCATTGATCTCTAGGGACTCCATTTGTGTAAACAACCATGGTGGGTCAGAAAGCCCAGAGAGCCCCTGGAATATGCAACTACCACATGGAGATGGTGAACTAGTGTGACAGAAGGCAGTTGCATCACCACACCCAACTGAGTGTGTGGTGGTCATGTGGATCATCAAGCAGGTGTGGTTTTGAGAATATATAACACATGCATTGATCTAGGGACCCATTTGTGTCAAACAACCATGGTGGTCAGAAATCCCAGAGAGCCCCTGGAATATGCAACTGCACATGGAGATGGTGAACCAGTGTGACAGAAGTAGTTGCATCACCACACCCAACTGAGAGTGTGGTGTGTGGTCATGTGGATCATCAAGCAGGTGTGGTTTTGAGAATATATAACACATGCATTGATCTATAGGGATTCCCATTTGTGTAAAACAACCATGGTGGTCAGAAAGCCCAGAGAGCCCCTGGAATATGCAACTGCCACATGGAGATGGTGAACCAGTGTGACAGAAGCAGTTGCATCACCACACCCAACTAGGAGTGTGTGTGTGGTCATGTGGATCATCAAGCAGGTGTGGTTTTGAGAATATATAACACATGCATTGATCTCTAGGGACTCCATTTGTGTAAAACAACCATGGTGGTCAGAAAGCCCAGAGAGCCCCTGGAATATGCAACTGCCACATGGAGATGGTGAACCAGTGTGACAGAAGTAGTTGCATCACCACACCCAACTGGAGTGTGTGTGTGTGGTCATGTGGATCATCAAGCAGGTGTGGTTTTGAGAATATATAACACATGCATTGATCTCTAGGGACTCCATTTGTGTAAAACAACCATGGTGGTCAGAAAGCCCAGAGAGCCCCTGGAATATGCAACTAGCCACATGGAGATGGTGAACTAGTGTGACAGAAGCAGTTGCATCACCACACCCAACTGGAGTGTGTGTGTGGTCATGTGGATCATCAAGCAGGTGTGGTTTTGAGAATATATAACACATGCATTGATCTCTAGGGACTCCATTTGTGTCAAACAACCATGGTGGTCAGAAAGCCCAGAGAGCCCCTGGAATATGCAACTGCCACATGGAGATGGTGAACTAGTGTGACAGAAGTAGTTGCATCACCACACCCAACTGGAGTGTGTGTGTGGTCATGTGGATCATCAAGCAGGTGTGGTTTTGAGAATATATAACACATGCATTGATCTATAGGGACTCCATTTGTGTAAAACAACCATGGTGGTCAGAAAGCCCAGAGAGCCCCTGGAATATGCAACTGCCACATGGAGATGGTGAACCAGTGTGACAGAAGCAGTTGCATCACCACACCCAACTGGAGTGTGTGTGTGGTCATGTGGATCATCAAGCAGGTGTGGTTTTGAGAATATATAACACATGCATTGATCTATAGGGACTCCATTTGTGTCAAACAACCATGGTGGTCAGAAAGCCCAGAGAGCCCCTGGAATATGCAACTGCCACATGGAGATGGTGAACTAGTGTGACAGAAGCAGTTGCATCACCACACCCAACTGGAGTGTGTGTGTGTGGTCATGTGGATCATCAAGCAGGTGTGGTTTTGAGAATATATAACACATGCATTGATCTCTAGGGACTCCATTTGTGTCAAACAACCATGGTGGTCAGAAAGCCCAGAGAGCCCCTGGAATATGCAACTACCACATGGAGATGGTGAACCTAGTGTGACAGAAGCTAGTTGCATCACCACACCCAACTGGAGTGTGTGTGTGTGGTCATGTGGATCATCAAGCAGGTGTGGTTTTGAGACTATATAACACATGCATTGATCTCTAGGGACTCCATTTGTGTCAAACAACCATGGTGGTCAGAAAGCCCAGAGAGCCCCTGGAATATGCAACTGCCACATGGAGATGGTGAACCAGTGTGACAGAAGCAGTTGCATCACCACACCCAACTGGAGTGTGTGTGTGGTCATGTGGATCATCAAGAAGGTGTGGTTTTGAGAATATATAACACATGCATTGATCTCTAGGGACTCCATTTGTGTCAAACAACCATGGGTGGTCAGAAATCCCAGAGAGCCCCTAGGAATATGCAACTACCACATGGAGATGGTGAACTAGTGTGACAGAAGCAGTTGCATCACCACACCCAACTGGAGTGTGTGTGTGTGGTCATGTGGATCATCAAGCAGGTGTGGTTTTGAGACTATATAACACATGCATTGATCTCTAGGGACTCCATTTGTGTCAAACAACCATGGTGGTCAGAAAGCCCAGAGAGCCCCTGGAATATGCAACTGCCACATAGGAGATGGTGAACCAGTGTGACAGAAGCAGTTGCATCACCACACCCAACTGGAGTGTGTGTGTGGTCATGTGGATCATCAAGCAGGTGTGGTTTTGAGAATATATAACACATGCATTGATCTCTAGGGACTCCATTTGTGTAAACAACCATGGTGGTCAGAAAGCCCAGAGAGCCCCTGGAATATGCAACTGCCACATGGAGATGGTGAACCAGTGTGACAGAAGCAGTTGCATCACCACACCCAACTGGAGTGTGTGTGTGGTCATGTGGATCATCAAGCAGGTGTGGTTTTGAGAATATATAACACATGCATTGATCTATAGGGACTCCATTTGTGTCAAACAACCATGGTGGTCAGAAATCCCAGAGAGCCCCTAGAATATGCAACTGCCACATGGAGATGGTGAACCAGTGTGACAGAAGTAGTTGCATCACCACACCCAACTGGAGTGTGTGTGTGGTCATGTGGATCATCAAGAAGGTGTGGTTTTGAGAATATATAACACATGCATTGATCTCTAGGGACTCCATTTGTGTAAACAACCATGGTGGTCAGAAAGCCCAGAGAGCCCCTGGAATATGCAACTGCCACATGGAGATGGTGAACCAGTGTGACAGAAGCAGTTGCATCACCACACCCAACTAGAGTGTGTGTGTGGTCATGTGGATCATCAAGCAGGTGTGGTTTTGAGACTATATAACACATGCATTATATCTAGGGAGTCCATTCAATTGTGTCAAACAACCATGGTGGTTAGAAAGCCTAGAGAGCCCCTGGAATATGCAACTGCCACATGGAGATGGTGAACCAGTGTGACAGAAGCAGTTGCATCACCACACCCAACTGGAGTCTGTGTGTGTGGTCATGTGGATCATCAAGCAGGTGTGGTTTTGAGAATATATAACACATGCATTGATCTATAGGGACTCCATTTGTGTAAAACAACCATGGTGGTCAGAAAGCCCAGAGAGCCCCTAGAATATGCAACTACCACATGGAGATGGTGAACTAGTGTGACAGAAGTAGTTGCATCACCACACCCAACTGGAGTGTGTGTGTGGTCATGTGGATCATCAAGAAGGTGTGGTTTGAGAATATATAACACATGCATTGATCTATAGGGACTCCATTTGTGTAAAACAACCATGGTGGTCAGAAAGCCTAGAGAGCCCCTGGAATATGCAACTGCCACATGGAGATGGTGAACCAGTGTGACAGAAGTAGTTGCATCACCACACCCAACTGGAGTGTGTGTGTGGTCATGTGGATCATCAAGAAGGTGTGGTTTTGAGAATATATAACACATGCATTGATCTCTAGGGACTCCATTTGTGTAAACAACCATGGTGGTCAGAAAGCCCAGAGAGCCCCTGGAATATGCAACTGCCACATGGAGATGGTGAACCAGTGTGACAGAAGCAGTTGCATCACCACACCCAACTGGAGTGTGTGTGTGGTCATGTGGATCATCAAGCAGGTGTGGTTTTGAGAATATATAACACATGCATTGATCTCTAGGGACTCCATTTGTGTAAACAACCATGGTGGTCAGAAAGCCCAGAGAGCCCCTGGAATATGCAACTACCACATGGAGATGGTGAACCAGTGTGACAGAAGCAGTTGCATCACCACACCCAACTGGAGTGTGTGTGTGTGGTCATGTGGATCATCAAGCAGGTGTGGTTTTGAGAATATATAACACATGCATTGATCTCTAGGGACTCCATTTGTGTCAAACAACCATGGTGGTCAGAAAGCCCAGAGAGCCCCTGGAATATGCAACTGCCACATGGAGATGGTGAACTAGTGTGACAGAAGCAGTTGCATCACCACACCCAACTAGGAGTTGTGTGTGTGGTCATGTGGATCATCAAGCAGGTGTGGTTTGAGAATATATAACACATGCATTGATCTCTAGGGACTCCATTTGTGTCAAACAACCATGGTGGTCAGAAAGCCCAGAGAGCCCCTGGAATATGCAACTGCCACATGGAGATGGTGAACTAGTGTGACAGAAGTAGTTGCATCACCACACCCAACTGGAGTGTGTGTGTGGTCATGTGGATCATCAAGCAGGTGTGGTTTTGAGAATATATAACACATGCATTGATCTATAGGGACTCCATTTGTGTAAAACAACCATGGTGGTCAGAAAGCCCAGAGAGCCCCTGGAATATGCAACTGCCACATGGAGATGGTGAACCAGTGTGACAGAAGCAGTTGCATCACCACACCCAACTGGAGTGTGTGTGTGGTCATGTGGATCATCAAGAAGGTGTGGTTTTGAGACTATATAACACATGCATTGATCTCTAGGGACTCCATTTGTGTAAAACAACCATGGTGGTCAGAAAGCCCAGAGAGCCCCTGGAATATGCAACTGCCACATGGAGATGGTGAACCAGTGTGACAGAAGCAGTTGCATCACCACACCCAACTGGAGTGTGTGTGTGTGGTCATGTGGATCATCAAGCAGGTGTGGTTTTGAGACTATATAACACATGCATTGATCTCTAGGGACTCCATTTGTGTAAACAACCATGGTGGTCAGAAAGCCCAGAGAGCCCCTGGAATATGCAACTGCCACATGGAGATGGTGAACCAGTGTGACAGAAGCTAGTTGCATCACCACACCCAACTGGAGTGTGTGTGTGGTCATGTGGATCATCAAGCAGGTGTGGTTTTGAGAATATATAACACATGCATTGATCTCTAGGGACTCCATTTGTGTCAAACAACCATGGTGGTCAGAAAGCCCAGAGAGCCCCTGGAATATGCAACTGCCACATGGAGATGGTGAACCAGTGTGACAGAAGCAGTTGCATCACCACACCCAACTAGAGTGTGTGTGTGGTCATGTGGATCATCAAGAAGGTGTGGTTTTGAGAATATATAACACATGCATTGATCTCTAGGGACTCCATTTGTGTCAAACAACCATGGTGGTCAGAAAGCCTAGAGAGCCCCTGGAATATGCAACTGCCACATGGAGATGGTGAACCAGTGTGACAGAAGCAGTCTGCATCACCACACCCAACTGAGTGTGTGTGTGTGGTCATGTGGATCATCAAGCAGGTGTGGTTTTGAGAATATATAACACATGCATTGATCTCTAGGGACTCCATTTGTGTCAAACAACCATGGTGGTCAGAAAGCCAGAGAGCCCCTGGAATATGCAACTACCACATGGAGATGGTGAACTAGTGTGACAGAAGCAGTTGCATCACCACACCCAACTGGAGTGTGTGTGTGTGGTCATGTGGATCATCAAGCAGGTGTGGTTTTGAGAATATATAACACATGCATTGATCTCTAGGGACTCCATTTGTGTAAAACAACCATGGTGGTCAGAAAGCCCAGAGAGCCCCTGGAATATGCAACTGCCACATGGAGATGGTGAACCAGTGTGACAGAAGTAGTGCATCACCACACCCAACTAGAGTGTGTGTGTGGTCATGTGGATCATCAAGAAGGTGTGGTTTTGAGAATATATAACACATGCATTGATCTCTAGGGACTCCATTTGTGTAAAACAACCATGGTGGTCAGAAAGCCCAGAGAGCCCCTGGAATATGCAACTGCCACATGGAGATGGTGAACCAGTGTGACAGAAGCAGTTGCATCACCACACCCAACTGGAGTGTGTGTGTGGTCATGTGGATCATCAAGCAGGTGTGGTTTTGAGAATATATAACACATGCATTAATCTCTAGGGACTCCATTTGTGTCAAACAACCATGGTGGTCAGAAAGCCCAGAGAGCCCCTGGAATATGCAACTGCCACATGGAGATGGTGAACCAGTGTGACAGAAGCAGTTGCATCACCACACCCAACTGGAGTGCTGTGTGTGGTCATGTGGATCATCAAGCAGGTGTGGTTTTGAGAATATATAACACATGCATTGATCTCTAGGGACTCCATTTGTGTCAAACAACCATGGTGGTCAGAAATCCAGAGAGCCCCTGGAATATGCAACTGCCACATGGAGATGGTGAACCAGTGTGACAGAAGCTAGCTGCATCACCACACCCAACTAGGAGTGTGTGTTGTGTGGTCATGTGGATCATCAAGCAGGTGTGGTTTTGAGAATATATAAACATGCATTGATCTCTAGGGACTCCATTTGTGTCAAACAACCATGGTGGTCAGAAAGCCAGAGAGCCCCTGGAATATGCAACTACCACATGGAGATGGTGAACCAGTGTGACAGAAGTAGTTGCATCACCACACCCAACTGGAGTGTGTGTGTGGTCATGTGGATCATCAAGAGGTGTGGTTTTGAGAATATATAACACATGCATTGATCTCTAGGGACTCCATTTGTGTAAAACAACCATGGTGGTCAGAAAGCCCAGAGAGCCCCTGGAATATGCAACTGCCACATGGAGATGGTGAACCAGTGTGACAGAAGCAGTCGCATCACCACACCCAACTAGAGTGTGTGTGTGTGGTCATGTGGATCATCAAGCAGGTGTGGTTTTGAGACTATATAACACATGCATTGAATCTCTAGGGACTCCATTTGTGTTAAACAACCATGGTGGTCAGAAAGCCCAGAGAGCCCCTGGAATATGCAACTGCCACATGGAGATGGTGAACCAGTGTGACAGAAGCAGTTGCATCACCACACCCAACTGGAGTGTGTGTGTGGTCATGTGGATCATCAAGCAGGTGTGGTTTTGAGAATATATAACACATGCATTGATCTCTAGGGACTCCATTTGTGTAAAACAACCATGGTGGTCAGAAATCCCAGAGAGCCCCTAGAATATGCAACTACCACATGGAGATGGTGAACTAGTGTGACAGAAGCAGTTGCATCACCACACCCAACTGGAGTGTGTGTGTGTGGTCATGTGGATCATCAAGCAGGTGTGGTTTTGAGAATATATAACACATGCATTGATCTCTAGGGACTCCATTTGTGTAAACAACCATGGTGGTCAGAAAGCCCAGAGAGCCCCTGGAATATGCAACTACCACATGGAGATGGTGAACCTAGTGTGACAGAAGCAGTTGCATCACCACACCCAACTGGAGTGTGTGTGTGTGGTCATGTGGATCATCAAGCAGGTGTGGTTTTGAGACTATATAACACATGCATTGATCTCTAGGGACTCCATTTGTGTAAACAACCATGGTGGTCAGAAAGCCCAGAGAGCCCCTGGAATATGCAACTGCCACATGGAGATGGTGAACCAGTGTGACAGAAGCAGTTGCATCACCACACCCAACTGGAGTGTGTGTGTGGTCATGTGGATCATCAAGCAGGTGTGGTTTGAGAATATATAACACATGCATTGATCTCTAGGGACTCCATTTGTGTAAAACAACCATGGTGGTCAGAAATCCCAGAGAGCCCCTGGAATATGCAACTGCCACATGGAGATGGTGAACCAGTGTGACAGAAGTAGTTGCATCACCACACCCAACTAGAGTGTGTGTGTGGTCATGTGGATCATCAAGAAGGTGTGGTTTTGAGAATATATAACACATGCATTGATCTCTAGGGACTCCATTTGTGTCAAACAACCATGGTGGTCAGAAAGCCCAGAGAGCCCCTGGAATATGCAACTGCCACATGGAGATGGTGAACCTAGTGTGACAGAAGCAGTTGCATCACCACACCCAACTGGAGTGTGTGTGTGTGGTCATGTGGATCATCAAGCAGGTGTGGTTTGAGAATATATAACACATGCATTGATCTCTAGGGACTCCATTTGTGTAAAACAACCATGGTGGTCAGAAAGCCCAGAGAGCCCCTGGAATATGCAACTACCACATGGAGATGGTGAACTAGTGTGACAGAAGCAGTTGCATCACCATACCCAACTAGAGTGTGTGTGTGTGGTCATGTGGATCATCAAGAAGGTGTGGTTTTGAGACTATATAACACATGCATTGATCTCTAGGGACTCCATTTGTGTAAAACAACCATGGTGGTCAGAAAGCCCAGAGAGCCCCTGGAATATGCAACTGCCACATGGAGATGGTGAACCAGTGTGACAGAAGCAGTTCGCATCACCACAACCCAACTGGAAGTGTGTGTGTGGTCATGTGGATCATCAAGCACGTTGTGGTTTTGAGAATATATAACACATGCATTGATCTCTAGGGACTCCATTTGTGTCAAACAACCATGGTGGTCAGAAAGCCCAGAGAGCCCCTGGAATATGCAACTGTCACATGGAGATGGTGAACTAGTGTGACAGAAGTAGTTGCATCACCACACCCAACTGGAGTGTGTGTGTGGTCATGTGGATCATCAAGCAGGTGTGGTTTTGAGACTATATAACACATGCATTGATCTCTAGGGACTCCATTTGTGTCAAACAACCATGGTGGTCAGAAAGCCCAGAGAGCCCCTGGAATATGCAACTGCCACATGGAGATGGTGAACCTAGTGTGACAGAAGCAGTTGCATCACCACACCCAACTAGAGTGTGTGTGTGGTCATGTGGATCATCAAGCAGGTGTGGTTTTGAGAATATATAACACATGCATTGATCTCTAGGGACTCCATTTGTGTCAAACAACCATGGTGGTCAGAAAGCCCAGAGAGCCCCTGGAATATGCAACTGCCACATGGAGATGGTGAACCAGTGTGACAGAAGCAGTTGCATCACCACACCCAACTGGAGTGTGTGTGTGTGGTCATGTGGATCATCAAGCAGGTGTGGTTTTGAGAATATATAACACATGCATTGATCTCTAGGGACTCCATTTGTGTCAAACAACCATGGTGTGGTCAGAAATCCCAGAGAGCCCCTGGAATATGCAACTACCACATGGAGATGGTGAACCTAGTGTGACAGAAGCAGTTGCATCACCACACCCAACTGGAGTGTGTGTGTGTGGTCATGTGGATCATCAAGCAGGTGTGGTTTTGAGAATATATAACACATGCATTGATCTCTAGGGACTCCATTTGTGTCAAACAACCATGGTGGTCAGAAAGCCCAGAGAGCCCCTGGAATATGCAACTGCCACATGGAGATGGTGAACCAGTGTGACAGAAGCAGTTGCATCACCACACCCAACTAGAGTGTGTGTGTGGGTCATGTGGATCATCAAGCAGGTGTGGTTTTGAGAATATATAACACATGCATTGATCTCTAGGGACTCCATTTGTGTAAAACAACCATGGTGTGTCAGAAAGCCCAGAGAGCCCCTGGAATATGCAACTGCCACATGGAGATGGTGAACCAGTGTGACAGAAGCAGTTGCATCACCACACCCAACTAGGAGTGTGTGTGTGGTCATGTGGATCATCAAGCAGGTGTGGTTTTGAGAATATATAACACATGCATTGATCTCTAGGGACTCCATTTGTGTCAAACAACCATGGTGGTCAGAAAGCCCAGAGAGCCCCCTAGAATATGCAACTACCACATGGAGATGGTGAACTAGTGTGACAGAAGCAGTTGCATCACCACACCCAACTGGAGTGTGTGTGTGTGGTCATGTGGATCATCAAGCAGGTGTGGTTTTGAGAATATATAACACATGCATTGATCTATAGGGACTCCATTTGTGTAAACAACCATGGTGGTCAGAAAGCCCAGAGAGCCCCTGGAATATGCAACTGCCACATAGGAGATGGTGGAACCAGTGTGACAGAAGCTAGTTGCATCACCACACCCAACTGAGTGTGTGTGTGGTCATGTGGATCATCAAGCAGGTGTGGTTTTGAGACTATATAACACATGCATTGATCTCTAGGGACTCCATTTGTGTCAACAACCATGGTGGTCAGAAAGCCCAGAGAGCCCCTGAATATGCAACTACCACATGGAGATGGTGAACTAGTGTGACAGAAGCAGTTGCATCACCACACCAACTGGAGTGTGTGTGTGTGGTCATGTGGATCATCAAGCAGGTGTGGTTTTGAGAATATATAACACATGCATTGATCTCTAGGGACTCCATTTGTGTAAACAACCATGGTGGTCAGAAAGCCCAGAGAGCCCCTGGAATATGCAACTGCCACATGGAGATGGTGAACCAGTGTGACAGAAGCAGTTGCATCACCACACCCAACTTGAGTGTGTGTGTGTGGTCATGTGGATCATCAAGAAGGTGTGGTTTTGAGAATATATAACACATGCATTGATCTCTAGGGACTCCATTTGTGTCAAACAACCATGGTGGTCAGAAAGCCCAGAGAGCCCCTGGAATATGCAACTGCCACATGGAGATGGTGAACCAGTGTGACAGAAGCAGTTGCATCACCACACCCAACTGGAGTGTGTGTGTGTGGTCATGTGGATCATCAAGCAGGTGTGGTTTTGAGAATATATAACACATGCATTGATCTCTAGGGGACTCCATTTGTGTCAAACAACCATGGTGTGTCAGAAAGCCCTAGAGAGCCCCTGGAATATGCAACTACCACATGGAGATGGTGAACCAGTGTGACAGAAGCAGTTGCATCACCACACCAACTGGAGTTGTGTGTGTGTCATGTGGATCATCAAGCAGGTGTGGTTTTGAGACTATATAACACATGCATTGATCTCTAGGGACTCCATTTGTGTCAAACAACCATGGTGGTCAGAAATCCCTAGAGAGCCCCTGGAATATGCAACTGCCACATGGAGATGGTGAACTAGTGTGACAGAAGCAGTGCATCACCACACCCAACTAGGAGTGTGTGTGTGGTCATGTGGATCATCAAGCAGGTGTGGTTTTGAGAATATATAACACATGCATTGATCTCTAGGGACTCCATTTGTGTCAAACAACCATGGTGGTCAGAAAGCCTAGAGAGCCCCTGGAATATGCAACTGCCACATGGAGATGGTGAACCAGTGTGACAGAAGCAGTTGCATCACCACACCCAACTAGGAGTTGTGTGTGTGGTCATGTGGATCATCAAGCAGGTGTGGTTTTGAGAATATATAACACATGCATTGATCTCTAGGGACTCCATTTGTGTAAACAACCATGGTGGTCAGAAATCCCAGAGAGCCCCTAGGAATATGCAACTAGCCACATGGAGATGGTGAACTAGTGTGACAGAAGCAGTTGCATCACCACACCCAACTGGAGTGTGTGTGTGTGGTCATGTGGATCATCAAGCAGGTGTGGTTTTGAGAATATATAACACATGCATTGATCTCTAGGGACTCCATTTGTGTCAAACAACCATGGTGGTCAGAAAGCCCAGAGAGCCCCTGGAATATGCAACTGCCACATGGAGATGGTGAACAGTGTGACAGAAGCAGTTGCATCACCACACCCAACTGGAGTTGTGTGTGTGGTCATGTGGATCATCAAGCAGGTGTGGTTTTGAGAATATATAACACATGCATTGATCTCTAGGGACTCCATTTGTGTAAAACAACCATGGGTGGTCAGAAAGCCCAGAGAGCCCCTGGAATATGCAACTACCACATGGAGATGGTGAACCTAGTGTGACAGAAGCAGTTGCATCACCACACCCAACTGGAGTGTGGTGTGTGGTCATGTGGATCATCAAGAAGGTGTGGTTTTGAGAATATATAACACATGCATTGATCTCTAGGGACTCCATTTGTGTCAAACAACCATGGTGGTCAGAAAGCCCAGAGAGCCCCTGGAATATGCAACTGCCACATGGAGATGGTGAACCAGTGTGACAGAAGCAGTTGCATCACCACACCCAACTAGAGTGTGTGTTGTGGTCATGTGGATCATCAAGCAAGGTGTGGTTTTGAGAATATATAACACATGCATTGATCTCTAGGGACTCCATTTGTGTCAAACAACCATGGTGGTCAGAAAGCCCAGAGAGCCCCTGGAATATGCAACTGCCACATGGAGATGGTGAACCAGTGTGACAGAAGCAGCTTGCATCACCACACCCAACTGAGAGTGTGTGTGTGTGGTCATGTGGATCATCAAGCAGGTGTGGTTTTGAGACTATATAACACATGCATTGATCTCTAGGGACTCCATTATTGTGTCAAACAACCATGGTGGTTAGAAAGCCCAGAGAGCCCCTGGAATATGCAACTGCCACATGGAGATGGTGAACCAGTGTGACAGAAGCAGTTGCATCACCACACCCAACTGGAGTGTGTGTGTGGTCATGTGGATCATCAAGCAGGTGTGGTTTTGAGAATATATAACACATGCATTGATCTCTAGGGACTCCATTTGTGTAAAACAACCATGGTGGTCAGAAATCCCAGAGAGCCCCTGGAATATGCAACTGCCACATGGAGATGGTGAACCTAGTGTGACAGAAGCAGTTGCATCACCACACCCAACTGGAGTGGTATGTGTGTGGTCATGTGGATCATCAAGCAGGTGTGGTTTTGAGACTATATAACACATGCATTGATCTCTAGGGACTCCATTTGTGTCAAACAACCATGGTGGTCAGAAAGCCCAGAGAGCCCATGAATATGCAACTGCCACATGGAGATGGTGAACTAGTGTGACAGAAGCAGGTTGCATCACCACACCAACTAGAGTGTGTGTGTGGTCATGTGGATCATCAAGCAAGTGTGGTTTTGAGAATATATAACACATGCATTGATCTCTAGGGACTCCATTTGTGTATAACAACCATGGTGGTCAGAAAGCCAGAGAGCCCTAGAATATGCAACTGCCACATGGAGATGGTGAACAGTGTGACAGAAGTAGATGCATCACCACACCCAACTGGAGTGTGTGTGTGGTCATGTGGATCATCAAGCAGGTGTGGTTTTGAGAATATATAACACATGCATTGATCTCTAGGGACTCCATTTGTGTCAAACAACCATGGTGGTCAGAAATCCCAGAGAGCCCCTGGAATATGCAACTGCCACATGGAGATGGTGAACCAGTGTGACAGAAGCAGTTGCATCACCACACCCAACTAGGAGTGTGTGTGTGGTCATGTGGATCATCAAGAAGGTGTGGTTTTGAGAATATATAACACATGCATTGATCTCTAGGGACTCCATTTGTGTCAAACAACCATGGTGGTCAGAAAGCCCAGAGAGCCCCTGGAATATGCAACTGCCACATGGAGATGGTGAACCAGTGTGACAGAAGCAGTTGCATCACCACACCCAACTGAGTGTGTGTGTGTGGTCATGTGGATCATCAAGCAGGTGTGGTTTTGAGACTATATAACACATGCATTGATCTCTAGGGACTCCATTTGTGTCAAACAACCATGGTGGTCAGAAAGCCCAGAGAGCCCCTGGAATATGCAACTGCCACATGGAG
Organism: Avena eriantha; assembly: GCA_910589775.1. Classification (NCBI taxonomy): domain Eukaryota; kingdom Viridiplantae; phylum Streptophyta; class Magnoliopsida; order Poales; family Poaceae; genus Avena; species Avena eriantha. The sequence goes on along the minus strand of OU342740.1, from coordinate 140,153,558 downwards.
ATGGTGAACCTAGTGTGACAGAAGCAGTTGCATCACCACACCCAACTGGAGTGTGTGTGTGGTCATGTGGATCATCAAGCAGGTGTGGTTTTGAGAATATATAACACATGCATTGATCTCTAGGGACCTCCATTTGTGTCAAACAACCATGGTGGTTCAGAAAGCCCAGAGAGCCCCTGGAATATGCAACTGCCACATGGAGATGGTGAACCAGTGTGACAGAAGCAGTTGCATCACCACACCCAACTGGAGTGTGTGTGTGGTCATGTGGATCATCAAGCAGGTGTGGTTTTGAGAATATATAACACATGCATTGATCTCTAGGGACTCCATTTGTGTCAAACAACCATGGTGTGGTCAGAAAGCCCAGAGAGCCCCTGGAATATGCAACTAGCCACATGGAGATGGTGAACTAGTGTGACAGAAGCAGTTGCATCACCACACCCAACTGGAGTGTGTGTGTGGTCATGTGGATCATCAAGCAGGGTGTGGTTTTGAGAATATATAACACATGCATTGATCTATAGGGACTCCATTTGTGTCAAACAACCATGGTGGTCAGAAATCCCAGAGAGCCCCTGGAATATGCAACTGCCACATGGAGATGGTGAACCAGTGTGACAGAAGCAGTTGCATCACCACACCCAACTAGAGTGTGTGTGTGGTCATGTGGATCATCAAGAAGGTGTGGTTTTGAGAATATATAACACATGCATTGATCTCTAGGGACTCCCATTTGTGTCAAACAACCATGGTGGTTCAGAAATGCCCAGAGAGCCCCTGGAATATGCAACTGCCACATGGAGATGGTGAACCAGTGTGACAGAAGCAGTTGCATCACCACACCCAACTGGAGTGTGTGTGTGTGGTCATGTGGATCATCAAGCAGGTGTGGTTTTGAGAATATATAACACATGCATTGATCTCTAGGGACTCCATTTGTGTCAAACAACCATGGTGGTCAGAAAGCCCAGAGAGCCCCTGGAATATGCAACTGCCACATGAGATGGTGAACCAGTGTGACAGAAGTAGCTTGCATCACCACACCCAACTAGAGTGTGTGTGTGGTCATGTGGATCATCAAGCAGGTGTGGTTTTGAGAATATATAACACATGCATTGATCTCTAGGGACTCCATTTGTGTCAAACAACCATGGTGGTTCAGAAAGCCAGAGAGCCCCTGGAATATGCAACTGCCACATGGAGATGGTGAACCAGTGTGACAGAAGCAGTTGCATCACCACACCCAACTGGAGTGTGTGTGTGGTCATGTGGATCATCAAGCAGGTGTGGTTTTGAGAATATATAACACATGCATTGATCTCTAGGGACCTCCATTTGTGTAAAACAACCATGGTGGTCAGAAAGCCCAGAGAGCCCCTGGAATATGCAACTGCCACATGGAGATGGTGACCAGTGTGACAGAAGCAGTTGCATCACCACACCCAACTAGAGTGTGTGTGTGTGGTCATGTGGATCATCAAGCAGGTGTGGTTTTGAGAATATATAACACATGCATTGATCTCTAGGGACTCCATTTGTGTCAACAACCATGGTGTGGTCAGAAAGCCCAGAGAGCCCTAGAATATGCAACTACCACATGGAGAGTGGTGAACTAGTGTGACAGAAGCAGTGCATCACCACACCCAACTGGAGTGTGTGTGTGGTCATGTGGATCATCAAGCAGGTGTGGTTTTGAGAATATATAACACATGCATTGATCTCTAGGGACTCCATTTGTGTATAAACAACCATGGTGGTCAGAAAGCCCAGAGAGCCCTGGAATATGCAACTGCCACATGGAGATGGTGAACCAGTGTGATCAGAAGCAATTGCATCACCACACCCAACTAGGAGTTTGTGTGTGGTCATGTGGATCATCAAGCAGGTGTGGTTTTGAGACTATATAACACATGCATTGATCTCTAGGGACTCCATTTGTGTCAAACAACCATGGTGGGTCAGAAAGCCCAGAGAGCCCCTGGAATATGCAACTGCCACATGGAGATGGTGAACTCAGTGTGACAGAAGCAGTTGCATCACCACACCCAACTAGAGTGTGTGTGTGGTCATGTGGATCATCAAGCAGGTGTGGTTTTGAGATATATAACACATGCATTGATCTCTAGGGACTCCATTTGTGTCAAACAACCATGGTGGTCAGAAAGCCCAGAGAGCCCCTGGAATATGCAACTGCCACATGGAGATGGTGAACCAGTGTGACAGAAGAAGTTGCATCACCACACCCAACTGGAGTTGTGTGTGTGGTCATGTGGATCATCAAGCAGGTGTGGTTTTGAGACTATATAACACATGCATTGATATCTAGGGACTCCATTTGTGTCAAACAACCATGGTGGTCAGAAATCCAGAGAGCCCCTGGAATATGCAACTGCCACATGGAGATGGTGAACCAGTGTGACAGAAGCAGTTGCATCACCACACCCAACTGGAGTGTGTGTGTGGTCATGTGGATCATCAAGCAGGTGTGGTTTTGAGAATATATAACACATGCATTGATCTCTAGGGACTCCATTTGTGTCAAACAACCATGGTGGTCAGAAATCCCAGAGAGCCCCTAGAATATGCAACTGCCACATGGAGATGGTGAACCAGTGTGACAGAAGCTAGTTGCATCACCACACCCAACTGGAGTGTGTGTGTGGTCATGTGGATCATCAAGCATGTGTGGTTTTGAGAATATATAACACATGCATTGATCTCTAGGGACTCCATTTGTGTCAAACAACCATGGTGGTCAGAAAGCCCAGAGAGCCCCTGGAATATGCAACTACCACATGGAGATGGTGAACCAGTGTGACAGAAGCAGTTGCATCACCACACCCAACTGGAGTGTGTGTGTGTGGTCATGTGGATCATCAAGCAGGTGTGGTTTTGAGAATATATAACACATGCATTGATCTCTAGGGACTCCATTTGTGTCAAACAACCATGGTGGTCAGAAAGCCCAGAGAGCCCCTGGCATATAGCAACTGCCACATGGAGATGGTGAACCAGTGTGACAGAAGCAGTTGCATCCACCACACCCAACTGGAGTGTGTGTGTGGTCATGTGGATCATCAAGCAGGTGTGGTTTTGAGACTATATAACACATGCATTGATCTCTAGGGACCCCATTTGTATCAAACAACCATGGTGGTCAGAAAGCACAGAGAGCCCCTGGAATATAGCAGCTCCACATGGAGATGGTGAACTAGTGTGACAGAAGCATCTGCATCCCACACCCAACTAGAGGTGTGTGTGTGGTCATGTGGATCATCAAGAGGTGTGGTTTTGAGAATATATAACACATGCATTGATCTCTAGGGACTCCATTATTTGTGTCAAACAACCATGGTGGTCAGAAAGCCCAGAGAGCCCCATGGAATATGCAACTGCCACCATGGAGATGGTGAACCAGTGTGACAGAAGTAGTTGCATCACCACACCAAACTGGAGTCTGTGTGTGTGGTCATGTGGATCATCAAGCAGGTGTGGTTTTGAGAATATATAACACATGCATTGATCTATAGGGACTCCATTTGTGTAAACAAACCATGGTGGTCAGAAAGCCCAGAGAGCCCCTGGAATATGCAACTGCCACATGGAGATGGTGAACCAGTGTGACAGAAGCAGTTGCATCACCACACCCAACTGGAGTGTGTGTGTGTGGTCATGTGGATCATCAAGCAGGTGTGGTTTTGAGAATATATAACACATGCATTGATCTCTAGGGACTCCATTTGTGTCAAACAACCATGGTGGTCAGAAAGCCCAGAGAGCCCCTGGAATATGCAACTGCCACATGGAGATGGTGAACTAGTGTGACAGAAGCAGTTGCATCACCACACCCAACTGGAGTGTGTGTGTGGTCATGTGGATCATCAAGCAGGTGTGGTTTTGAGAATATATAACACATGCATTGATCTCTAGGGACTCCATTTGTGTCAAACAACCATGGTGGTCAGAAAGCCCAGAGAGCCCCTGGAATATGCAACTGCCACATGGAGATGGTGAACCAGTGTGACAAAAGCAGTTGCATCACCACACCCAACTAGAGTGTGTGTTGTGGTCATGTGGATCATCAAGCAGGTGTGGTTTTGAGAATATATAACACATGCATTGATCTCTAGGGGACGCCATTTGTGTACAAACAACCATGGTGGTCAGAAAGCCCAGAGAGCCCCTAGGAATATGCAACTGCCACATGGAGATGGTGAACCAGTGTGACAGAATCAGTGCATCACCACACCCAACTGGAAGTGTCTGGTGTGTGGTCATGTGGATCATCAAGCATGTGTGGTTTTGAGACTATATAACACATGCATGATCTCTAGGGACTCCATTTGTGTAAACAACCATGGTGGTTAGAAAGCCCAGAGAGCCCCTGGAATATGCAACTACCACATGGAGATGGTGAACAGTGTGACAAGAAGCAGCTGCATCACCACACCCAACTGGAGTGTGTTGTGGTCATGTGGATCATCAAGTAGGTGTGGTTTTGAGAATATATAACACATGCATTGATCTAGGGACTTCCCATTTGTGTCAAACAACCATGGTGTGTTAGAAAGCCAGAGAGCCCTGGAATATGCAACTGCCACATGGAGATGGTGAACCAGTGTGACAGAAGCAGTTGCATCACCACACCCCAACTGGAGTCTGTGTGTGTGGTCATGTGGATCATCAAGCAGGTGTGGTTTTGAGAATATAACACATGCATTGATCTATAGGGACTCCATTTGTGTAAAACAACCATGGTGGTCAGAAATCCCAGAGAGCCCCTAGAATATGCAACTACCACATGGAGATGGTGAACCAGTGTGACAGAAGTAGTTGCATCACCACACACCCAACTGGAGTGTGTGTGTGGTCATGTGGATCATCAAGAAGGTGTGGTTTTGAGAATATATAACACATGCATTGATCGATAGGGACTCCATTTGTGTAAAACAACCATGGTGGTCAGAAAGCCCAGAGAGCCCCTGGAATATGCAACTGCCACATGGAGATGGTGAACCAGTGTGACAGAAGCAGTTGCATCACCACACACCTATGGAGTGTGTGTGTGGTCATGTGGATCATAAAGGCTTGTGTGGTGTTTTGAAATATATAACCACATGCATTGATCTATCTAGGGACTCCATTTGTGCCTGACTCAACACACACTATGGTGTGGTCAGACGAAGCCCAGAGAGCCCCTGGAATATGCAACTACCACCATTTGGGGATGGTGAACTAGCTATGTCGACAGACAGCAGTTGCCATCACCACACCCAACTGGAAGTGTGTGTGTGTTGGTCATGTGGATGCATCAAGCAGGTTGTGAGTTGTGAGACTAATATAACACATGCATTGCTCTCTAGGGACTCCATTTGTGTCAAACAACCATGGTGGTCAGAAAGCCAGAGAGCCCCTGGAATATGCAACTGCCACATGGAGATTGTTGAACCCGTGTGACAGAAGCAACTTGCATCACCACACCCAACTAGAGTGTGTGTGTGGTCATGTGGATCATCAAGCAGGTGTGGTTTGAGAATATATAACACATGCATGATCTCTAGGGACATCCATTTGTGTCAAACAAACTGGTGGTTCGAAAGCCCAGAGAGCCCCTAGAATATGCAACTGCCACAATGGAGATGGTGAACCAGTGTGACAGAAGCAGTTGCATCACCACACCCAACTGGAGTGTGTGTGTGGTCATGTGGATCATCAAGCACGTATGGTTTTGAGAATATATAACACATGCATTGATCTATAGGGACTCCATTGTGTACAAACAACCATGGTGGTCAGAAAGCCCAGAGAGCCCCTGGAATATGCAACTGCCACATGAGATGGTGAACCAGTGTGACAGAAAGTATTGCATCACCACACCCAACTAGAAGTGTGTGTGTGGTCATGTGGATCATCAAGCAGGTGTGGTTTTGAGAATATATAACACATGCATTGATCTATAGGGACTCCATTTGTGTCAAACAACCATGGTGGTTAGAAAGCCCCGAGAGCCCCTGGAATATGCAACTGCCACATGGAGATGTGAACCTAGTGTGACAGAAGCAGTTGCATCACCACACCCAACTGGAGGTGTGTGGTGGTCATGTGGATCATCAAGCAGGTGTGGTTTTGAGAATATATAACACATGCATTGATCTCTAGGGACCCCGTTTGTGTCAAACAACCATGGTGTGGTCAGAAAGCCCAGAGAGCCCCTGGAATATGCAACTGCCACATGGAGATGGTGAACTAGTGTGACAGAAGCAGTTGCATCACCACACCCAACTGGAGTGTGTGTGTGTGTGGTCATGTGGATCATCAAGCAGGTGTGGTTTTGAGAATATATACCACATGCATTGATCTCTAGGGACTCCATTTGTGTCAAACAACCATGGTTGTCAGAAAGCCCAGAGAGCCCCTGGAATATGCAACTACCACATGGGATGGTGAACTAGTGTGACAGAGCAGTTGCATCACCACACCCAACTGGAGTGTGTGTGTGTGGTCATGTGGATCATCAAGCAGGTGTGGTTTTGAGACTATATAACACATGCATTGATCTCTAGGGACTCCATTTGTGTCAAACAACCATGGTGGTCAGAAATCCCAGAGAGCCCCTGGAATAATGCAACTCCACATGGAGATGGTGAACTAGTGTGACAAAGCAATTGCATCACCACACCCAACTGGAGTGTGTGTGTGTGGTCATGTGGAATCATCAAGCAGGTGTGGTTTTGAGAATATATACACATGCATTGATCTCTAGGGACTCCATTTGTGTCAAACAACCATGGTGTGTCAGAAAGCCCAGAGAGCCCCTGGAATATAGCACTGCCACATGGAGATGGTGAACCAGTTGTACAGAAGTAGTTGCATCACCACACCCAACTGGAGTGTGTGTGTGGTCATGTGGAATCATCAAGCAGGTGTGGTTTTGAGAATAAATATAACACATGCATTGATCTCTAGGGACTCCATTTGTGTCAAAACAACCATGGTGGTCAGAAAGCCCAGAAGAGCCCCTGGAATATGCAACTGCCACATGGAGATGGTGAACCTAGTGTGACAGAAGTAGCTTGCATCACCACACCCAACTAGAGTGTGTGTGTGGTCATGTGGATCATCAAGCAGGTGTGGTTTTGAGAATATATAACACATGCATTGATCTCTAGGGACTATCCATTTATGTCAAACAACCATGGTGTGGTGGTCAGAAAGCCCAGAGAGCCCCTGGACATATCGGAATCTGCAAACCTGCCAACATGGAGATGTTTGAACCAGTGTGAAAGAAGCAGTTGCATCACCACACACCCACTGGAGTGTGTGTGTGGTCATGTGGATCATCAAGCAGGTGTGGTGTTGAGACTATATAACACATGCATTGATCTCTAGGGACTCCATTTGTGTATAACAACCATGGTGGTCAGAAAGCCCAGAGAGCCCCTAGAATATGCAACACTGCCACATGGAGATGGTGAACAGTGTGACAGAAGTAGTTGCATCACCACACCCAACTGGAGTGTGTGTGTGGTCATGTGGATCATCAAGCAGGTGTGGTTTTGAGAATATATAACACATGCATTGATCTCTAGGGACTCCATTTGTGTAAAACAACCATGGTGGTCAGAAAGCCCAGAGAGCCCCTGGAATATGCAACTGCCACAAGGAGATGGTGAACCAGTGTGAGAAGAGATGCATCCACCACACCCAACTAGAGATGTGTGTGTGGTCATGTGGATCATCAAGCAGGTGTGGTTTTGAGACTATATAACAATGCATTGATCTCTAGGGACTCCATTTGTGTAAAACAACCATGGTGGTCAGAAGCCCAGAGAGCCCCTGGAATATGCAACTGCCACATGGAGATGGTGAACTAGTGTGACAGAAGCAGTTGCATCACCACACCCAAACTGGAGTGTGTGTGTGGTCATGTGGATCATCAAGCAGGTGTGGTTTTGAGAATATATAACACATGCATTGATCTCTAGGGACTCCATTTGTGCCAAACAACCATGGTGGTCAGAAAGCCCAGAGAGCCCCTGGAATA
>OU342740.1:140125128-140144511 GCA_910589775.1 Avena eriantha | reverse complement strand
CAGTTGCATATTCCAGGGGCTCTCTGGGATTTCTGACCACCATGGTTGTTTGCACAAATGGAGTCCCTAGAGATCAATGCATGTGTTATATATTCTCAAAACCACACCTGCTTGATGATCCACATGACCACACACACACTCAAGTTGGGTGTGGTGATGCAACTGCTTCTGTCACACTGGTTCACATCTCCATGTGGCAGTTGCATATTCCAGGGGCTCCCTAGGCTTTCTGACCACCATGGTTGTTTGACACAAATGGAGTCCCTAGAGATCAATGCATGTGTTATATATTCTCAAAACCACACCTGCTTGATGATCCACATGACCACACACACACACTCCAGTTTGGTGTGGTGATGCAACTGCTTCTGTCACACTGGTTCACCATCTCCATGTGGCAGTTGCATATTCCAGGGCTCTCTGGGATTTCTGACCACCATGGTTGTTTAACAAATGGGGTCCCTAGAGATCAATGCATGTGTTATATATTCTCAAACCACACCTGCTTGATGATCCACATGACCACACACACACTCTAGTTGGGTGTGGTGATGCAACTACTTCTGTCACACTGGTTCACCATCTCCATGTGGCAGTTGCATATTCTAGGGGCTCTCTGGATTTCTGACCACCATGGTTGTTTGACACAAATGGAGTCCCTAGAGATCAATGCATGTGTTATATATTCTCAAAACCACACCTGCTTGATGATCCACATGACCACACACACACTCCAGTTGGGTGTGGTGATGCAACTGCTTCTGTCACACTGGTTCACCATCTCCATGTGGCAGTTGCATATTCCAGGGCTCTCTGGGCATTCTGACCACCATGGTTGTTTACACAAATGGGTCCCTAGAGATCAATGCATGTGTTATATATTCTCAAACCACACCTGCTTGATGATCCACATGACCACACACACACTCTAGTTGGGTGTGGTGATGCAACTTGCTTCTGTCACACTGGTTCACCATCTCCATGTGGCAGTTGCATATTCCAGGGGCTCTCTGGGATTTCTGACCACCATGGTTTTTGACACAATGGAGTCCCTAGAGATCAATGCATGTGTTATATATTCTCAAAACCCACACCGCTTGATGATCCACATGACCACAAACACACTCTCCTAGTTGGGTGTGGTGATGCAACTGCTTCTGTCACACTGGTTCACCATCTCCATGTGGCAGTTGCATATTCCAGGGCTCTCTGGGCTTTCTGACCACCATGGTTGTTTGCACAATGGAGTCCCTAGAGATCAATGCATGTGTTATATATTCTCAAAACCACACCTGCTTGATGATCCACATGACCACACACACACTCTAGTTGGGTGTGGTGATGCAACTGCTTCTGTCACACTAGTTCACCATCTCCATGTGGCAGTTGCATATTCTAGGGCTCTCTGGATTTCTGACCACAATGGTTGTTTGACACAAATGGAGTCCCTAGAGATCAATGCATGTGTTATATATTCTCAAAACCACACCTGCTTGATGATCCACATGACCACACACACACTCCAGTTGGGTGTGGTGATGCAACTGCTTCTGTCACACTAGTTCACCATCTATGTGGCAGTTGCATATTCCAGGGGCTCTCTAGGATTTCTGACCACCATGGTTGTTTTACACAAATGGAAGTCCCTATAGATCAATGCATGTGTTATATATTCTCAAAACCACACCTGCTTGATGATCCACATGACCACACAACAGACTCCAGTTGGGTGTGGTGATGCCAACTGCTTCTGTCACACTGGTTCACCATCTCCATGTGGCAGTTGCATATTCCCAGGGGCTCTCTAGGCTTTCTAACCACCATGGTTGTTTGACACCAACTTGAATGGAGTCCCTAGATATTAATGCATGTGTTATATAATTCTCAAAAACACACCTTCTTGATGATCCACATGACCACACACACACTCCTAGTTGGGTGTGGTGATGCAGCTGCTTCTGTCAGCACTAGTTCACCATCTCCATGTGGCAGTTGCATATCCAGGGGCTCTCTGGGCTTTCTGACCACCATGGTTGTTTTACACAAATGGAAGTCCCTAGAGATCAATGCATGTGTTATATATTCTCAAAACCACACCTGCTTGATGATCCACATGACCACACACACCACACTCAAGTTGGTGTGTGGTGATGGCTGCTTCTGTCACACTGGTTCACCATCTCCATGTGGTAGTTGCATATTCCAGGGGCTCTCGGGATTCTGACCACCATGGTTGTTTACACAAATGGGTCCCTAGAGATCAATGCATGTGTTATATATTCTCAAAACCACACCTGCTTGATGATCCACATGACCACACACACACTCCAGTGGGTGTGGTGATGCAACTGCTTCTGTCAACTAGTTCACCATCCCATGTGGCAGTTGCATATTCCAGGGGCTCTCTGGGCTTTCTGACCACACATGGTTGTTGACACAAATGGAGTCCCTAAGATCAATGCATGTGTTATATATTCTCAAAACCACACCTGCTTGATGATCCACATGACCACACACACACATCTCTAGTTGGGTGTGGTGATGCAACTACTTCTGTCACACTGGTTCACCATCTCCATGTGGCAGTTGCATATTCCAGGGGCTCTCTAGGCTTTCTGACCACCATGGTTGTTTGACACAAATGGACTCCCTAGTAGAGGCAATGCATGTGTTATATATTCTCAAAACCACACCTCTTGATGTACCACATTACCAGCACACACCAGACTCCAGTTGGGTGTGGTGATGCAACTGCTTCTGTCACACTGGTTCAAGCATCTCCATGTGGCAGTTGCATATTCCAGGGGGCTCTCTAGGCTTTCTAAACCACCATGGTTGTTTGACACAAATAATGAGTCCCTAGATATTAATGCATGTCGTTAAATATTCTCAAAACCACACCTCTTGATGATCCACATGACCACACACACACTCTAGTTGGGTGTGGTGAGGCAGGCTGCTTCTGTCACACTGGTTCACCCATCTCCATGTGGCAGTTGCATATTCCAGGGGCTCTCTGGGCTTTCTGACCACCATGGTTGTTTTACACAACTGGAGTCCCTATAGATCAATGCTGTGTTATATATTCTCAAAACCACACCTTCTTGATGATCCACATGACCTACACACACACTCCAGTTGGGTGTGGTGATGCAACTGCTTCTGTACACGGTTCACCATCTCCATGTGGCAGCTGTATATTCCAGGGGCTCTCTGGGCATTCTGACCACACCATGTTGTTTACACAAATGGTGGTCCCCTAGAGATCAATGCATGTGTTATATATTCTCAAAATCCACACCTGCTTGATGATCCACATGACCACACACACACTTCTAGTTGGGTGTGGTGATAGCAATTGCTTTGGTCACACTGGTTCACCATCTCCATGTGGCAGTTGCATATTCCAGGGGCTCTCTGGGATTTCTGACCACCATGGTTGTTTGACACAAATGGAGTCCCTAGAGATTCAATGCATGTGTTATATAGTCATCAAAACCACACCGCTTGATCATCCACATGACCACACACACACACCTCCAGTTGGGTGTGGTGATGCAACTGCTTCTGTCATACTAGTTCACCATCGCCCCATGTGGTAGTTGCATATTCCAGGGGCTCTCTGGGCGTTCTGACCACCATGGTTGTTTGACACAAAATGGAGTCCCTAGAGATCAATGCATGTGTTATATATTCTCAAAACCACACCTGCTTGATGATCCACATGACCACACACACACACTCCAGTTGGGTGTGGTGATGCAACTGCTTCTGTCACACTGGTTCACATCTCCATGTGGCAGTTATATTCCAGGGGCTCTCTGGGCTTTCTGACCACCATGGTTGTTTGACACAAATGGGGTCCCTAGAGATCAATGCATGTGTTATATTCTCAAAACCACACCTGCTTGATGATCCACATGACCACACACACACTCCAGTTGGGTGTGGTGATGCAACTGCTTCTGTCACACTGGTTCACATCTCCATGTGGCAGTTGCATATTCCAGGGGCTCTCTGGGCTTTCTGACCACCATGGTTGTTTGACACAAATGGAGTCCCTATAGATCAATGCATGTGTTATAGTCTCAAAACCACACCCCTGCTTGATGATCCACATGACCACACACACATCCTAGTTGGGTGTGGTGATGCATACTTCTGTCACACTAGGTTCACCATCTCCATGTGGCAGTTGCATATTCTCGGGGCTCTCTGGGATTTCTGACCACCATGGTTGTTTAACACAAATGGAGTCCCTAGATATCAATGCATGTGTTATATATTCTCAAAACCACACCTGCTTGATGATCCACATGACCACACACACACTCCAGTTGGGTGTGGTGATGCAACTGCTTCTGTCACACTGGTTCACCATCTCCATGTGGCAGTTGCATATTCCAGGGGCTCTCTGGGCTTTCTGACCACCATGGTTGTTTGACACAAATGGAGTCCCTAGAGATAATGCATGTGTTATATAGTCTCAAAACCACACCTTCTTGATGATCCACATGACCACACACACACATCTAGTTGGGTGTGGTGATGCAACTGCTTCTGTCACACTAGTTCACCATCCCATGTGGCAGTTGCATATTCCAGGGCTCTTCTGGGCTTTCTGACCACCATGGTTGTTTGACACAAATGGAGTCCCTAGAGATCAATGCATGTGTTATATATTCTCAAAACCACACCTGCTTGATGATCCACATGACCACACACACACTCCAGTTGGGTGTGGTGATGCAACTGCTTCTGTCACACTGGTTCACCATCTCCATGTGGCTAGTTGCATATTCCAGGGGCTCTCTGGGCTTTCTGACCACCATGGTTGTTATACACAAATGGAGTCCCTAGAGATTAATGCATGTGTTATATATTCTCAAAACCACACCTGCTTGATGATCCACATGACCACACACACACACTCAGTTGGGTGTGGTGATGCAACTGCTTCTGTCACACTGGTTCACCATCTCCATGTGGCAGTTGCATATTCCAGGGGCTCTCTGGGCTTTCTGACCACCATGGTTGTTTTACACAAATGGAGTCCCTAGAGATCAATGCATGTGTTATATATTCTCAAAACCACACCTTCTTGATGATCCACATGACCACACACACACTCTAGTTGGGTGTGGTGATGCAACTACTTCTGTCACACTGTTCACCATCTCCATGTGGCAGTTGCATATTCCAGGGGCTCTCTGGGCTTTCTGACCACCATGGTTGTTTGACACAAATGGAGTCCCTAGAGATCAATGCATGTGTTATATATTCTCAAAACCACACCTCCTTGATGATCCACATGACCACACACACACTCCAGTTGGGTGTGGTGATGCAGCTGCTTCTGTTCACACTGGTTCACCATCTCCATGTGGCAGCTGCTATATTCCAGGGGCTCTCTGGGCTTTCTGACCACACCATGGTTGTTTAACACAAATGGGGTCCCTAGAGATCAATGCATGTGTTATATATTCTCAAAACCACACCTGCTTGATGATCCACATGACCACACACACACTCTAGTTGGGTGTGGTGATGCAACTAGCTTCTGTCACACTAGTTTCACCATCTCCATGTGGCAGTTGCATATTCCAGGGGCTCTCTGGGATTTCTGACCACCATGGTTGTTTGACACAAATGGAGTCCCTAGAGATCAATGCATGTGTTATATAGTCTCAAAACCACACCTGCTTGATCATCCACATGACCACACACACACACTCCAGTTGGGTGTGGTGATAGCAACTGCTTCTGTCATACTAGTTCACCATCCCCATGTGGTAGTTGCATATTCCAGGGGCTCTCTGGGCTTTCTGACCACACCATGGTTGTTTGACACAAATGGAGTCCCTAGAGATCAATGCATGTGGTATATATTCTCGAAACCACACCTGATTGATGATCCACATGACCACACACCACACACTCCAGTTGGGTGTGGTGATGCAACTGCTTCTGTCACACTAGTTCACCATCTCCATGTGGCAGCTTGCTATATGCCTAGGGGGTTCATGGGCTTTCTGACCACCCATGGTTGTTTACACAAACTGGAGTCCCTAGAGATCAATGCATGTGTTATATATTCTCAAAACCACACCTGCTTGATGATCCACATGACCACACACACACTCCAGTTGGGTGTGGTGATGCAACTGCTTCTGTCACACTAGTTCAACATCTCCATGTGGCAGTTGCATATTCCAGGGGCTCTCTGGGCTTTCTGACCACCATGGTTGTTTGACACAAATGGAGTCCCTATAGATCTAATGCATGTGTTATATAGTCTCAAAACCACACCTGCTTGATGATCCACATGACCACACACACAATCTCTCTAGTTGGGTGTGGTGATTCAACTACTTCTGTCACACTAGTTCACCATCTCCATGTGACAGTTGGCATATTCCAGGGGCTCTCTAGGCTTTCTGACCACCATGGTTGTGTGGCACAAATGGAGTCCCTACAGATCAATGCATGTGTTATATATTCTCAAAACCATACGTGCTTGATGATCCACATGACCACACACCACTCCAGTTGGGTGTGGTGATGCAACTGCTTCTGTCACACTGGTTCACCATCTCCATGTGGCAGTTGCATATTCCAGGGGCTCTCTGGGCTTTCTGACCACCATGGTTGATTTCCACAAATGGAGTCCCTAGAGATTAATGCATGTGTTATATAGTCTCAAAACCACACCTGCTTGATGATCCACATGACCACACACACACTCCAGTTGGGTGTGGTGATGCAACTGCTTCTGTCACACTAGGTCACCATCTCCATGTGGCAGTTGCATATTCCAGGGGCTCTCTAGGCTTTCTGACCACCATGGTTGTTTTACACAAATGGAGTCCCTAGAGATCAATGCATGTGTTATATATTCTCAAAACCACACCTGCTTGATGATCCACATGACCACACACACACTCAGTTGGGTGTGGTGATGCAGCTACTTCTGTCACACTGGTTCACCATCTCCATGTGGCAGTTGCATATTCCAGGGGCTCTCTGGGCTTTCTGACCACCATGGTTGTTTTACACAAATGGAGTCCCTAGAGATTAATGCATGTGTTATATAGTCTCAAAACCACACCTGCTTGATGATCCACATGACCACACACACACACTCCAGTTGGGTGTGGTGATGCAACTGCTTCTGTCACACTGGTTCACCATCTCTATGTGGCAGTTGCATATTCCAGGGGCTCTCTGGGCTTTCTGACCACCATGGTTGTTTTACACAAATGGAGTCCCTATAGATCAATGCATGTGTTATATATTCTCAAAACCACACCTTCTTGATGATCCACATGACCACATACACACTCCAGTTGGGTGTGGTGATGCAACTACTTCTGTCACACTAGTTCACCATCTCCATGTGGTAGTTGCATATTCTAGGGGCTCTCTGGGATTTCTGACCACCATGGTTGTTTTACACAAATGGAGTCCCTATATATCAATGCATGTGTTATATATTCTCAAAACCACACCTGCTTGATGATCCAGATGACCACACACACAGACTCCAGTTGGGTGTGGTGATGCAACTGCTTCTGTCACACTGGTTCACCATCTCCAGGTGGCAGTTGCATATTCCAGGGGCTCTCTAGGCTTTCTAACCACCATGGTTGTTTGACACAAATTGAATGGAGTCCCTAGAGATTAATGCATGTGTTATATATTCTCAAAACCACACCTTCTTGATGATCCACATGACCACACACACACTCTAGTTGGGTGTGGTGATGCAGCTAGCTTCTGTCACACTAGGTTCACCATCTCCATGTGGCAGTTGCATATTCCAGGGGCTCTTTGGGCTTTCTGACCACCATGGTTGTTTGAACACAAATGGAGTCCCTAGAGATCAATGCATGTGTTATATATTCTCAAAACCACACCTGCTTGATGATCCACATGACCACACACACACTCCAGTTGGGTGTGGTGATGCAGCTGCTTCTGTCACACTGGTTCACCATCTCCATGTGGCAGTTGCATATTCCAGGGGCTCTCTGGGCTTTCTGACCACCATGGTTGTTTACACAAATGGGTCCCTAGAGATCAATGCATGTGTTATATATTCTCAAAACCACACCTGCTTGATGATCCACATGACCACACACACACACTCTAGTTGGGTGTGGTGATGCAACTGCTTCTGTCACACTAGTTCACCATCTCCATGTGGCAGTTGCATATTCCAGGGGCTCTCTGGGATTGCTGACCACCATGGTTGTTTGACACAAATAGAGTCCCTAGAGATCAATGCATGTGCTTATATAGTCTCAAAACCACACCTACTTGATCATCCACATGACCACACACACACACTCCAGTTGGGTGTGGTGATGCAACTACTTCTGTCATACTAGTTCACCATCCCCATGTGGTAGTTGCGTATTCCAGGGGCTCTCTGGGCTTTCTGACCACACCATGGTTGTTTGACACAAATGGAGTCCCTAGAGATCAATGCATGTGGTATATATTCTCGAAACCACACCTGATTTATGATCCACATGACCACACACACACACTCCAGTTGGGTGTGGTGATGCAACTGCTTCTGTCACACTGGTTCACCATCTCCATGTGGCAGCTGTATATGCCAGGGGCTCTCTGGGCTTTCTGACCACACCATGGTTGTTTGACACAAACGGGGTCCCTAGAGATCAATGCATGTGTTATATATTCTCAAAACCACACCTGCTTTATGATCCACATGACCACACACACACTCCAGTTGGGTGTGGTGATGCAAACTGCTTCTGTCACACTAGTTTCAACATCTCCTTGTGGCAGTTGCATATTCCAGGGGCTCTCGGGCTTTCTGACCACCATGGTGGTTTGACACAAATGGAGTCCCTATAGATCTATGCATGTGTTATATAGTCTCAAAACCACACCTGCTTGATGATCCACATGACCACACACACACATCTCTCTAGTTGGGTGTGGTGATTCAACTACTTCTGTCACACTAGTTCACCATCTCCATGTGACAGTTGCATATTCCAGGGGCTCTCTAGGCTTTCTGACCACCATGGTTGTGTGGCACAAATGGAGTCCCTAGAGATCAATGCATGTGTTATATATTCTCAAAACCATACGTGCTTGATGATCCACATGACCACACACACACTCCAGTTGGGTGTGGTGATGCAACTGCTTCTGTCACACTGGTTCACCATCTCCATGTGGCAGTTGCATATTCCAGGGGCTCTCTGGGCTTTCTGACCACCATGGTTGTTTTCCACAAATGGAGTCCCTAGAGATCAATGCATGTGTTATATAGTCTCAAAACCACACCTTCTTGATGATCCACATGACCACACACACATACTGTAGTTGGGTATGGTGATGCAATGTCTTCTATCACAATGGTTCACCATCTCCTTGTGGCAGTTGCATATTCCAAGGGCTCTCTGGGCTTTCTGACCACCATGGTTATTTTACACAAATGGAGTCCCTAGAGATCAATGCATGTGTTATATAGTCTCAAAACCACACCTGCTTGATGATCCACATGACCACACACACAACTCTCTAGTTGGGTGTGGTGATGCAACTACTTCTGTCACACTAGTTCACCATCTCCATGTGACAGTTGCATATTCCAGGGGCTCTCTGGGCATTCTGACCACAGCATGGTTGTTTAACACAAATGGGGTCCCTAGAGATCAATGCATGTGTTATATATTCTCAAATCCACACCTGCTTGATGATCCACATGACCACACACACATTCTAGTTGGGTGTGGTGATGCAACTGCTTTTGTCACACTGGTTCACCATCTCCATGTGGCAGTTGCATATGCCAGGGGCTCTCTGGGATTTCTGACCACCATGGTTGTTTGACACAAATGGAGTCCCTAGAGATCAATGCATGTGTTATATATGTCTCAAAACCACACCTGCTTGATCATCCAAATGACCACACACACACACTCCAGTTGGGTGTGGTGATGCAACTGCTTCTATCAACTAGTTCACCATCTCCATGTGGTAGTTGCATATTCCAGGGGCTCTCTAGGCTTTCTGACCACACCATGGTTGTTTGACACAAATGGAGTCCCTAGAGATCAATGCATGTGGTATATATTCTCGAAAACCACACCTGCTTTATGATCCACATGACCACACACACACACTCCAGTTGGGTGTGGTGATGCAACTGCTTCTATCACACTGGTTCACCATCTCCATGTGGCAGCTGTATATGCCATGGGCTCTCTGGGCTTTCTGACCACACCATGGTTGTTTGACACAAATGGAGGTCCCTAGAGATCAATGCATGTGTTATATATTCTCAAAACCACACCTTCTTGATGATCCACATGACCACACACACACTCCAGTTGGGTGTGGTGATGCAACTACTTCTGTCACACTAGGTTCACATCTCCATGTGGTAGTTGCATATTCCAGGGGCTCTCTGGGCTTTCTGACCACCATGGTTGTTTGACACAAATGGAGTCCCTAGAGATCAATGCATGTGTTATATATTCTCAAAACCACACCTGCTTGATGATCCACATGACCACACACACACTCCAGTTGGGTGTGGTGATGCAACTGCTTCTGTCACACTGGTTCACCATCTCCATGTGGCAGTTGCATATTCCAGGGGCTCTCTGGGCTTTCTGACCACCATGGTTGTTTGACACAAATGGAGTCCCTAGAGATCAATGCATGTGTTATATATTCTCAAAACCACACCTGCTTGATGATCCACATGACCACACACACACACTCTAGTTGGGTGTGGTGATGCAATTGCTTTTGCCACACTGGTTCACCATCTCCATGTGGCAGTTGCATATTCCAGGGGCTCTCTGGGATTGCTGACCACCATGGTTGTTTGACACAAATAGAGTCCCTAGAGATCAATGCATGTGTTATATAGTCTCAAAACCACACCTACTTGATCATCCACATGACCACACACACACACTGCAGTTGGGTGTGGTGATGCAACTTCTTCTGTCATACTAGTTCACCATCCCCATGTGGTAGTTGCGTATTCCAGGGGCTCTCTGGGCTTTCTGACCACACCATGGTTGTTTGACACAAATGGAGTCCCTAGAGATCAATGCATGTGGTATATATTCTCGAAACCACACCTGATTTATGATCCACATGACCACACACACACACACTCCAGTTGGGTGTGGTGATGCAACTGCTTCTGTCACACTGGTTCACCATCTCCATGTGGCAGCTGTATATGCCAGGGGCTCTCTGGGCTTTCTGACCACACCATGGTTGTTTGACACAAACGGGGTCCCTAGAGATCAATGCATGTGTTATATATTCTCAAAACCACACCTGCTTTATGATCCACATGACCACACACACACTCCAGTTGGGTGTGGTGATGCAACTGCTTCTGTCACACTAGTTCAACATCTCCTTGTGGCAGTTGCATATTCCAGGGGCTCTCGGGGCTTTCTGACCACCATGGTTGTTTGACACAAATGGAGTCCCTATAGATCTATGCATGTGTTATATAGTCTCAAAACCACACCTGCTTGATGATCCACATGACCACACACACAATCTCTCTAGTTGGGTGTGGTGATTCAACTACTTCTGTCACACTAGTTCACCATCTCCATGTGACAGTTGCATATTCCAGGGGCTCTCTGGGCTTTCTGACCACCATGGTTGTGTGGCACAAATGGAGTCCCTAGAGATCAATGCATGTGTTATATATTCTCAAAACCATACGTGCTTGATGATCCACATGACCACACACACACTCCAGTTGGGTGTGGTGATGCAACTGCTTCTGTCACACTGGTTCACCATCTCCATGTGGCAGTTGCATATTCCAGGGGCTCTCTGGGCTTTCTGACCACCATGGTTGTTTACACAAATGGAGTCCCTAGAGATCAATGCATGTGTTATATAGTCTCAAAACCACACCTTCTTGATGATCCACATGACCACACCACACACTCTAGTTGGGTGTGGTGATGCAATTGCTTCTATCACACTGGTTCACCATCTCCATGTGGCAGTTGCATATTCCAGGGGCTCTCTGGGCTTTCTGACCACCATGGTTGTTTGACACAAATGGAGTCCCTAGAGATCAATGCATGTGTTATATAGTCTCAAAACCACACCTGCTTGATGATCCACATGACCACACACACACACTCCAGTTGGGTGTGGTGATGCAACTACTTCTGTCACACTAGTTCACCATCTCCATGTGGCAGTTGCATATTCCAGGGGCTCTCTGGGCTTTCTGACCACCATGGTTGTTTACACAAATGGAGTCCCTAGAGATCAATGCATGTGTTATATAGTCTCAAAACCACACCTGCTTGATGATCCACATGACCACACACACACTCCAGTTGGGTGTGGTGATGCAACTGCTTCTGTCACACTAGTTCACCATCTCCATGTGGCAGTTGCATATTCCAGGGGCTCTCTGGGCTTTCTGACCACCATGGTTGTTTTACACAAATGGAGTCCCTATAGATCAATGCATGTGTTATATATTCTCAAAACCACAACCTTCTTGATGATCCACATGACCACATACACAGACTCCAGTTGGGTGTGGTGATGCAACTGCTTCTGTCAGCACTGGTTCACCATCTCCATGTGGCAGTTGCATATTCTAGGGGCTCTCTGGGATTTCTGACCACCATGGTTGTTTACACAAATGGAGTCCCTAGAGATCAATGCATGTGTTATATATTCTCAAAACCACACCTTCTTGATGATCCACATGACCACACACACACTCCAGTTGGGTGTGGTGATGCAACTGCTTCTGTCACACTGGTTCACCATCTCCATGTGGCAGTTGCATATTCCAGGGGCTCTCTGGGCTTTCTGACCACCATGGTTGTTTGACACAAATTGATGAGTCCCTAGAGATTAATGCATGTGTTATATATTCTCAAAACCACACCTTCTTGATGATCCACATGACCACACACACACTCTAGTTGGGTGTGGTGATGCAGCTACTTCTGTCACACTGGTTCACCATCTCCATGTGGCAGTTGCATATTCCAGGGGCTCTTGGGCTTTATGACCACCATGGTTGTTTGACACAAATGGAGTCCCTAGAGATCAATGCATGTGTTATATATTCTCAAAACCACACCTCCTTGATGATCCACATGACCACACACACACTCCAGTTGGGTGTGGTGATGCAAGCTGCTTCTGTCACACTGGTTCACCATCTCCATGTGGCAGCTGTATATTCCAGGGGCTCTCTGGGCATTTCTGACCACACCATGGTTGTTTGACACAAATGGGAGTCCCTAGAGATCAATGCATGTGTTATATATTCTCAAAACCACACCTGCTTGATGATCCACATGACCACACACACACACTCTAGTTGGGTGTGGTGATGCAACTGCTTCTGTCACACTGGTTCACCATCTCCATGTGGCAGTTGCATATTCCAGGGGCTCTCTGGGATTTCTGACCACCATGGTTGTTTGACACAAATGGAGTCCCTAGAGATCAATGCATGTGTTATATAGTCTCAAAACCACACCTTCTTGATGATCCACATGACCACACACACACTCCAGTTGGGTGTGGTGATGCAACTACTTCTGTCACACTAGTTCACCATCTCCATGTGGCAGTTGCATATTCCAGGGGCTCTCTAGGGCTTTCTGACCACCATGGTTGTTTGACACAAATGGAGTCCCTAGAGATCAATGCATGTGTTATATATTCTCAAAACCACACCTGCTTGATGATCCACATGACCACACACACACTCCAGTTGGGTGTGGTGATGCAACTGTCTTCTATCAAAATGGTTCACCATCTCCTTGTGGCAGTTGCATATTCCAAGGGGCCTCTCTGGGCTTTCTGACCACCATGGCTATTTTACACAAATGGAGTCCCTAGAGATCAATGCATGTGTTATATATTCTCAAAACCACACCTGCTTGATGATCCACATGACCACACACACACTCCAGTTGGGTGTGGTGATGCATCTACTTCTGTCACACTGCTTCACCATCTCCATGTGGCAGTTGCATATTCTAGGGGCTCTCTGGGCTTTCTGACCACCATGGTTGTTATACACAAATGGAGTCCCCTAGAGATTAATGCATGTGTTTATATAGTCTCAAAATCACACCTGCTTGATGATCCACATGACCACACACACAGACTCCAGTTCGGTGTGGTGATGCCACTGCTTCTGTCACACTTGTTCACAATCTCTATGTGGCAGTTGCATATTTGATGGGCTCTCTAGGCTTTCTTGACCACCATGGTTGTTTTTACACAAATGGAGTCCCTATAGATCAATGCATGTGTTATATATTCTCAAAACCACACCTTCTTGATGATCCACATGACCACACCACACTCCAGTTGGGTGTGGTGATGCAACACTTCTGTCACACTGGTTCACCATCTCCATGTGGTGTTTGCATATTCCAGGGCTCTCTGGGATTTCTGACCACCATGGTTGTTTTACACAAATGGAGTCCCTATAGATCAATGCATGTGTTATATATTCTCAAACCACACCTGCTTGATGATCCACATGACCACACACACACTCCAGTTGGTGTGGTGATGCAACTCTTCTGTGTCACACTGGTTCACCATCTCCATGTGGCAGTTGCATATTCCAGGGCTCTCTAGGCTTTCTGACCACCATGGTTTTTGACACAAAATGGAGTCCCTAGAGATCAATGCATGTGTTATATATTCTCAAAACCACACCTTCTTGATGATCCACATGACCACACACACACTCTAGTTGGGTGTGGTGATGCAGCTGCTTCTGTCACACTGGTTCACCATCTCCATGTGGCAGTTGCATATTCCAGGGGCTCTCTGGGCTTTCTGACCACCATGGTTGTTTGACACAAATGGAGTCCCTAGAGATCAATGCATGTGTTATATATTCTCAAAACCACACCTGCTTGATGATCCACATGACCACACACCACACTCCAGTTGGGTGTGGTGATGCAACTGCTTCTGTCACACTGGTTCACCATCTCCATGTGGCAGTTGCATATTCCAGGGGCTCTCTGGGCTTTCTGACCACCATGGTTGTTTGACACAAATAGGAGTCCCTAGAGATCAATGCATGTGTTATATATTCTCAAAACCACAACCTGCTTGATGATCCACATGACCACACACACACTCTAGTTGGGTGTGGTGATGCAACTGCTTCTGTCACACTGGTTCACCATCTCCATGTGGCAGTTGCATATTCCAGGGGCTCTCTGGGATTTCTGACCACCATGGTTGTTTGACACAAATGGAGTCCCTATAGATCAATGCATGTGTTATATAGTCTCAAAACCACACCTACTTGATGCATCCACATGACCACACACATACACTCCAGTTGGGTGTGGTGATGCAACTGCTTCTGTCATACTAGTTCACCATCTCCCATGTGGTAGTTGCGTATTCCAGGGACTCTCTGGGCTTTCTGACCACACCATGGTTGTTTGACACAAATGGAGTCCCTAGAGATCAATACATGTGTTATATATTCTCGAAACCACACCTTCTTGATGATCCACATGACCACACACACACACTCCAGTTGGGTGTGGTGATGCAACTGCTTCTGTCATACTAGTTCACCATCCCCATGTGGTAGTTGCATATTCCAGGGGCTCTCTGGGCTTTCTGACCACACCATGGTTGTTTGACACAAATGGAGTCCCTAGAGATCAATGCATGTGTTATATATTCTCGAAAACCACACCTTCTTGATGATCCACATGACCACACACACACACTCCAGTTGGGTGTGGTGATGCAACTGTCTTCTAGTCACACTGGTTCACCATCTCCATGTGGCAGTTGCATATTCCAAGGGCTCTCTGGGATTTCTGACCACCATGGCTATTTTACACAAATGGAGTCCCTAGAGATCAATGCATGTGTTATATATTCTCAAACCACACCTGCTTGATGATCCACATGACCACACACACAATTCCAGTTGGGTGTGGTGATGCATCTACTTCTGTCACACTGCTTCACCATCTCCATGTGGCAGTTGCATATTCCTAGGGGCTCTCCTGGGCTTTCTGACCACCATGGTTGTTATACACAAATGGAGTCCCTAGAGATTAATGCATGTGTTATATAGTCTCAAAACCACACCTGCTTGATGATCCACATGACCACACACACAGACTCCAGTTCGGTGTGGTGATGCCACTGCTTCTGTCACACTGGTTCACCATCTCTATGTGGCAGTTGCATATTCCATGGGCTCTCTGGGCTTTCTGACCACCATGGTTGTTTAACACAAATGGAGTCCCTATAGATAATGCATGTGTTATATATTCTCAAAACCACACTTCTTGATGATCCACATGACCACACACACACTCTAGTTGGGTGTGGTGATGCAACTACTTCTGTCACACTAGTTCACCATCTCCATGTGGTAGTTGCATATTCCAGGGGCTCTCTGGGCTTTCTGACCACCATGGTTGTTTTACACAAATGAGTCCCTAGATCAATGCATGTGTTATATATTCTCAAAACCACACCTGCTTGATGATCCACATGACCACACACACACACTCCAGTTGGGTGTGGTGATGCAACTGCTTCTGTCACACTGTTCACCATCTCCATGTGGCAGTTGCATATTCAGGGGCTCTCTGGCTTTCTGACCACCATGGTTGTTGACACAAATTGAATGGAGTCCCTAGAGATAATGCATGTGTTATATATTCTCAAACCACACCTTCTTGATGATCCACATGACCACACACACTCTAGTTGGGTGTGGTGATGCAACTGCTTCTGTCACACTGTTTCACCATCTCCATGTGGCAGTTGCATATTCCAGGGGCTCTCTGGGCTTTCTGACCACCATGGTTGTTTGACACAAATGGAGTCCCTAGAGATCAATGCATGTGTTATATATTCTCAAAAACCACACCTGCTTGATGATCCACATGACCACCACACACACTCCAGTTGGGTGTGGTGATGCACTGACTTCTGTCACACTGGTTCACCATCTCCTATGTGGCAGTTGGCATATTCCAGGGGCTCTCTGGGCTTTCTGACCACCATGGTTGTTTACACAAATGGAGTCCCTAGAGATCAATGCATGTGTTATATATTCTCAAAACCACACCTGCTTGATGATCCACATGACCACAACACACACTCCAGTTGGGTGTGGTGATGCAACTGCTTCTGTCACACTGTTCACCATCTCCATGTGGCAGTTGCATATTCCAGGGGCTCTCTGGGCTTTCTGACCACCATGGTTGTTTGACACAAATGGAGTCCCTAGAGATCAATGCATGTGTTATATATTCTCAAAACCACACCTGCTTGATGATCCACATGACCACCACCACACTCCCATTGGGTGTGGTGATGCAATCTACTTCTGTACAGCACTCGGCTTCACCATCTCCATGTGGTAGTTTCATATTCCTAGGGCTCTCTGGGCTTTCTGACCACCATGGTGGTTTACAACACAAATGGGAGTCCCGATATATCAAGCATGTGTTATATATTCTCAAAACCACACCTGCTTAATGATCCAAAAGGTGGGGGAATGCACCACACACACAGACTCCAGTTGGGTGTGGAGCAAACATGCTTCTGTCACACTGGTTCACCATCTTCAGGTGCAGTTGGATATTCCACGGGCTCTCTAGGCTTTCTAACCACCATGGTGTTTGACACAAATTGAATGGAGTCCCTAGAGATTAATGATGTGTATATATCTCAAAACCACACCTTCTTGATGATCCACATGACACACACCCACATCTAGTTGGGTGTGGTGATGCAGCTAGTTTGTCACACAGTTCACATTCCATGTGGCAGTGCATATTCCAGGGCTCTCTGGGATTTCTGACCACCATGGATTGTTTTACACAAATGGGTCCCTATAGATCAATGCATGTGTTATATATTCTCAAACACACCTGCTTGATGATCCATATGACCACACACATAGACTCCAGTTGGGTGTGGTGATGCAAGCTGCTTCTGTCACACTGGTTCACCATCTCCATGTGGCAGCTGATATTCCAGGGGCTCTCTAGGCTTCTAACCACCACAAGGTTGTTTGACACAATAAATGGGTCCCTAGAGATTAATCATGGTTATATATTCTCAAAACCACACCTTCTTGATGATCCCCATGACACACACACACCACTCTAGTTGGGTGTGGTGATGCAACTGCTTCTGTCGCAATAGGTCACCTATCCATGTGGCAGTTGCATATTCCAGGGCTCTCTGGGCTTTCTGACCACCATGGTTGTTTGTACACAAATGGAATCCCTAGAGCATCAATGCATGTGTTCTATATTCGTCAAAACCACACCTGCTTGATGCATCCACATGACCACACACACACTCCAGTTGGGTGTGGTGATGCAACTACTTCTGTCACACTAGTTCACCATCCCATGTGGCAGTTGCATATTCCAGGGGCTCTCTGGGCTTTCTGACCACCATGGTTGTTTGACACAAATGGAGTCCCTAGAGATCAATGCATGTGTTATATATTCTCAAACCACACCTGCTTGATGATCCACATGACCACACACACACACTCCAGTTGGGTGTGGTGATGCAACTGCTTCTGTCACACTGGTTCACCATCTCCATGTGGTAGTTGCATATTCCAGGGGCTCTCTGGGCTTTCTGACCACCATGGTTGTTTGACACAAATTGGAGTCCCTAGAGATCAATGCATGTGGTATATATTCTCAAACCACACTGCTTGATGATCCACATGACCACACACACACTCCAGTTGGGTGTGGTGATGCAACTGCTTCTGTCACACTGGTTCACCATCTCCATGTGGCAGTTGCATATTCAGGGGCTCTCTGGCTTTCTGACCACCATGGTTGTTTGACACAAAGGAGTCCTAGAGATCAATGCATGTGTATATATTCTCAAAACCACACCTGCTTGATGATCCACATGACCACACACACACTCCAGTTGGGTGTGGTGATGCAACTGCTTCTGTCACACTGTTCACCATCTCCATGTGGAGTTGCATATTCCAGGGGCTCTCTGGGATTTCTGACCACCATGGTTGTTTTACACAAATGGAGTCCCTAGAGATCAATGCATGTGTTATATTCTCAAAACCACACCTGCTTGATGATCCACATGACCACACACCACACTCTAGTTGGGTGTGGTGATGCAACTGCTTCTGTCACACTGGTTCACCATCTCCATGTGGCAGTTGCATATTCCAGGGGCTCTCTGGGCTTTCTGACCACCCATGGTTGTTTTACACAAATGGAGTCCCTAGAGATCAATGCATGTGTTATATATTCTCAAAACCACACCTGCTTGATGATCCACATGACCACACAC
>OU342740.1:140109191-140124128 GCA_910589775.1 Avena eriantha | reverse complement strand
TGTCACACTAGTTCACCATCTCCATGTGGTAGTTGCATATTCTAGGGGCTCTCTGGGATTTCTGACCACCATGGTTTTTTTTCACAAATGGAGTCCCTATAGATCAATGCATGTGTTATATAGTCTCAAAACCACACCTGCTTGATGATCCCCATGACCACACACACTCTCTCTCTCTCAGTTGGGTGTGGTGATTCAACAACTTCTGTCACACTGGTTCACATCTCCATGTGATAGTTGCATATTCTAGGGCTCTCTGGGATTTCTGACCACCATGGTTGTTTGGTACAAATGGAGTCCCTAGATACAATGCATGTGTTATATATTCTCAAAATCCACACCTGCTTGATGATCCACATGACCACACACACACTCCAGTTGGGTGTGGTGATGCAACTACTTCTGTCACACTAGTTCACCATCTCTATGTGGTAGTTGCATATTCCAGGGGCTCTCTGGGCTTTCTGACCACCATGGTTGTTTATACACAAATGGAGTCCCTAGAGATCAATGCATGTGTTTATATATCTCAAAACCACACCTGCTTGATGATCCACATGACCACACACACACTCCAGTTGGGTGTGGTGATGCAACTGCTTCTGTCACACTGGTTCACCATCTCCATGTGGCAGTTGCATATTCCAGGGGCTCTCTGGGCTTTCTTTCTGACCACCATGGTTGTTTTACACAAATGGAGTCCCTAGAGATCAATGCATGTGTTATATATTCTCAAAACCACACCTGCTGATGATCCACATGACCACACACACACTCAAGTTGGGTGTGGTGATGCAACTGCTTCTGTCACACTGGTTCACCATCTCCATGTGGCAGTTGCATATTCCGGGGCTCTCTAGGCTTTCTACCACCATGGTATTTTGACACAAATTGAATGGAGTCCCTAGATATTAATGCATGTGTTATATATTCTCAAAACCACACCTCTTGATGATCCACATGACCACACACACACACTCTAGTTGGGTGTGGTGATGCAGCTGCTTCTGTCACACTGGTTCACCATCTCCATGTGGCAGTTGCATATTCCAGGGGCTCTCTGGGCTTTCTGACCACCATGGTTGTTTTACACAAATGGGAGTCCCTGAGATCAATGCATGTGTTATATATTCTCAAAACCACACCTGCTTGATGATCCACATGACCACACACACACTCTCAGTTGGGTGTGTGATGCAACTGCTTCTGTCACACTGGTTCACCATCTCCATGTGGCAGTTGCATATTCCAGGGGCTCTCTGGGCTTTCTGACCACCATGGTTGTTTTACACAAATGGAGTCCCTAGAGATCAATGCATGTGTTATATATTCTCAAAACCACACCTGCTTGATGATCCACATGACCACACACACACTCCAGTTGGGTGTGGTGATGCAACTACTTCTGTCACACTGGTTCACCATCTCCATGTGGCAGTTGCATATTCCAGGGGCTCTCTAGGCTTTCTGACCACCATGGTTGTTTGACACAAATGGAGTCCCTAGAGATCAATGCATGTGTTATATATTCTCAAAACCACACCTGCTTGATGATCCACATGACCACACACACACACTCCAGTTGGGTGTGGTGATGCAACTGCTTCTGTCACACTAGTTCACCATCTCCATGTGGCAGTTGCATATTCCAGGGGCTCTCTGGGCTTTCTGACCACCATGGTTGTTTGACACAAATGGAGTCCCTAGAGATCAATGCATGTGTTATATATTCTCAAAACCACACCTGCTTGATGATCCCATGACCACACACACACACTCCAGTTGGGTGTGGTGATGCAACTGCTTCTGTCACACTAGTTCACCAGTCGTCCATGGGGTAGTTGCATATTCTAGGGGCTTCTCGTGGGCTTTCTTGACCACCATGGTTGTTTTACCAAATGGAGTCCCTAGAGATCATGCATGTGTTATATATTCTCAAAACACACACTGCTTGATGATCCACATGACCACAGACACAGCTCCATTGGGTGTGGTGATGCAAACTGCTTCTGTCACACTAGGTAGTCACAATCTCATGTGGCAAGTTGCATATTCCAGGGGCTCTCTGGGCTTTCTAACCACCATGGTTGTTTAGGACACAAATGGACTCCCTATGATTAATGCATGTGTTATATAGTCGCTCAAACCACACCTGCTTGATGATCCACATGACCACACACGACACAGCTCAGTTGGGTGTGGTGATGCGACTGCTTCTGTCACACTGGTTCACCATCTCCATGTGGCAGTTTGCATATTCCCGGGGGCTCTCTGGGCTTTCTGACCACCATGGTTGTTTACACTAAATGGGAATCCCAAGAGATCAATGCAGTGTGTTATATATTCTCAAAACCACACCTGCTTATGATCCACATGACCACACACACACACTCAGTTGGTGTGGGTGATGCAACTGCTTCTGTCACACGGTTTCAACCATCTCCATGTGGCAGTTGCATATTCCTAGGGGCTCTCTGGGATTTCTGACCACCATGGTTTGTTTGACACAATAATGGAGTCCCTATAGATCAATGCATGTGTTATTAGTCTCAAAACCACACCTGCTTGATGATCCACATGACCACACAACATCTCTCTTCTAGTTGGGTGTGGTGATCAACACATTCTGTCACACTGGTTCACCATCTCCATGTGGCAGTTGCATATTCCAGGGGCTCTCTGGGCTTTCTAACCACCATGGTTGTTTAGCACAATGGAGTCCCTAGAGATTAATGCATGTGTTATATATTCTAAAACCACACCTGCTTGATGATCCACATGATACCACACACACCACTCAAGTTGGGTGTGTGGTGATGCAACTGCTTCTGTCACACTGGTTCACCATCTCCATGTGGCAGTTGCATATTCCAGGGGCTCTCTGGGATTTCTGACCACCATGGTTGTTTTACACAAATGGAGTCCCTATAGATCAATGCATGTGTTATATATTCTCAAAACCACACCTGCTTGATGATCCACATGACCACACACACAGACTCAAGTTGGGTGTGGTGATGCAACTGCTTCTGTCACACTGGTTCACCATCTCCATGTGGCAGTTGCATATTCCAGGGGCTCTCTGGGCTTTCTGACCACCATGGTTGTTTGACACAAAAATGGAGTCCCTAGAGATCAATGCATGTGTTATATATTCTCAAAACCACACCTGCTTGATGATCCACATGACCACACACACACTCTAGTTGGGTGTGGTGATGCAGCTGCTTCTGTCACACTAGTTCACCATCTCCATGTGGCAGTTGCATATTCCAGGGGCTCTCTGGGCTTTCTGACCACCATGGTTGTTTTACACAAATGGAGTCCCTAGAGATCAATGCATGTGTTATATATTCTCAAAACCACACCTCTTGATGATCCACATGACAACACACACACTCAAGTTGGGTGTGGTGATGCAACTGCTTCTGTCACACTGGTTCACCATCTCCATGTGGCAGTTGCATATTCCAGGGGCTCTCTGGGCTTTCTGACCACCATGGTTGTTTGACACAAATGGAGTCCCTAGAGATCAATGCATGTGTTATATATTCTCAAAACCACACCTGCTTGATGATCCACATGACCACACACACACACTCCAGTTGGGTGTGGTGATGCAACTGCTTCTGTCACACTAGTTCACCATCTCCATGTGGCAGTTGCATATTCCAGGGGCTCTCTGGGCTTTCTGACCACCATGGTTGTTTGACACAAATGGAGTCCCTAGAGATCAATGCATGTGTTATATATTCTCAAAACCACACCTGCTTGATGATCCACATGACCACACACACACACTCCAGTTGGGTGTGGTGATGCAACTACTTCTGTCACACTAGTTCACCATCTCCATGTGGTAGTTGCATATTCCAGGGGCTCTCTGGGCTTTCTGACCACCATGGTTGTTTTACACAAATGGAGTCCCTAGAGATCAATGCATGTGTTATATATTCTCAAAACCACACCTGCTTGATGATCCCATGACCACACACACACACTCTCAGTTGGGTGTGGTGATGCAACTACTTCTGTCACACTGGTTCACCATCTCCATGTGGTAGTTGCATATTCCAGGGGCTCTCTGGGCTTTCTGACCACCATGGTTGTTTACACAAATGGAGTCCCTAGAGATCAATGCATGTGTTATATAGTCTCAAAACCACACCTGCTTGATGATCCACATGACCACACACACACACTCCAGTTGGGTGTGGTGATGCAACTGCTTCTGTCACACTGGTTCACCATCTCCATGTGGCAGTTGCATATTCCAGGGGCTCTCTGGGCTTTCTGACCACCATGGTTGTTTTACACAAATGGAGTCCCTAGAGATCAATGCATGTGTTATATATTCTCAAAACCACACCTGCTTGATGATCCACATGACCACACACACACTCAAGTTGGGTGTGGTGATGCAACTGCTTCTGTCACACTGGTTCACCATCTCCATGTGGCAGTTGCATATTCCAGGGGCTCTCTGGGATTTCTGACCACCATGGTTTTTGACACAAATGGAGTCCCTAGAGATCAATGCATGTGTTATATATTCTCAAAACCACACCTGCTTGATGATCCACATGACCACACACACACTCCAGTTGGGTGTGGTGATGCAACTGCTTCTGTCACACTGGTTCACCATCTCCATGTGGCAGTTGCATATTCCAGGGGCTCTCTGGGCTTTCTGACCACCATGGTTGTTTTACACAAATGGAGTCCCTAGAGATCAATGCATGTGTTATATATTCTCAAAACCACACCTGCTTGATGATCCACATGACCACACACACACTCCAGTTGGGTGTGGTGATGCAACTGCTTCTGTCACACTGGTTCACCATCTCCATGTGGCAGTTGCATATTCCAGGGGCTCTCTGGGCTTTCTGACCACCATGGTTGTTTTACACAAATGGAGTCCCTAGAGATCAATGCATGTGTTATATATTCTCAAAACCACACCTGCTTGATGATCCACATGACCACACACACACTCCAGTTGGGTGTGGTGATGCAACTGCTTCTGTCACACTGGTTCACCATCTCCATGTGGCAGTTGCATATTCCAGGGGCTCTCTGGCTTTCTGACCACCATGGTTGTTTGACACAAAAATGGAGTCCCTAGATATCAATGCATGTGTTATATATTCTCAAAACCACACCTTCTTGATGATCCACATGACCACACACACACTCTAGTTGGGTGTGGTGATGCAGCTGCTTCTGTCACACTGGTTCACCATCTCCATGTGGCAGTTGCATATTCCAGGGGCTCTCTGGGCTTTCTGACCACCATGGTTGTTTTACACAAATGGAGTCCCTAGAGATCAATGCATGTGTTATATATTCTCAAAACCACACCTGCTTGATGATCCACATGACCACACACACACTCAAGTTGGGTGTGGTGATGCAACTGCTTCTGTCACACTGGTTCACCATCTCCATGTGGCAGTTGCATATTCCAGGGGCTCTCTAGGCTTTCTGACCACCATGGTTGTTTGACACAAATGGAGTCCCTAGAGATCAATGCATGTGTTATATAGTCTCAAAACCACACCTGCTTGATGATCCACATGACCACACACACACACTCCAGTTGGGGGTGGTGATGCAACTGCTTCTGTCACACTAGTTCACCATCTCCATGTGGTAGTTGCATATTCCAGGGGCTCTCTGGGCTTTCTGACCACCATGGTTGTTTTACACAAATGGAGTCCCTAGAGATCAATGCATGTGTTATATATTCTCAAAACCACACCTGCTTGATGATCCACATGACACACACACACACTCAAGTTGGGTGTGGTGATGCAACTACTTCTGTCACACTGGTTCACCATCTCCATGTGGCAGTTGCATATTCCAGGGGCTCTCTGGGCTTTCTGACCACCATGGTTGTTTGACACAAATGGAGTCCCTAGAGATCAATGCATGTGTTATATATTCTCAAAACCACACCTGCTTGATGATCCACATGACCACACACACACACTCCAGTTGGGTGTGGTGATGCAACTGCTTCTGTCACACTAGTTCACCATCTCCATGTGGTAGTTGCATATTCCAGGGGCTCTCTGGGCTTTCTGACACACCATGGTTGTTTGACACAAATGGAGTCCCTAGAGATCAATGCATGTGTTATATATTCTCAAAACCACACCTGCTTGATGATCCACATGACACACACACACACTCCAGTTGGGTGTGGGTGATGCAACTACTTCTGTCACACTAGTTCACCATCTCCATGTGGCAGTTGCATATTCTAGGGGCTCTCTGGGATTTCTGACCACCATGGTTGTTTACACAAATGGAGTCCCTAGAGATCAATGCATGTGTTATATAGTCTCAAAACCACACCTGCTTGATGATCCACATGACCACACACACACACTCTAGTTGTGGTGTGGTGATGCAACTGCTTCTGTCACACTGGTTCACCATCTCCATGTGGTAGTTGCATATTCCAGGGGCTCTCTGGGATTTCTGACCACCATGGTTGTTTGGTACAAATGGAGTCCCTAGAGATCAATGCATGTGTTATATATTCTCAAAACCACACCTGCTTGATGATCCACATGACCACACACACACTCCAGTTGGGTGTGGTGATGCAACTACTTCTGTCACACTAGTTCACCATCTCCATGTGGCAGTTGCATATTCCAGGGGCTCTCTGGGCTTTCTGACCACCATGGTTGTTTACACAAATGGAGTCCCTAGAGATCAATGCATGTGTTATATATTCTCAAAACCACACCTGCTTGATGATCCACATGACCACACACACACTCCAGTTGGGTGTGGTGATGCAACTGCTTCTGTCACACTGGTTCACCATCTCCATGTGTAGTTGCATATTCTAGGGGCTCTCTGGGATTTCTGACCACCATGGTTGTTTTACACAAATGGAGTCCCTATAGATCAATTGCATGTGTTATATATTCTCAAAACCACACCTGCTTGATGATCCACATGACCACACACACAGACTCAGTTGGGTGTGGTGATGCAACTGCTTCTGTCACACTGGTTCACCATCTCCATGTGGCAGTTGCATTCCAGGGGCTCTCTAGGCTTTCTGACCACCATGGTTGTTTGACACAAATGGAGTCCCTAGAGATAATCCATGTGTTATATAGTCTCAAAACCACCACCTTCTTGATGATCACATGACCACACACACACTCCTAGTTGGGTGTGGTGATGCAACTGCTTCTGTCGACACTAGTTCACCATCTCCAATGTGGCAGTTGCATATTCCAGGGGCTCTCTAGGCTTCTTTCTGACCACCATGGTTGTTTTACACAAATGGAGTCCCTAGAGATCAATGCATGTGTTATATATTCTCAAAACCACACCTGCTTGATGATCCACATGACCACACACACACTCAAGTTGGGTGTGGTGATGCAACTACTTCTGTCACACTGGTTCACCATCTCCATGTGGCAGTTGCATTCCAGGGGCTCTCTGGGCTTTCTGACCACCATGGTTGTTTGACACAAATGGAGTCCCTAGAGATCAATGCATGTGTTATATATTCTCAAAACCACACCTGCTTGATGATCCACATGACCACACACACACACTCCAGTTGGGTGTGGTGATGCAACTGCTTCTGTCACACTAGTTCACCATCTCCATGTGGTAGTTGCATATTCCAGGGGCTCTCTGGGCTTTCTGACCACCATGGTTGTTTTACACAAATGGAGTCCCTAGAGATCAATGCATGTGTTATATATTCTCAAAACCACACCTGCTTGATGATCCCATGACCACACACACACACTCTCTAGTTGGGTGTGGTGATGCAACTGCTTCTGTCACACTGGTTCACCATCTCCATGTGGTAGTTGCATATCCGGGGCTCTCTGGCTTTCTCACCACCATGGTTGTTATACACAAATGGAAGTCCCTAGAGATTAATGCATATGTTATATAGTCTCAAAACCACACCTGCTTGATTATCCACATGAACCACACACACACACTCAGTTGGGTGTGGTGATGCGAACTGCTTTCTGTCACACTGGTTCACCATCTCCATGTGGCAGTTGCATATTCCAGGGGCTCTCTGGCTTTCTGACCACCATGGTTGTTTTTACACAAATATGGAGTCCCAAGAGATCAATGCATGTGTTTATATTCTCAAAACCACACCTGATTGATGATCCACATGACCACACACACACTCAAGTTGGGTGTGGCTGATGCAACTGCTTCTGTCACCATGGTTCAGCATCTCCATGTGGCAGTTGCATATTCCAGGGGCTCTCTAGGATTTCTAACCACCATGGTATGTTTGAACACATTGAATGGAGAGTCCCTAGATATTAATGCATGTGTTAATATATTCTCAAAACCACACCTTCTTGATGATCCACATGACCACACACACACTCTAGTTGGTGTGGTGATGCAGCTGCTTCTGTCACAACTGGTTCACACTATCTCCATGTGGCAGTTGCATATTCCGGGGCTCTCTGGGCTTTCTGACCACCATGGTTGTTTTACACAAATGGAGTCCCTGGAGATCAATGCATGTGTTATATAGTCTCAAAACACACATGCTTGATGATCAACATGACCACACACACACTCCAGTTGGGTGTGGTGAACGCAACTACTTCTGTCACACTAGTTCAACCATCTCCATGTGGAGTGTGCATATTCTAGGGGCTCTCTGGGATTTCTGACCACCATGGTTTGTTTTACACAAATGGAGTCCCTATAGATCAATGCATGTGTTATAAGTCTCAAAACCACACCTGCTTGATGATCCCCCCCATGACCACACTACTCTCTCTCTCTAGTTGGGTGTGGTGATTCAACAACTTCTGTCACACTGGTTCACCATCTTCCATGTGGTTAGTTGCATATTCCAGGGGCTCTCTGGCTTTCTCACCACCATGGTTGTTATACACAAATGGAGTCCCTAGAGATTAATGCATGTGTTATATAGTCTCAAAACAACCTGCTTGATATCCACATGACCACACACACCACACTCCATTGGGTGTAGGTGATGCGACTGCTTCTGTCAACACTGGTTTCACCATCTCCATGTGGCAGTTGCATATTCCAGGGGGCTCTCTGGGCTTTCTGACCACCATGGTTGTGTTTACACAAATGGAGTCCAAGAGATCAATGCATGTGTTATATATTCTCAAAACCACACCTGATTGATGACCACATGACCACACACACACTCAGTGGGGTGTGGCGATGCAAATGCTTCTGTCACACTGGTTCAGCATCTCCATGTGGGCAGTTGCATATTCCAGGGGCTCTCTAGGATTTCTAACCACCATGGTTATTTTGAACACAATTGAATGGAGTCCTAGATATTAATGCATCTGTTATATATTCATTCTCAAACCACACCTTCTTGATGATCCACATGACCACACCACACACTCTAGTTGGGGTGTGGTGGATGCGCTGCTTCTGTCACACTGGTTCACTATCCTCCTATGTGGCAGTTGCATATTCCAGGGGCTCTCTGTGCTTTCTGACCACCATGGTTGTTTTACACAAATGGAGTCCCTGGAGATCATGCATGTGTTATATAGTCTCAAAACCACACATTCTTGATGATCAACATGACCACACACACACTCCAGTTGGGGGTGGTGATGCGACTGCTTCTGTCACACTTGTTCACCATCTCTATGTGGCAGTTGCATATTCCAGGGCTCTCTAGGCTTTCTGACCACCATGGTTGTTTACACAAATGGAGTCCCTATAGATCAATGCATGTGTTATATATTCTCAAAACCACACCTGCTTGATGATCCATATGACCACACACACAGACTCAAGGTTGGGTTGGTGATGCAACTGCTTCCTGTCACACTGGTTCACCATCTCCATGTGGCAGTTGCATATTCCAGGGGCTCTCTGGCTTTCTAACCACCATGGTTGTTTGACACAATTGAATGGAGTCCCTAGATATAATCCATGTGTTATATATTCTCAAAACCACCTTCTTGATGATCCACAGTGACCACACACACACTCTAGTTGGGTGTGTGATGCAGCTGGTTCTGTCGCACTAGTTCACCATCTCCATGTGGCAGTTGCATATTCCAAGGGGCTCTCTAGGCTTTCTGACCACCATGGTTGTTTTTACACAAATGGAATCCCTAGAGATCAATGCATGTGTTATATATTCTCAAAACCACACCTACTTGATGATCCACATGACAACACACACTCTCAAATTTGGTGTGGTGGATGCAAACTACTTCTGTCACACTGGTTCACCATCTCCATGTGGCAGTGGCATATTCCCAGGGGCTCTCTAGGCCTTTCTGACCACCATGGTTGTTTGACACAAATGGAGTCCCTAGAGATCAATGCATCTGTTATATAGTCTCAAAACCACACCTGACTTGATGATCCACATGACCACACACCACACTCCAATTGGGGGTGGTGATGCAACTGCTTCTGTCACTACTAGTTCACCATCCCCATGTGGTAGTTGCAGTATTCCAGGGGGGTCTCTAGGCTTTCTGACCACACCATGGTTGATTTACATAAATGGACTCCCTACAGATCAATGCATGTGTTATATATTCTCAAAACCACACCTGCTTTATGATCCCCATGACCACACACACACTCCAGTTGGGTGTGGTGATGCAACTACTTCTGTCACACTAGTTCACCATCTCCATGTGGTAGTTGCATATTCTAGGGGCTCTCTGGGATTTCTGACCACCATGGTTGTTTACACAAATGGAGTCCCTATAGATCAATGCATGTGTTATATAGTCTCAAAACCACACCTGCTTGATGATCCCCATGACCACACATACTCTCTCTCTCTAGTTGGGTGTGGTGATTCAGACAACTTCTGTCACACTGGTTCACCATCTCCATGTGGTAGTTGCATATTCCAGGGCTCTCTGGGCTTTCTCACCACCATGGTTGTTATACACAAATGGAGTCCCTAGAGATTAAATGCATGTGTTATATAGTCTCAAAACACCTGCTTGATTATCCACATGACCACACACATACTCCAGTTGGGTGTGGTGATGCGACTGCTTCTGTCACACTGGTTCACCATCTCCATGTGGCAGTTGCATATTCCAGGGGCTCTCTGGGCTTTCTGACCACCATGGTTGTTTTACACAAATGGAGTCCCAAGAGATCAATGCATGTGTTATATATTCTCAAAACCACACCTGATTGATGATCCACATGACCACACACACACTCAAGTTGGGTGTGCGATGCAACTGCTTCTGTCACACTGGTTCAGCCATCTCCATGTGGCAGTTGCATATTCCAGGGGCTCTCTAGGGATTTCTAACCACCATGGTTATTTTGACACAAATGAATGGAGTCCCTAGATATAATGCATCTGTTATATATTCTCAAAACCACACCTGCTTGATGATCCACATGACCACACACACACTCAAGTTGGGTGTGGTGATGCAACTGCTTCTGTCACACTGGTTCACCATCTCCATGTGGCAGTTGCATATTCCAGGGGCTCTCTAGGCTTTCTGACCACCATGGTTGTTTGACACAAATGGAGTCCCTAGAGATCAATGCATGTGTTATATATTCTCAAAACCACACCTTCTTGATGATCCACATGACCACACACACACTCCAAGTTGGGTTGTGGTGATGCAGCTGCTTCTGTCACACTAGTTCACCATCTCCATGTGGCAGTTGCATATTCCAGGGGCTCTCTAGGCTTTCTGACCACCATGGTTGTTTTACACAAATGGAAGTCCCTATAGATCAATGCATGTGTTATATATTCTCAAAACCACACCTGCTTGATGATCCATATGACCACACACACAGACTCAAGTTGGGTGGTGGTGATGCAACTGCTTCTGTCACACTGGTTCAACCATCTCCATGTGGCAGTTGCATATTCCAGGGGCTCTCTAGGCTTTCTAACCACCATGGTTGTTTGACACAAATTGAATGGAGTCCCTAGATATTAATCCATGTGTTATATATTCTCAAAACCACACCTTCTTGGTGATCCACATGACCACACACACACTCTAGTTGGGTGTGGTGATGCAGCTGGTTCTGTCGCACTAGTTCACCATCTCCATGTGGCAGTTGCATCTTCCAGGGGCTCTCTAGGCTTTCTGACCACCATGGTTGTTTTACACAAATGGAATCCCTAGAGATCAATGCATGTGTGATATATTCTCAAAACCACACCTACTTTGATGATCCACATGACAACACACACACTCAAGTTGGTCTGGTGATGCAACTACTTCTGTCACACTGGTTCACCATCTCCATGTGGCAGTGGCATATTCCAGGGGCTCTCTAGGCTTTCTGACCACCATGGTTGTTTGACACAAATGGAGTCCCTAGAGATCAATGCATGTGTTATATAGTCTCAAAACCACACCTGCTTGATGATCCACATGACCACACACACACACTCCAATTGGGGGTGGTGATGCAACTGCTTCTGTCATACTAGTTCACCATCCCCATGTGGTAGTTGCATATTCCAGGGGGGTCTCTAGGCTTTCTGACCACACCATGGTTGTTTGCCATAAATGGACTCCCTACAGATCAATGCATGTGTTATATATTCTCAAAACCACACCTGCTTGATGATCCCCATGACCACACACACACACTCCAGTTGGGTGTGGTGATGCAACTACTTCTGTCACACTAGTTCACCATCTCCATGTGGTAGTTGCATATTCTAGGGGCTCTCTGGGATTTCTGACCACCATGGTTGTTTTACACAAATGGAGTCCCTATAGATCAATGCATGTGTTATATAGTCTCAAAACCACACCTGCTTGATGATCCCCATGACCACACATACTCTCTCTCTCTAGTTGGGTGTGGTGATTCAACAACTTCTGTCACACTGGTTCACCATCTCCATGTGATAGTTGCATATTCTAGGGGCTCTCTGGGATTTCTGACCACCATGGTTGTTTGGTACAAATGGAGTCCCTAGATAACAATGCATGTGTTATATATTCTCAAAATCACACCTGCTTGATGATCCACATGACCACACACACAGTCCAGTTGGGTGTGGCGATGCAACTACTTCTGTCACACTAGTTCAACATCTCTATGTGGTAGTTGCATATTCCAGGGGCTCTCTGGGCTTTCTCACCACCATGGTTGTTATACACAAATGGAGTCCCTAGAGATTAATGCATGTGTTATATAGTCTCAAAACCACACCTGCTTGATTATCCACATGACCACACACACACTCCAGTTGGGTGTGGTGATGCGACTGCTTCTGTCACACTGGTTCACCATCTCCATGTGGCAGTTGCATATTCCAGGGGCTCTCTGGGCTTTCTGACCACCATGGTTGTTTTACACAAATGGAGTCCCTAGAGATCAATGCATGTGTTATATATTCTCAAAACCACACCTGATTGATGATCCACATGACCACACACACACTCAAGTTGGGTGTGGCGATGCAACTGCTTCTGTCACACTGGTCAGCATCTCCATGTGGCAGTTGCATATTCCAGGGGCTCTCTAGGATTTCTAACCACCATGGTATTTTGACACAAATTGAATGGAGTCCCTAGATATTAATGCATCTGTTATATATTCTCAAAACCACACCTTCTTGATGATCCACATGACCACACACACACTCTAGTTGGGTGTGGTGATGCAGCTGCTTCTGTCACACTGGTTCACTATCTCCATGTGGCAGTTGCATATTCCAGGGGCTCTCTGGGCTTTCTGACCACCATGGTTGTTTACACAAAATGGAGTCCCTAGAGATCAATGCATGTGTTATATAGTCTCAAAACCACACATGCTTGATGATCAACATGACCACACACACACTCCAAGTTGGGTGTGGTGATGCGAACTGCTTCTGTCACACTTGTTCACCATCTCCTATGTGGCAGTTGCATATTCCAGGGGCTCTCTAGGCTTTCTGACCACCATGGTTGTTTTGACACAATTGGAGTCCCTAGGATCAATGCATGTGTTATATAGTTCTCAAAAACACACCTTTTGATGATCCACATACCACCAAACACACTCCAGTTGGGTGTGGTGATGCAACTACTTCTGTCACACTAGTTCAACCATCTCCATGTGGTAGTTGCATATTCTAGGGGCTCTCTGGGATTTCTGACCACCATGGATGTTTTACACAAATGGAGTCCCTATAGATCAATGCATGTGTTATATATTCTCAAAACCACACTGCTTGATGATCCATATGACCACCACACATACTTCTAGTTGGGTGTGGTGATGCAACGCTTCCTGTCACAACTGGTTCACCATCTCCATGTGCAGTTGCATATTCCAGGGGCTCTCTAGGGCTTTCTAACCACCAGGTTGTTTAGACACAAATTAAATGGAGTCCCTAGATTAATCAAGCAACTGTGTATATATTCTCAAAACCACACCTTCTTGATGATCCACATGACCACACACACACTCTAGTTGGGTGTGGTGATGCAGCTGCTTCTGTCAGCACTGTTCACCATCTCCATGTGGCAGTTGCATCTTCCAGGGGCTCTCTGGGCTTTTCTGACCACCATGGTTGTTTTCCACAAATGAATCACCTAGAGATCAATGCATGTGTTATATATTCTCAAAACCACACCTCTCTTTGTATGATCCACATGACCACACACACACTCCAGTTGGTGTGGTGTATGGCAACTACTTCTGTCACACTGGTTCACCATCTCCAATGTGGAAGTTGGCATACTCTCAGGGGCTCTCTAGGCTTTCTGACCACCATGGTTGTTTGACACAAATGGAGTCCCTAGAGATCAATGCATGTGTTATATAGTCTCAAAACCACACCTGCTTGATGATCCACATGACCACACACACACACTCTAGTGGGGGTGGTGATGCAACTGCTTCTGTCATACTAGTTCACCATCCCCATGTGGTAGT
>OU342740.1:139860215-140108191 GCA_910589775.1 Avena eriantha | reverse complement strand
AAATGGAGTCCCTATAATCAATGCATGTGTTATATATTCTCAAAACCACACCTTCTTGATGATCCACATGACCACACACACACTCCAGTTGGGTGTGGTGATGCAACTGCTTCTGTCGCACTAGTTCACCATCTCCATGTGGCAGTTGCATATTCCAGGGGCTCTCTGGGCTTTCTGACCACCATGGTTGTTTTACACAAATGGAATCCCTAGAGATCAATGCATGTGTTATATATTCTCAAAACCACACCTGCTTGATGATCCACATGACCACCACACACTCAAGTTTGGTGTGGTGATGCAACTGACTTCTGTCACACTGGTTCACCATCTCCATGTGGCAGTGGCATATTCCAGGGGCTCTCTAGGCTTTCTGACCACCATGGTTGTTTGACACAAATGGAGTCCCTAGAGATCAATGCATGTGTTATATAGTCTCAAAACCACACCTGCTTGATGATCCACATGACCACACACACACTCCAGTTGGGGGTGGTTATGCAACTGCTTCTGTCATACTAGTTCACCATCTCCATGTGGTAGTTGCATATTCCAGGGGGGCTCTCTGGGATTTCTGACCACCCATGGTTGTTTGACACAAATGGAGTCCCTAGAGATCAATGCATGTGTATATATTCTCAAAACCACACCTGCTTGATGATCCACATGACCACACACACACTCCAGTTGGGTGTGGTGATGCAACTGCTTCTGTCACACTGGTTCACCATCTCCATGTGGCAGTTGCATATTCCAGGGGCTCTCTGGCTTTCTGACCACCATGGTTGTTATACACAAATGGAGTCCCTAGAGATCAATGCATGTGTTATATATTCTCAAAACCACACCTGCTTGATGATCCACATGACCACACACACACACTCCAGTTGGGTGTGGTGATGCAACTGCTTCTGTCACACTGGTTCACATCTCCATGTGGCAGTTGCATATTCTAGGGGCTCTCTGGGATTTCTGACCACCATGGTTGTTTTACACAAATGGAGTCCCTATAGATCAATGCATGTGTTATATAGTCTCAAAACCACACCTGCTTGATGATCCACATGACCACACACACTCTCCTCCTAGTTGGGTGTGGTGATGCAACTACTTCTGTCACACTGGTTCACCATCTCCATGTGACAGTTGCATATTCCTAGGGGCTCTCTGGGCTTTCTGACCACCATGGTTGTTTGGACACAATGGAGTCCCTAGATAACAATGCATGTGTTATATATTCTCAAAATCACACCTGCTTGATGATCCACATGACCACACACACACTCCAGTTGGGTGTGGCGATGCAACTGCTTCTGTCACACTAGTTCAACATCTCTATGTGGTAGTTGCATATTCCAGGGGCTCTCTGGGCTTTCTGACCACCATGGTTGTTTATACACAAATGGAGTCCCTAGAGATTAATGCATGTGTTATATAGTCTCAAAACCACACCTGCTTGATGATCCACATGACCACACACACACACTCCAGTTGGGTGTGGTGATGCGACTGCTTCTGTCACACTGGTTCACCATCTCCATGTGGCAGTTGCATATTCCAGGGGCTCTCTGGGCTTTCTGACCACCATGGTTGTTTTACACAAATGGAGTCCCTAGAGATCAATGCATGTGTTATATATTCTCAAAACCACACCTGCTTGATGATCCACATGACCACACACACACTCAAGTTGGGTGTGGCGATGCAACTGCTTCTGTCACACTGGTTCAGCATCTCCATGTGGCAGTTGCATATTCCAGGGGCTCTCTAGGATTTCTGACCACCATGGTATGTTTTACACAATATGGAGTCCCTATAGATCAATGCATGCTGTTATATATTCTCAAACCACACCTTCTTGATGATCCACATGACCACACACACACTCCTAGTTGGGTGTGGTGATGCAACTAGCTTCTGTCACAC
The DNA here is from genome assembly GCA_910589775.1 of Avena eriantha. Classification (NCBI taxonomy): domain Eukaryota; kingdom Viridiplantae; phylum Streptophyta; class Magnoliopsida; order Poales; family Poaceae; genus Avena; species Avena eriantha. The sequence continues at coordinate 140,106,265 of OU342740.1, read as the reverse complement.
TGGTTCACCATCTCCATGTGGTAGTTGCATATTCCAGGGGCTCTCTGGGCTTTCTGACCACCATGGTTGTTTTACACAAATGGAGTCCCTAGAGATCAATGCATGTGTTATATAGTCTCAAAACCACAAATGCTTGATGATCCACATGACCACACACACACTCCAGTTGGGTGTGGTGATGCGACTGCTTCTGTCACACTGGTTCACCATCTCCATGTGGCAGTTGCATATTCCAGGGGCTCTCTAGGCTTTCTGACCACCATGGTTGTTTTACACAATTGGAAGTCCCTATAGATCAATGCATGTGTATATATTCTCAAAACCACACCTACTTGATGATCCCACATGACCACCACCACAACTCCAGTGGGTGTGGTGATGCAACTACTTCTGTCACACTCGTTCACCATCTCCATGTGGTAGTTGCATATTCTAGGGGCTCTCTGGGCTTTCTGACCCACCATGGTTGTTTTACACAAATGGAGTCCCTAGAGATCAATGCATGTGTTATATATTCTCAAACCACACCTGATTGATGATCCACATGACCACACACACCACACTCCAGTGGGGTGGTGATGCACTGCTTCTGTCACACTGGTCCACCATCTCCATGTGGCAGCTGTATATTCCAGGGGCTCTCTAGGCTTTCTAACCACCCATGGTTGTTTGACCAATTACTGGAGTCCCTAGATATTAATGCATGCTGTTATATATTCTCAAAACCACACCTTCTTGATGATCCACATGACCACACACACACTCTAGTTGGGTGTGGTGATGCAACTGCTTCTGTCACACTAGTTCACCATCTCCATGTGGCAGTTGCATATTCCAGGGGCTCTCTGGGCTTTCTGACCACCATGGTTGTTTTACACAAATGGAGTCCCTAGAGATCAATGCATGTGTTATATATTCTCAAAACCACACCTGCTTGATGATCCACATGACCACACACACACTCAAGTTGGGTGTGGTGATGCAACTACTTCTGTCACACTGGTTCACCATCTCCATGTGGCAGTGGCATATTCCAGGGGCTCTCTGGGATTTCTGACCACCATGGTTGTTTGACACAAATGGAGTCCCTAGAGATCAATGCATGTGTTATATAGTCTCAAAACCACACCTGCTTGATGATCCACATGACCACACACACACACTCCAGTTGGGTGTGGTGATGCAACTGCTTCTGTCACACTAGTTCACCATCTCCATGTGGTAGTTGCATATTCCAGGGGGCTCTCTGGGCTTTCTGACCACCATGGTTGTTTGCCACAAATGGAGCTCCCTAGAGATCAATGCATGTGTTATATAGTCTCAAAACCACACCTGCTTGATGATCCACATGACCACACACACACATTCCAGTTGGGTGTGGTGATGCGACTGCTTCTGTCACACTGGTTCACCATCTCCATGTGGCAGTTGCATATTCCAGGGGCTCTCTAGGGCTTTCTGACCACCATGGTTGTTTACACAAATGGAGTCCCTAGAGATCAATGCATGTGTTATATATTCTCAAAACCACACCTGCTTGATGATCCACATGACCACACACACACACTCCAGTTGGGTGTGGTGATGCAACTGCTTCTGTCACACTGGTTCAACATCTCCATGTGGCAGTTGCATATTCTAGGGGCTCTCGAGGATTTCTGACCACCATGGTTGTTTGACACAAATGGAGTCCCTATAGATCAATGCATGTGTTATATATTCTCAAAACCACACCTGCTTGATGATCCACATGACCACACACACACTCTCCTAGTTGGGTGTGGTGATGCAACTGCTTCTGTCACACTGGTTCACCATCTCCATGTGGCAGTTGCATATTCCAGGGGCTCTCTGGGCTTTCTGACCACCATGGTTGTTTGGACACAAATGGAGTCCCTAGAGATCAATGCATGTGTTATATATTCTCAAAACCACACCTGCTTGATGATCCACATGACCACACACACACTCCAGTTGGGTGTGGTGATGCAACTACTTCTGTCACACTAGGTTCACCATCTCCATGTGGCAGTTGCATATTCCAGGGGCTCTCTGGGATTTCTGACCACCATGGTTGTTTGACACAAATGGAGTCCCTAGAGATCAATGCATGTGTTATATAGTCTCAAAACCACACCTGCTTGATGATCCACATGACCACACACACACACTCCAGTTGGGGTGTGGTGATGCAACTGCTTCTGTCACACTAGTTCACCATCTCCATGTGGTAGTTGCATATTCCAGGGGCTCTCTGGGCTTTCTGACCACCATGGTTGTTTTACACAAATGGAGTCCCTACAGATCAATGCATGTGTTATATATTCTCAAAACCACACCTGCTTGATGATCCACATGACCACACACACACTCCAGTTGGGTGTGGTGATGCAACTACTTCTGTCACACTAGTTCACCATCTCCATGTGGTAGTTGCATATTCTAGGGGCTCTCTGGGATTTCTGACCACCATGGTTGTTTTACACAAATGGAGTCCCTATAGATCAATGCATGTGTTATATAGTCTCAAAACCACACCTGCTTGATGATCCCCATGACCACACATACTCTCTCTCTCTAGTTGGGTGTGGTGATTCAACAACTTCTGTCACACTGGTTCACCATCTCCATGTGATAGTTGCATATTCTAGGGGCTCTCTGGGATTTCTGACCACCATGGTTGTTTGGTACAAATGGAGTCCCTAGATAACAATGCATGTGTTATATATTCTCAAAATCACACCTGCTTGATGATCCACATGACCACACACACTGTCCAGTTGGGTGTGGCGATGCAACTACTTCTGTCACACTAGTTCAACATCTCTATGTGGTAGTTGCATATTCCAGGGGCTCTCTGGGCTTTCTCACCACCATGGTTGTTATACACAAATGGAGTCCCTAGAGATTAATGCATGTGTTATATAGTCTCAAAACCACACCTGCTTGATTATCCACATGACCACACACACACTCCAGTTGGGTGTGGTGATGCGACTGCTTCTGTCACACTGGTTCACCATCTCCATGTGGCAGTGGCATATTCCAGGGGCTCTCTAGGGCTTTCTGACCACCATGGTTGTTTGACACAAATGGAGTCCCTAGAGATCAATGCATGTGTTATATATTCTCAAAACCACACCTGATTGATGATCCACATGACCACACACACACTCAAGTTGGGTGTGGCGGATGCAACTGCTTCTGTCACACTGGTTCAGCATCTCCATAGTGGCAGTTGCATATTCCAGGGGCTCTCTGGATTTCTAACCACCATGGTATGTTTGACACAAATTGAATGGAGTCCCTAGATATTAATGCATGTGTTATATATTCTCAAAACCACACCTTCTTGATGATCCACATGACCACACACACACTCTAGTTGGGTGTGGTGATGCAAGCTGCTTCTGTCACACTAGTTCACCTATCTCCATGTGGCAGTTGCATATTCCAGGGGCTCTCTGGGCTTTCTGACCACCATGGTTGTTTTACACAAATGGAGTCCCTAGAGATCAATGCATGTGTTATATAGTCTCAAAACCACACATGCTTGATGATCAACATGACCACACACACACTCCAGTTGGGTGTGGTGATGCGACTGCTTCTGTCACACTTGTTCACCATCTCTATGTGGCAGTTGCATATTCCAGGGGCTCTCTGGGCTTTCTGACCACCATGGTTGTTTTACACAATTGGAGTCCCTATAGATCAATGCATGTGTTATATATTCTCAAAACCACACCTTCTTGATGATCCACATGACCACACACACACTCCAGTTGGGTGTGGTGATGCAACTACTTCTGTCACACTAGTTCACCATCTCCATGTGGTAGTTGCATATTCTAGGGGCTCTCTGGGATTTCTGACCACCATGGTTGTTTTACACAAATGGAGTCCCTATAGATCAATGCATGTGTTATATATTCTCAAAACCACACCTGCTTGATGATCCATATGACCACACACACAGACTCAAGTTGGGTGTGGTGATGCAACTGCTTCTGTCACACTGGTTCACCATCTCCATGTGGCAGTTGCATATTCCAGGGGCTCTCTAGGCTTTCTAACCACCATGGTTGTTTGACACAAATTGAATGGAGTCCCTAGATATTAATGCATGTGTTATATATTCTCAAAACCACACCTTCTTGATGATCCACATGACCACACACACACTCTAGTTGGGTGTGGTGATGCAGCTGGCTTCTGTCGCACTAGTTCACCATCTCCATGTGGCAGTTGCATATTCCAGGGGCTCTCTAGGCTTTCTGACCACCATGGTTGTTTTACACAAATGGAATCCCTAGAGATCAATGCATGTGTTATATATTCTCAAAACCACACCTACTTGATGATCCACATGACAACACACACACTCAAGTTTGGTGTGGTGATGCAACTACTTCTGTCACACTGGTTCACCATCTCCATGTGGCAGTGGCATATTCCAGGGGCTCTCTAGGCTTTCTGACCACCATGGTTGTTTGACACAAATGGAGTCCCTAGAGATCAATGCATGTGTTATATAGTCTCAAAACCACACCTGCTTGATGATCCACATGACCACACACACACACTCCAATTGGGGGTGGTGATGCAACTGCTTCTGTCATACTAGTTCACCATCCCCATGTGGTAGTTGCATATTCCAGGGGGGTCTCTAGGCTTTCTGACCACACCATGGTTGTTTGCCATAAATGGACTCCCTACAGATCAATGCATGTGTTATATATTCTCAAAACCACACCTGCTTGATGATCCCCATGACCACACACACCACTCCAGTTGGGTGTGGTGATGCAACTACTTCTGTCACACTAGTTCACCATCTCCATGTGGTAGTTGCATATTCTAGGGGCTCTCTGGGATTTCTGACCACCATGGTTGTTTTACACAAATGGAGTCCCTATAGATCAATGCATGTGTTATATAGTCTCAAAACCACACCTGCTTGATGATCCCCATGACCACACATACTCTCTCTCTCTAGTTGGGTGTGGTGATTCAACAACTTCTGTCACACTGGTTCACCATCTCCATGTGATAGTTGCATATTCTAGGGGCTCTCTGGGATTTCTGACCACCATGGTTGTTTGGTACAAATGGAGTCCCTAGATAACAATGCATGTGTTATATATTCTCAAAATCACACCTGCTTGATGATCCACATGACCACACACACAGTCCAGTTGGGTGTGGCGATGCAACTACTTCTGTCACACTAGTTCAACATCTCTATGTGATAGTTGCATATTCCAGGGGCTCTCTGGGCTTTCTCACCACCATGGTTGTTTGACACAAATGGAGTCCCTAGAGATCAATGCATGTGTTATATAGTCTCAAAACCACACCTGCTTGATTATCCACATGACCACACACACACACTCTAGTTGGGTGTGGTGATGCAGACTGCTTCTGTCACACTGGTTCACCATCTCCATGTGGCAGTTGCATATTCCAGGGGCTCTCTGGGCTTTCTGACCACCATGGTTGTTTTACACAAATGGAGTCCCTAGAGATCAATGCATGTGTTATATATTCTCAAAACCACACCTGATTGATGATCCACATGACCACACACACACTCAAGTTGGGTGTGGCGATGCAACTACTTCTGTCACACTAGTTCACCATCTCCATGTGGTAGTTGCATATTCTAGGGGCTCTCTGGGATTTCTGACCACCATGGTTGTTTGACACAATGAATGGAGTCCCTAGATATAATGCATGTGTTATATATTCTCAAAACCACACCTTCTTGATGATCCACATGACCACACACACACTCTAGTTGGGTGTGGTGATGCAGCTGCTTCTGTCACACTGGTTCACCATCTCCATGTGGCAGTTGCATATTCCAGGGGCTCTCTGGGCTTTCTGACCACCATGGTTGTTTTACACAAATGGAGTCCCTGGAGATCAATGCATGTGTTATATAGTCTCAAAACCACACATGCTTGATGATCAACATGACCACACACACACTCCAGTTGGGTGTGGTGATGCGACTGCTTCTGTCACACTGTTCACCATCTCTATGTGGCAGTTGCATATTCCAGGGGCTCTCTAGGCTTTCTGACCACCATGGTTGTTTTACACAATTGGAGTCCCTATAGATCAATGCATGTGTTATATATTCTCAAAACCACACCTTCTTGATGATCCACATGACCACACACACACTCCAGTTGGGTGTGGTGATGCAACTACTTCTGTCACACTAGTTCACCATCTCCATGTGGTAGTTGCATATTCTAGGGGCTCTCTGGGATTTCTGACCACCATGGTTGTTTTACACAAATGGAGTCCCTATAGATCAATGCATGTGTTATATATTCTCAAAACCACACCTGCTTGATGATCCATATGACCACACACACAGACTCAAGTTGGGTGTGGTGATGCAACTGCTTCTGTCACACTGGTTCACCATCTCCATGTGGCAGTTGCATATTCCAGGGGCTCTCTAGGCTTTCTAACCACCATGGTTGTTTGACACAAATTGAATGGAGTCCCTAGATATTAATCCATGCGTTATATATTCTCAAAACCACACCTTCTTGATGATCCACATGACCACACACACACTCTAGTTGGGTGTGGTGATGCAGCTGCTTCTGTCGCACTAGTTCACCATCTCCATGTGGCAGTTGCATATTCCAGGGGCTCTCTGGGCTTTCTGACCACCATGGTTGTTTTACACAAATGGAATCCCTAGAGATCAATGCATGTGTTATATATTCTCAAAACCACACCTGCTTGATGATCCACATGACAACACACACACTCAAGTTGGGTGTGGTGATGCAACTACTTCTGTCACACTGGTTCACCATCTCCATGTGGCAGTGGCATATTCCAGGGGCTCTCTAGGCTTTCTGACCACCATGGTTGTTTGACACAAATGGAGTCCCTAGAGATCAATGCATGTGTTATATAGTCTCAAAACCACACCTGCTTGATGATCCACATGACCACACACACACACTCCAGTTGGGGGTGGTTATGCAACTGCTTCTGTCATACTAGTTCACCATCCCATGTGGTAGTTGCATATTCCAGGGGGGTCTCTGGGCTTTCTGACCACACCATGGTTGTTTGCCATAAATGGACTCCCTAGAGATCAATGCATGTGTTATATATTCTCAAAACCACACCTGCTTTATGATCCCCATGACCACACACACACACTCCAGTTGGGTGTGGTGATGCAAGTGCTTCTGTCACACTGGTTCACCATCTCCATGTGGCAGCTTGTATATGCCAGGGGCTCTCTAGGGCTTTCTGACCACACCATGGTTGTTTGACACAAATGGAGTCCCTAGAGATCAATGCATGTGTTATATATTCTCAAAACCACACCTGCTTGATGATCCACATGACCACACACACACACTCCAGTTGGGTGTGGTGATGCAACTGCTTCTGTAACACTGGTTCAACATCTCCATGTGGCAGTTGCATATTCTAGGGGCTCTCGAGGATTTCTGACCACCATGGTTGTTTGACACAAATGGAGTCCCTATAGATCAATGCATGTGTTATATAGTCTCAAAACCACACCTACTTGATGATCCCCATGACCACACACTACTCTCTCTCCCTAGTTGGGTGTGGTGATTCAACAACTTCTGTCACACTGGTTCACCATCTCCATGTGACAGTTGCATATTCTAGGGGCTCTCTGGGATTTCTGACCACCATGGTTGTTTGGCACAAATGGAGTCCCTAGATAACAATGCATGTGTTATATATTCTCAAAATCACACCTGCTTGATGATCCACATGACCACACACACACTCCAGTTGGGTGTGGCGATGCAACTGCTTCTGTCACACTAGTTCAACTATCTCTATGTGGTAGTTGCATATTCCAGGGGCTCTCTGGGCTTTCTGACCACCATGGTTGTTATACACAAATGGAGTCCCTAGAGATTAATGCATGTGTTATATAGTCTCAAAACCACACCTGCTTGATGATCCACATGACCACACACACACACTCCAGTTGGGTGTGGTGATGCAACTGCTTCTGTCACACTGGTTCACCATCTCTATGTGGCAGTTGCATATTCAGGGGCTCTCTGGGCTTTCTGACCACCATGGTTGTTTTACACAAATGGAGTCCCTATAGATCAATGCATGTGTTATATATTCTCAAAACCACACCTTCTTGATGATCCACATGACCACACACACACTCCAGTTGGGTGTGGTGATGCAACTACTTCTGTCACACTAGTTCACCATCTCCATGTGGTAGTTGCATATTCTAGGGGCTCTCTGGGATTTCTGACCACCATGGTTGTTTACACAAATGGAGTCCCTATAGATCAATGCATGTGTTATATATTCTCAAAACCACACCTGCTTGATGATCCACATGACCACACACACACTCTCAGTTGGGTGTGGTGATGCAACTGCTTCTGTCACACTGGTTCACCATCTCCATGTGGCAGTTGCATATTCCAGGGGCTCTCTAGGCTTTCTGACCACCATGGTTGTTTGACACAATGAATGGAGTCCCTAGATATCAATGCATGTGTTATATATTCTCAAAACCACACCTGCTTGATGATCCACATGACCACACACACACTCCAGTTGGGTGTGGTGATGCAACTGCTTCTGTCACACTAGTTCACCATCTCCATGTGGTAGTTGCATATTCCAGGGGCTCTCTGGGCTTTCTGACCACCATGGTTGTTTTACACAAATGGAGTCCCTAGAGATCAATGCATGTGTTATATATTCTCAAAACCACACCTGCTTGATGATCCACATGACCACACACACACACTCCAGTTGGGTGTGGTGATGCGACTGCTTCTGTCACACTGGTTCACCATCTCCCTGTGGCAGTGGCATATTCCAGGGGCTCTCTAGGCTTTCTGACCACCATGGTTGCTTGACACAAATGGAGTCCCTATAGATCAATGCATGTGTTATATAGTCTCAAAACCACACCTACTTGATGATCCCCATGACCACACATACTCTCTCTCTCTCCCTAGTTGGATGTGGTGATTCAACAACTTCTGTCACACTGGTTCACCATCTCCATGTGACAGTTGCATATTCTAGGGGCTCTCTGGGATTTCTGACCACAATGGTTGTTTGGCACAAATGGAGTCCCTAGATAACAATGCATGTGTTATATATTCTAAAATCACACCTGCTTGATGATCCACATGACCACACACACACTCCAGTTGGGTGTGGCGATGCAACTGCTTCTGTCACACTAGTTCAATATCTCTATGTGGTAGTTGAATATTCCAGGGGCTCTCTGGGCTTTCTGACCACCATGGTTGTTATACACAAATGGAGTCCCTAGAGATCAATGCATGTGTTATATAGTCTCAAAACCACACCTGCTTGATGATCCACATGACCACACACACACACTCCAGTTGGGTGTGGTGATGCGACTGCTTCTGTCACACTGGTTCACCATCTCTATGTGGCAGTTGCATATTCCAGGGGCTCTCTAGGCTTTCTGACCACCATGGTTGTTTTACACAAATGGAGTCCCTATAGATCAATGCATGTGTTATATATTCTCAAAACCACACCTTCTTGATGATCCACATGACCACACACACACACTCCAGTTGGGTGTGGTGATGCAACTACTTCTGTCACACTAGTTCACCATCTCCATGTGGTAGTTGCATATTCTAGGGGCTCTCTGGGATTTCTGACCACCATGGTTGTTTTACACAAATGGAGTCCCTATAGATCAATGCATGTGTTATATAGTCTCAAAACCACACCTGCTTGATGATCCACATGACCACACACACTATCTCTCTAGTTGGGTGTGGTGATTCAACTGACTTCTGTCACACTGGTTCACCATCTCCATGTGGCTAGTTGCATATTCCAGGGGCTCTCTGGGATTTCTGACCACCATGGTTGTTTGTACACAAATGGAGTCCCTAGATAACAATGCATGTGTTATATATTCTCAAAACCACACCTGCTTGATGATCCACATGACCACACACACACTCCAGTTGGGTGTGGCGATGCAACTGCTTCTGTCACACTAGTTCACCATCTCCATGTGGTAGTTGCATATTCCAGGGGCTCTCTGGGCTTTCTGACCACCATGGTTGTTATACACAAATGGAGTCCCTAGAGATCAATGCATGTGTTATATATTCTCAAAACCACACCTGCTTGATGATCCACATGACCACACACACACACTCCAGTTGGGTGTGGTGATGCAACTGCTTCTGTCACACTGGTTCACCATCTCCATGTGGCAGTTGCATATTCCAGGGGCTCTCTAGGGCTTTCTGACCACCATGGTTGTTTGACACAAATGGAGTCCCTATAGATCAATGCATGTGTTATATAGTCTCAAAACCACACCTTCTTGATGATCCACATGACCACACACACACTCCTAGTTGGGTGTGGTGATGCAACTACTTCTGTCACACTGGTTCACCATCTCCATGTGGCAGTTGCATATTCTAGGGGCTCTCTGGGATTTCTGACCACCATGGTTGTTTGACACAAATGGAGTCCCTAGAGATCAATGCATGTGTTATATATTCTCAAAACCACACCTGCTTGATGATCCACATGACCACACACACACTCCAGTTGGGTGTGGTGATGCAACTGCTTCTGTCACACTAGTTCACCATCTCTATGTGGTAGTTGCATATTCCAGGGGCTCTCTGGGCTTTCTGACCACCATGGTTGTTATACACAAATGGAGTCCCTAGAGATTAATGCATGTGTTATATAGTCTCAAAACCACACCTGCTTGATGATCCACATGACCACACACACACACTCCAGTTGGGTGTGGTGATGCGACTGCTTCTGTCACACTGGTTCACCATCTCTATGTGGGCAGTTGCATATTCCAGGGGCTCTCTGGGCTTTCTGACCACCATGGTTGTTTTACACAAATGGAGTCCCTATAGATCAATGCATGTGTTATATATTCTCAAAACCACACCTTCTTGATGATCCACATGACCACACACACACTCCAGTTGGGTGTGGTGATGCAACTACTTCTGTCACATTAGTTCACCATCTCCATGTGGTAGTTGCATATTCTAGGGGCTCTCTGGGATTTCTGACCACCATGGTTGTTTTACACAAATGGAGTCCCTATAGATCAATGCATGTGTTATATATTCTCAAAACCACACCTGCTTGATGATCCCCATGACCACACACACTACTCTCTAGTTGGGTGTGGTGATTCAACTACTTCTGTCACACTGGTTCACCATCTCCATGTGGATAGTTGCATATTCTAGGGGCTCTCTGGGATTTCTGACCACCATGGTTGTTTGGTACACAAATGGAGTCCCTAGATACAATGCATGTGTTATATATTCTCAAAACCACACCTGCTTGATGATCCACATGACCACACACACACTCCAGTTGGGTGTGGTGATGCAACTGCTTCTGTCACACTAGTTCACCATCTCCTATGTGGTAGTTGCATATTCCAGGGGCTCTCTGGGCTTTCTGACCACCATGGTTGTTTACACAAATGGAGTCCCTAGAGATCAATGCATGTGTTATATATTCTCAAAACCACACCTGCTTGATGATCCACATGACCACACACACACTCCAGTTGGGTGTGGTGATGCACTGCTTCTGTCACACTGGTTCACCATCTCCATGTGGCAGTTGCATATTCCAGGGGCTCTCTGGGCTTTCTGACCACCATGGTTGTTTTACACAAATGGAGTCCCTAGAGATCAATGCATGTGTTATATATTCTCAAAACCACACCTGCTTGATGATCCACATGACCACACACACACACTCAAGTTGGGTGTGGTGATGCAACTGCTTCTGTCACACTGGTTCAGCATCTCCATGTGGCAGTTGCATATTCCAGGGGCTCTCTAGGCTTTCTAACCACCATGGTTGTTTGACACAAATTGAATGGAGTCCCTAGATATTAATGCATCTGTTATATATTCTCAAAACCACACCTTCGTGATGATCCACATGACCACACACACACTCTAGTTGGGTGTGGTGATGCAGCTGCTTCTGTCGCACTGGTTCACCATCTCCATGTGGCAGTTGCATATTCCAGGGGCTCTCTGGGCTTTCTGACCACCATGGTTGTTTTACACAAATGGAGTCCCTAGAGATCAATGCATGTGTTATATAGTCTCAAAACCACACATGCTTGATGATCCACATGACCACACACACACACTCCAGTTGGTGTGGTGATGCGACTGACTTCTGTCACACTGGTTCACCATCTCCTATGTGGCAGTTGCATATTCCAGGGGCTCTCTGGGCTTTCTGACCACCATGGTTGTTTTACACAAATGGAGTCCCTATAGATCAATGCATGTGTTATATATTCTCAAAACCACACCTTCTTGATGATCCACATGACCACACACACACTCCAGTTGGGTGTGGTGATGCAACTACTTCTGTCACACTAGTTCACCATCTCCATGTGGTAGTTGCATATTCTAGGGGCTCTCTGGGATTTCTGACCACCATGGTTGTTTTACACAAATGGAGTCCCTATAGATCAATGCATGTGTTATATATTCTCAAAACCACACCTGCTTGATGATCCACATGACCACACACACAGACTCCAGTTGGGTGTGGTGATGCAACTGCTTCTGTCACACTGGTTCACCATCTCCATGTGGCAGTTGCATATTCCAGGGGCTCTCTAGGCTTTCTACCACCATGGTTGTTTGACACAATAATGGAGTCCCTAGATATAATGCATGTGTTATATATTCTCAAAACCACACCTTCTTGATGATCCACATGACCACACACACACTCTAGTTGGGTGTGGTGATGCAGCTGCTTCTGTCACACTGGTTCACCATCTCCATGTGGCAGTTGCATATTCCAGGGGCTCTCTGGGCTTTCTGACCACCATGGTTGTTTTACACAAATGGAGTCCCTAGAGATCAATGCATGTGTTATATATTCTCAAAACCACACCTGCTTGATGATCCACATGACCACACACACACTCAAGTTGGGTGTGGTGATGCAACTACTTCTGTCACACTGGTTCACCATCTCCATGTGGCAGTTGCATATTCCAGGGGCTCTCTGGGCTTTCTGACCACCATGGTTGTTTGACACAAATGGAGTCCCTAGAGATCAATGCATGTGTTATATATTCTCAAAACCACACCTTCTTGATGATCCACATGACCACACACACACACTCTAGTTGGGTGTGGTGATGCAACTGCTTCTGTCACACTAGTTCACCATCTCCATGTGGCAGTTGCATATTCCAGGGGCTCTCTAGGGCTTTCTGACCACCATGGTTGTTTGACACAAATGGAGTCCCTAGAGATCAATGCATGTGTTATATAGTCTCAAAACCACACCTGCTTATGATCCACATGACACACACACACTCCAGTTGGGTGTGGTGATGCAAGTGCTTCTGTCACACTGGTTCACCATCATCCATGTGGCAGCTTGCATATTCCAGGGGCTCTCCAGGCTTTCTGACCACACCATGGTTGTTTGACACAAACTGGGCTCCCTAGAGATCAGTGCATGTGTTATATATTCTCAAAACCACACCTGCTTGATGATCCACATGACCACACACAGACTCAAGTTGGGTGTGGTGATGCAACTGCTTCTGTCACACTGGTTCAGCCATCTCCATGTGGCAGTTGCATATTCGAGGGGCTCTCTAGGCTTTCTAACCACCATGGTTGTTTGACACAATGAATGGACTCCCTAGAGATCAATGCATGTGTTATATATTCTCAAAACCACACCTTCTTGATGATCCACATGACCACACACACACTCCAGTTGGGTGTGGTGATGCAACTGCTTCTGTCACACTGGTTTAACCATCTCCATGTGGCAGTTGCATATTCTAGGGGCTCTCTGGGATTTCTGACCACCATGGTTGTTTGACACAAATGGAGTCCCTAGAGATCAATGCATGTGTTATATAGTCTCAAAACCACACCTGCTTGATGATCCACATGACCACACACCACACTCTCTAGTTGGTGTGGTGATTGCAACTAGCTTCTATCACACTGGTTCACCATCTCCATGTGACAGTTGCATATTCTAGGGGCTCTCTGGGATTTCTGACCACCATGGTTGTTTGGCACAAATGGAGTCCCTAGATACAATGCATGTGTTATATAGTCTCAAAACCACACCTGCTTGATGATCCACATGACCACACACACACTCCAGTTGGGTGTGGTGATGCGACTGCTTCTGTCACACTGGTTCACCATCTCCATGTGGCAGTTGCATATTCCAGGGCTCTCTGGGCTTTCTGACCACCATGGTTGTTTTACACAAATGGAGTCCCTAGAGATCAATGCATGTGTTATATAGTCTCAAAACCCACACCTGCTTGATGATCCACATGACCACACACACACTCCAGTTGGGTGTGGTGATGCAACTGCTTCTGTCACACTGGTTCACCATCTCCATGTGGCAGTTGCATATTCCAGGGGCTCTCTGGGCTTTCTGACCACCATGGTTGTTTGACACAATAATGGAGTCCCTAGAGATCAATGCATGTGTTATATATTCTCAAAACCACACCTGCTTGATGATCCACATGACCACACACACACTCTAGTTGGGTGTGGTGATGCAACTGCTTCTGTCACACTGGTTCACCATCTCCATGTGGCAGTTGCATATTCCAGGGGCTCTCTGGGCTTTCTGACCACCATGGTTGTTTGACACAAATGGAGTCCCTAGAGATCAATGCATGTGTTATATAGTCTCAAAACCACACCTGCTTGATGATCCACATGACCACACACACAACTCCAGTTGGGTGTGGTGATGCAACTACTTCTGTCACACTAGGTTCACCATCTCCATGTGGCAGTTGCATATTCCAGGGGCTCTCTGGGCTTTCTGACCACCATGGTTGTTTGACACAAATGGAGTCCCTAGAGATCAATGCATGTGTTATATATTCTCAAAACCACACCTGCTTGATGATCCACATGACCACACACACACTCCAGTTGGGTGTGGTGATGCAACTGCTTCTGTCACACTAGGTTCACCATCTCCATGTGGTAGTTGCATATTCCAGGGGCTCTCTGGGATTTCTGACCACCATGGTTGTTTTACACAAATGGAGTCCCTAGAGATCAATGCATGTGTTATATATTCTCAAAACCACACCTGCTTGATGATCCACATGACCACACACACAGACTCAAGTTGGGTGTGGTGATGCAACTGCTTCTGTCACACTGGTTCACCATCTCCATGTGGCAGTTGCATATTCCAGGGGCTCTCTAGGCTTTCTAACCACCATGGTTGTTTGACACAAATTGATGGAGTCCCTAGATATAATGCATGTGTTATATATTCTCAAAACCACACTTCTTGATGATCCACATGACCACACACACACTCTAGTTGGGTGTGGTGATGCAAGCTGCTTCTGTCACACTGGTTCACCATCTCCATGTGATAGTTGCATATTCCAGGGGCTCTCTGGGATTTCTGACCACCATGGCTTGTTTGGCACAAATGGAGTCCCTAGATAACAATGCATGTGTTATATATTCTCAAAATCCACACCTGCTTGATGATCCACATGACCACACACACACTCAAGTTGGATGTGGTGATGCAACTACTTCTGTCACACTGGTTCACCATCTCCATGTGGCAGTGGCATATTCCAGGGGCTCTCTGGGCTTTCTGACCACCATGGTTGTTTGACACAAATGGAGTCCCTAGAGATCAATGCATGTGTTATATAGTCTCAAAACCACACCTGCTTGATGATCCACATGACCACACACACACTCCAGTTGGGGTGTGGTGATGCAACTGCTTCTGTCATACTAGTTCACCATCCCCATGTGGTAGTTGCATATTCCAGGGGCTCTCTGGGCTTTCTGACCACACCATGGTTGTTTACACAAATGGAGTCCCTAGAGATCAATGCATGTGTTATATATTCTCAAAACCACACCTGCTTGATGATCCACATGACCACACACACACACTCCAGTTGGGTGTGGTGATGCAACTGCTTCTGTCACACTGGTTCACCATCTCCATGTGGAAGTTGCATATTCCAGGGGCTCTCTGGGCTTTCTGACCACCATGGTTGTTTTACACAAATTGGAGTCCCTAGATCAATGCATGTGTTATATATTCTCAAAACCACACCTGCTTGATGATCCACATGACCACACACACACACTCCAGTTGGGTGTGGTGATGCAACTGCTTCTGTCACACTGGTTCACCATCTCCATGTGGCAGTTGCATATTCCAGGGGCTCTCTGGGCTTTCTGACCACCATGGTTGTTTTACACAAATGGAGTCCCTAGAGATCAATGCATGTGTTATATATTCTCAAAACCACACCTCTTGATGATCCACATGACCACCACACACACTCAAGTTGGGTGTGGTGATGCAACTACTTCTGTCACACTGGTTCACCATCTCCATGTGGCAGTTGCATATTCCAGGGGCTCTCTGGGTTTCTGACCACCATGGTGTGACACAAATGGAGTCCCTAGAGATCAATGCATGTGTTATATAGTCTCAAACCACACCTGCTTGATGATCCACATGACCACACACACACTCCAGTTGGGTGTGGTGATGCAACTGCTTCTGTCACACTAGTTCACCATCCCATGTGGTAGTTGCATATTCCAGGGGCTCTCTGGGCTTTCTGACCACCATGGTTGTTTGACACAAATGGGTCCCTAGAGATCAATGCATGTGTTATATATTCTCAAAACCACACCTGCTTGATGATCCACATGACCACACACACACTCCAGTTGGGTGTGGTGATGCAACTGCTTCTGTCACACTGGTTCACCATCTCCATGTGGCAGTTGCATATTCTAAGGGCTCTCTAGGCTTTCTCACCAGCCATGGTTGTATGACACAAATGGAGTCCATAGAGATCTAATGCATGTGGTTACATATTCTCACAAAACCACAAAACTGCTTGATTATCCACATGACCCACAACACACAAACTTAGTTGGGTGTGGTGAATGCATACTGCTTTTGTCACAATGGCTTTACACCAACCCATGTGGCCGTATTATTCCAGGGGCTCTCTGGGGTCTTCTTTTGACCCCATGGTTGTTACACAAATGGAGTCCCTAAGATCAATGCATGGTTATACTATTCTCAAAACCACACCGGATCGATGATCACACATGACCACACACACACTCATTTGGGTGTCTGTCCATGTGGGACGATGCAATGCTTCTGTCACACTGGTTTCGAATCTCCTATGTGGCAGTTGCATATTCAGGGCTCTCTAGATGCTTTTGACCACATGGTTGTATTACACAATTGGTCGTCCCTATAGATCAATGCATGTGTTTATATATCTCAAAACCACACCTTCTTGATACCTGTCAGCAAACCCCCGCCTTTGCCTCCAGTGGCTGCGCCTCGCGCGCGGAGCCCCATGTCCCCGGTTCGTAGCCTTCCCGCGCCGTGCGCTCTTCGCCGCGCGCTGTTTTTCCGTCAGGCGTCAGATCGACAGGAGAAGAAGATCCACAGTGCGCGTCCCTTTTTGCACATACCACCCTACGCCTTTTTGCCGGCTCAACCCGCGGTCCAATCGACCCCATCTGTCGGTGTCTGTGGACTTTTACAAAAGGCACCCACCTTTCTGCACACTTAACCCACGGTCCAGTACAATCCCCACCGGTCAGCCTCTGCGTGCTCAGCCGCTGTCACGTGGGCCCGTAGCCGCTGGCCCCACCTGTCATTCGCAGAGGCTAGGTAACGCCGCAGTGAGAAAACTTTTCCTGTGCACGTGTGCCCAGTCAGCAGTGGTCCACCCGTCAGTGGCTTGGGCTGGAATCTCCTGGGTGTAAAAAGTCCTGGCGAATTTCTGTTTAAATAAAAATGATTTCTGTAAATATTTTAATTTCAAATTCAAATCTGTTTTTAAATAACTTTTAAAGTATAAATCCAAATAATACAAATGATATATGTTTTTGAATCAGAAAAATGTGAGGAATTCAAATATGCCATTCAAAATATTATTTGAGCACATTAAATTTCGATATGATTAAAATTACAAATAAAATGCCCTTCTCTTAATAAATTAATAACTTTAATTCTACAACTCCAAATTTGACAAATAATATGTGTAAATCGATCAGCGCGACGAGCCCGTTCTATCTATGCATTCCTTGTTCTGAATTGAAGCATGCATCATGCCATATTTAAAAATCAGAACTGTTTATGACAACAAAATTGAACTTAATAAGTAATAAAATCCTTTATTCTTGTACCCCACACCTCACCATGCCATGCTATTTTAATGCCATGTAAAATGGTGCACCATTCATCATGGCATGCTTGTTTGCTTGTCGCATTTTAATTCATATGCTTGTGCATTGTATTTATGTTGGCCCTTGTTTGTTTGGTTCTTCTTCGAATAGACGCCCAGCAGGAGAATTACCAGGAATCACAGGAGTACTACCCAGATCCATCTCTCGCTTCAACTGAGCTGCCAGGCAAGCACTACCACATGCTTGCATAGATATAGTACCTATTGCCTCTATATTATTCTTGCAGCATGGAGTCGCGGTTGCATTAAATTGAATCCCAAGTACCGCATAGCCTTTACTTTTAAACCCCGTCGAAGCTTGTTCCGCCATCCCATGAGCCATTACTACAGGAGTTGTTTGAGCCATACGAGTCGTAGAAAAGCATGTGTAGGGTATGTGACTGTCTGATGAATAATGAGGTACCTAAACAACATAACCTGAGTAGTAATGGGATAACTAATGAAAGAGGCACCGGTGAGCAATATCTGCTATTTGGTTTTTCATGCTCACTTGTGTCCCGTAGGACCCCGAGTACTTGATTCATGTTCCTTGATTATTCGCACTATCCACATCTGGGAGGCCTTATGGACCCCCCTGAGCCAAAGCTTGATTCATTCTTATTTCTTGGGGCCACAATTAGTTTGGGGCTTTATTACTATCCTGTACCTATGCCATGTTTACTGTTCATTTACGATTGTGCATGGAGCACATGTACTATTTTGGATTGTGACACGTTTTGGCTGTATTGACAAGCCCAGACACATTTTCAGGTTCCCAGTCGTTTACCACCGTCCACACAAACCTTGAGTCCGTCACGGAGTCAGCTAGCTTCATCGCGGGTAGCTTAATGGGGTGGCCCCCTGAAATATTTCGGAATCCTGTGATTTCTTTGTTGTGAATGCCTCGTTGGGTTTTGATTTGGTTTTTCCGAGGTTGATCGAGTGTGGGTTGCTATTCGTGCACCCCTGTAGGGTAAATCTTTCTGAAAGCCGTGTCCGCGGTTATGGACGACTTGGAGCACAGTTTCTCGATCATAGACAAGTCTAACTAAAGTACCGCTTTAAATTGACTAAGTACTTGAATAGTAAATAGTGCAATACTCATGGAATGGTTAATAAAACTGCCAATGGATGGGGGTTGTTCGTCCACATCCTCGTTGGTAAGCGAGGAGGAGGATGGATCTGTTAATTATACTGTTATAACTGTTGTTCTTAATTAACGGACATTTGTCTATCATTGGTTAGGCGGATGGTTAGCGAGTATCTATAGATTTGTTGGTTATTATCTTTTGCTGCAATTGCGTCACCCTAGGTTGTGTCCCCTTTAGCGGCATAAAGAGTTGCTGAGTACCCCTAGGGTCTCACACGATAAATTGTTTGATTCAGATGAACAGGTGTACTCGCAAGATGGATACTTGGTGGAGGAGACGGATGATGTTGGCAACGATCACTCAGTGTAGAGATTCCGGGAACGGGGATCCGTGAGATCTGTGGGTGGGATGTGCTTATTTATGTGGCATCTTATGCCGATTTGCTTCTTATCCGTACTCGGGTCTTGTTTTCCGCTTCCGCCTGATACTCTGATGTTTGATGTATGAGGAGCTATCCGAAACTATTATATCTATTTAGGATATTTGGATCTTGCCGTATGGCGTTGAAATATTTCTATTTCTTGTAGATGGAATGGCTCTGAGGACTGTTGTATGTGGCTTTCATACATACTCACTTGTGTATGTAGTTGATCCCTTCGCCTGCCGATTACGCCGCTCGTTCTTGTCCCGATGTTCTGAAAGTGGTTAGGACGGCTGAAAGGTCTACCGTGAGTGGCCCCGGGCCCCACCGTACTATTTTAACCACTTTCGTTCATCCATGCATGTAACTAAGAGCGTAATTCACCGAGGTAGTTACAATTGGTATCAGAGCCATCCCGCCCTTTAGGGTCTCAGCCAAAATGGTCATTGTCAGTCTAGCAAATATTTTGGTAGTTATGTATAGTAGGGAAAAACAAAACATGAGAATGGGACTGCTTCCATTTTCTTCTTACCCACCCACCCATCCTTTTTCTGGAAAGGAAGTGTAACGTTTTCAATTCTCTTCTGAAAATTCAAACTAGGATTCACGTGTTCTGGGTTCCGTAGTACCATAGGTTGTGTCTGTGTGTGTGAATTCCTTGTCTATCTGTTGCATCCAAACGTCATCACTATCTGCCTTTTGGTTATCAACTATTGGTACATTCCATACCGACAGGCCTTTATAAACCGACGAGATCTATCTGATTCGTTGTATACCGATGCGATCTATCTTACTCTTTGTTATCCGACGCTATCTTGTTTGAGGTGTTCGTTTTCGTAGTTACTAATCTTTAGGTTCATCTTAAGAAGAAGGTGTTGGGATATGTGTTTTACTGATTCATGTGCGGAGTAATGATTTGAGTGCGGGATGGAGTCGCGACCATACCATTACTTTTATCATTTGCTCTTGTATGTTGAACTAGTAGAGTTACTAATCTTGATTCATGAAGTGGATTTGCGCATATAGTGGTATTTTAATGCCGAAATTTGCGGAAATTTTTTCTTTGTTAGCTTGTGTACCACACTCCTTGTTCAGTCGTGTGCGTTATGCTTAATATCTTCTAGGTGTCTTGAACTTTGTTGATATTTTAATATCATCTCAGTGAATTGTATCCTTTAATCTTGGTTAATTCCATTTTGGTACTATTTTGGATTATTATTATTCTCCATCATAGTACTGACTTGTGTTTTATATCAATCACAGGATGGCACCACCACGCCATTCTGAGGAGAACATACCACCTGAACTGGGGGCTGCTTTGGCAAGTATTCCAAATGCTTTGGGCACTATGCAGCAGAACCAGCAGCGCTTCGAACAAAGCGTGAGGAGGAATGAGTTTGTTCCGCTACCTCCACCTCCCAAGCGAGGAGACATCAAGAGTTTTCTCAAATTCAACCCATGCCAATTTGAGGTGTCTGATCAGCCACTTGATGCGGATGATTGGCTGCGTGAAGTGTCAAGGTTGCCGATGACTGCGGATGTTTCCGAGCAAGAATGGGTCAAATGTGCCACTTGCCTTCTGAAGGGAGATGCAGCTCTGTGGTGGGAAAATTACCTCAAGGCAGATCTCTCTGGTTTTCAGCCTACTTGGGAGCAATTCACTAGGGATTTCAAAGAGCAATATCTGTCAGAAATTGTCATGGAAAGGATGAAGGAAGTGTTTCTCAACCTCAAGCAGGGCACTGACAATGTTAATACCTACATCAGAAACTTCATGAACCTTTCTCGGTATGGTGGCGATGAGATCTCTGATGACAAGAAAAAGCAAAAGAGGTTTAGGCAAGGCCTCAATGCATCCATCAAATATGCTATCACTCATGCAAGGCTAGCGTCTTTTCTAGAACTCCAACACACAGCTCTGCAGGAAGAAGCAAGTAGACAAGTGTTTGAGGAGTCAAAGAAACACAGCCGTGATGTAGCAAGCTCTTCTGCTATGACAGCTCCTTCTAAGCGTCGTGTCTGGGTTCCTAACACCCCACCGTCGCTCCCTGCTCCACCAAGACCGTCAAGTTACGTGGAAAGGCCACCAAACTCCTTCACTACGGCTCCCAGGGGCTACAACCACAACTACCCTGGAGCGCCTGGCGGAGTCCCTGGCTACGTTGCTCCACGTCCACCTGGTGCTCTCTATACTTGTGGAAACACTGGGCATCAGCACTGGAATTGTCCTATGAACAACAAAGCTCTTCCACCACCACCTCCAAGACCTGCGGCAAGTTCTCCTATGCTTCGTGCACCTCCACCTCGGGCTCTCAACATCAACACCAAGCCTGGGTCTATGGTTGCTCGTGCCAACTGTGTCAATGTCGCTCAGGCTGAGCATGCACCTGGAGTTTTCATGGGTATGCTTCCTGTTAACTCAGTTCATGCACGAGTTTTGTTTGATTCTGGTGCTTCGCATTCTTTTGTTTCTCACAAGTTTGCGCATGAGCATGATCTGGCTATGGTTCCTTCATTGCATCATCTTGTGGTACAATCTCCTGGTTCAAACATGAGGGCTGCTCATATCAGCCATGGCAATCAAATTGAGATTGGTGGCTCTTCGTTTCCGGCTTCCTTAATTATTCTGGGCAATTCTGATATTGATGTTATCTTGGGCATGGATTGGTTAACAGCAAATGCAGCTGTGATTGATTGTGCTGAACGTTCGGTTTCTCTAAAAATTCCTGAAGGCCATATTGTCTATTCTCCAAGTCCGACTCCTGCAATTCAGCTTTTCTCTTTGGCGGCTCTGAATGATGATGCTATGGAAGGTATTCAGAGTGTTCCTGTAGTCTGTGAGTTTCCAGATGTTTTTCCTGAAGAGTTACCGGGTATGCCTCCTGACCGTAAGGTCGAGTTTGTCATTGAACTTGAACCTGGTACCGCTCCTATCTCCAAGCGGCCTTATAAAATGGGTCCTGCTGAATTGGCTGAACTCAAGCGCCAGCTTGATGAACAAGAGAAATTGGGTTTCATTCAGGACGGTACTTCTTCGTGGGGTAGCCTAGCCATCTTTGTGAAGAAGCGATACAAGACTGATAGACTTTGTGTTGACTATCGGGCTCTCAATGCTAAAACCATCAAGAATAAATATCCCCTTCCGCGGATTAATGATCTTTTCGATCAGCTAGCTAGAGCTGTGGTATTCTCTAAGCTTGATTTGAGAAGTGGATATCATCAAATCAAGATTCGCAAGGAAGATGTTCCTAAAACAGCTTTCACCACCCGCTATGGCCTGTATGAGTACACGGTCATGTCTTTCGGTCTCACCAATGCACCTGCCACCTTCTCGAGGCTTATGAACTCGGTTTTCATGGAGTATCTTGATAAGTTCATTGTGGTCTATCTGGATGACATTCTAGTCTATTCTAAGTCAAAAGAAGAACATGAAGAAAACCTTCGGTGTGTCCTAAACAAGCTTCGTGAGAACCGCCTGTATGCAAAGTTCTCCAAGTGTGAGTTCTGGCTGCCTCACGTCACCTACCTTGGTCACGTCATCTCTGCCAATGGCATTGCCGTCAACCCAGAAACTATTAAGACAATTATGGACTGGCTTCCACCCATAAATGTCAAAGAAGTCTGGAGTTTCCTTGGTTTGGCCAGTTACTGTCGTCGCTTCGTTCAAAACTTCTCGAAGATTGCAAAGCCTCTTACCGATCTCCTCAAGAAAGGCAAGAAATACCTTTGGACTCCTGCATGTCAAGCAAGCTTTGAAACATTCAAAGAGAAGCTCACTTCCACACCAGTCTTGGTTCCTCCAGATACATCAAAGCCTTTCCAGATATTATGTGACGCCTCGTTGCAAGGATTGGGTGCGGTCCTTATGCAAGAAAAAACAAGTTGTTGCTTATGCCTCTCGACAGTTGAAGACGCATGAGATCAACTATCCTACACATGACCTCGAACTCGCAGCAGTTGTCGTTGCTTTGAAAGTATGGAGGCATTACTTGCTTGGCAACCGTTGTGAGATCTTTTCTGATCATAAGAGTCTGAAGTATATATTCACACAGCCCGATCTCAACCTTCGTCAGAGGAGGTGGATTGAAGCAATAAATGATTTCGATTTAACCATCAACTACACTCCGGGCAAAGCTAATGTCATGGCCGACGCTCTCAGCCGAAAAGCTTATGTCAACAACCTCATGGTGGAAGAACAACAGCCTCTCTTATGTGAGGAATTCCGCAAGCTCAACCTTGAAATTGTGGATCAAGGGTATCTTCTGAACCTTCTAGCAACACCTCTTTTGGAAGAAAAAGTTCGCTCCATTCAACTGGGGGATCCTTACACTAAAAAGATCATCTCCAACATTCAGCTTCCGAAGTATGATTCTTTCCACGTCGACGACCTAGGCACTCTTTTCTTTGAACACCGGATGTTTGTTCCGAACTACCCAGGTTTAAGAGAGCAAGTTCTCAAGGAGGCTCATGATTCTATTCTTTCTATCCACCCTGGCAGCACTAAGATGTACATGGACTTGAAAACACAATATTGGTGGCCTGGATTGAAACGATATTGTGCCAAGTATGTCTCGGAGTGTGATGTCTGTCGCAGAGTTAAAGCTGTCCATCAGAAACCTTCCGGTCTTCTACAGCCATTGAAGCCCCTGGAATGGAAATGGGAGAAAGTAGAGATGGACTTCATCACTGGTTTTCCAAGGTCGCAAAAGGGAAACAATGCAATCTTTGTTGTCATCGACAGGCTGTCTAAAGTAGCTCACTTCTTTCCCGTCAAGGAAACAATTTCAGCAATTCAGTTGGCTGAGCTCTATATCAACAGAATTATCTCTCTGTATGGGGTTCCTCTTGAGATCAGCTCAAACCGTGGAAGCATCTTCACTTCCAAGTTCTGGGGAAGTTTCCAAAATGCATTGGGAACAAAATTAAACTTCAGCATAGCTTACCACCCTCAGTCGCCATGACAAGTTGAAAGGATCAATCAGATTCTGGAAGATATGCTCCGTGCTTGTGTTATCTCTTTCGGCATGAAGTGGGAAGAATGTCTTCCTTATGCTGAATTCTCTTACAACAACAGCTTCCAGAAAAGTCTAAAGATGGCACCATTTGAGGCTCTCTATGGTCGCAAATGCAGAACTCCGATTGGTTGGTCGGGCGTAGGAGAAAGAATATTGTTTCGCCCTGACATTGTAACTCAAGCGGAGGAGAAAGTTCACATCATTCTTGAAAACCTGAAGATTGCTCAAAGTCGCCAGAAGAGCAATTATGACAGAAAGCACGCGGACATGGAGTATGTCCCGGGTGATCTCGTTTACCTTCATGTCACTCCAATGAGAGGCACACACCGCTTTGGTATCAAAGGGAAGCTGGCTCCTAGATACATCTGTCCTTTCAAAATTCATGGAAGAAGAGGAGAAGTTGCTTATGCTCTTGAGCTCCCTGAAAAACTCAAGGTCCATGATGTTTTCCACATCTCTCAACTCAAGAAGTGCTTCAAGGATCCCGGCAGGACCGTGGACCATGAACTCATTAATCTCCAAGAAGATCTGTCTTATCAAGAACACCCCACAAAAATCCTTGAAGTCGCAGAAAGAAAGACTCGCAACAAGTCCATCAAGTTCTGCAAGGTGCAGTGGTCGCACCATTCTGTTGATGAAGCCACTTGGGAACGTGAAGTTGAGCTCCGTAACAAGTATCCTACCCTCTTCGAGTCTTCGTCTTCTTCCTAGAATCTCGGGGCGAGATTCCTGTTTAGTGGGGGAGAGTTGTAGCATCCCAATTGTCTAACAATTGTAATGCTACTTGGTCTAGTAATATAATGGCTACTTCCTACATATAATTGTTGCATCATAATTATGTCATGCTCATGTCATCATGCCACCTTGCATTTGAGCATCATATAAAACCTTTATCCTTATGGTTCTTCTCTCATATGCATTATTATTGTATTTGGCTCTTGGTAAATTGTATTTGATTCTTGATAAATGCTTGGTGCCCAAATTGAGTTGGGGGCATATCTTTTATTCCACTCCACCATCTTTCTTTGTCACCACCTTATAATTCCACCACCCTAATTACCCATGGGATTTTATTTTATTTTGGCATTTACTCTAGCTCATGTGGGTTGGGATGGATTCAATTCTAATATCTTTTTCTTGGGCTTTATTTCCTCATTTTTGGTAATGCATGGGAATCATGCCATGTTATATTATTATTGTTTTCACAAAATAAAACATGGCATTTAATGCCCATGCATGGGCCATGCAAATTATCACCATCCTCTTCTTTTGGGATTTGCTTGTATTTTTGGAAGTGTGGCATGGTCCTTTGAGATTCAATTCAAGGTGGCCATACTTTTGCGTCCACCATCAAACCATACCCCTCTCTCCTTATCCATCATCTATCTAGGCATGATCTTAGGGAAATCATTCTCACATAAACCACCATCTCATGCTTTATTCATGTGGGCTCATCACAAAACCCTCTCACCATTTTTCCCTCTTCTCACTCTCCATCCCACTACCACATGCTTGTGGGATCTTGGGACTCATACTCTAAAAACTCTAAACCCCCTCTCTAGTCTACCTACCTACCCTCTCTCTTTATCTTTACCTCAAACCCTAAACCTCTCTCTTCTTCTTAAAAACCTAACCCTAGCTACCTACTCCACCTTGGCTCCTCCTTGCCGAGACCCCCACTCCCTCTAATCCTCTCTCTAACCTAATCAGCTACCACCACCTAGCTACCCCATCTACCCCCACTCCTAACCTGAGCCCCACTAAACCCTAGCCGAAGCTACACCCGAGCCTCCCCTCTCCTATCTCTTTCTCTCTCACTGTCGGGCCTGTCCCACCTCAGCCTACCCTCCTGGGTCCCCCCTGGCCCGCCTTGTAGCCTCCAACCTACCCGCCCTGGCCGCTCACGTAGTGCACGTAAGAGAAGGAGTAGGAAAAGGTGGCCGAAGCCACCTTTACCTCTAACCCGCGCCCACACGGCACCTCTCCTCTCCCTCTCTGTTTATTCCCTTCCCCACGCCTCCTCTACCTCGCCCAGATCCACCCCGGGACGCTACGCCGATCCCTTCCTCCCCCTGCTTCTCTTCTCCAAATCCG
Source organism: Avena eriantha (assembly GCA_910589775.1). NCBI lineage: Eukaryota > Viridiplantae > Streptophyta > Magnoliopsida > Poales > Poaceae > Avena > Avena eriantha. The sequence continues at coordinate 140,079,274 of OU342740.1, read as the reverse complement.
GCGAACACCGTCGGCTTCACCTCCACCTCCTCGTACAAGCCGGTGGCGTGGTGCTGTGGTCGTCGGGGAAGCCTAGCGTGCACCCTTGCATCGCCCAGTACACGCAAGAAAAGGAGGGGAAGCCCCAGAACTGCCACAGTACCGCGACGTCGCCGAAACCCTAACTCCGGCCGGCCGCCTGCTACGTCGACGATCGACCGCTCCTCTGCCCGAACCACCACCGCCAGCAGCCTCGCGGTAAGCCAAACTCCCTCCCAGACATCCTCGACGTCGTCGCCGTTGCCTGGTCGCGCCGTGCGTTCCGTCGGGCACTCTCGGTGCGTCACCGAGCGCGAGCGTCTGCACGCCTCCGGGTCGTGTACCGCTCTTCTTGCCGCGCTCCCCCATCCTGTCAGCAACCCCCCGCCTACCTCAGTGGTTGCCGCCTCCGCGCGCGAGCCCCAGGTCCCCGGTTCGAGCCTTCCCCGCGCCGTGTGCTCTGTCGACTCGCGCTGTTTTACGTCAGGCGTCAGATCGACAGAGAAGATCCACAGTGCGCGTCCCTTTTTGCACATACACCCCTACGCCTTTTGCCGGCTCAACCCGTGGTCCAGCCCGACCCCATCTGTCGGTGTCTGTGGACTTTTTAGAAAAAGGCACCCGCCTTTCTGCACACTTAACCCGCGGTCCAGTACGTCCCCACCGGTCAGCCTCTGCGTGCTCAGCCGCTGTCACGTGGGCCCGTAGCCGCTGGCCCCGCCTGTCATTCGTAGAGGCTAGGTAACGCCGCGGTGAGAAAACTTTTCCTGTGCGCGTGTGCCCAGTCAGCAGTGGTCCACCCATCAGTGGCTTGGGATGGAATCTTCTAGGTGTAAAAAGTCCTGGTGAATTTCTGTTTAAATAAAAATGATTGCAGTAAATGTTTAAATTTCAAATTCAAATCTGTTTTTAAATAACTTTTAAAGTATAAATCCAAATAATACAAATGATATATGTTTTTGAATCAGAAAAATGTGAGGAATTCAAATATGCCATTAAAAATATTATTTGAGCACATTAAATTTCGAGATGATTAAAATCACAAATAAAATGCCCTTCTCTTAATAAATTAATAACTTTAATTCTACAACTCCAAATTTGACAAATAATATGTCTAAATCGATCAGCGCGACGAGCCCGTTATATCTATGTATTCCTTTTTCTGAATTGAAGCATGCATCATGCCATATTTAAAAATCAGAACTGTACCCCACACCTCACCATGCCATGCTATTTTAATGCCATGTAAAATGGTGCACCATTCATCATGGCATGCTTGTTTGCTTGTCGCATTTTAATTCATATGCTTGCGCACTTTATTTATGTTGGCCCTTGTTTATTTGGTTCTTTTTCGAATAGACGCCCAGCAGGAGAATTACCAGGAATCACAGGAGTACTACCCAGATCCATCTCTCGCTTCAACTGAGCTGCCAGGCAAGCACTACCACATGCTTGCATACATATAGTACCTATTGCCTCTATCTTATTCTTGCATCATGGAGTCGCGGTTGCATTAAATTGAATCCCAAGTATTGCATAGCCTTTACTTTTAAACCCCACCGAAGCTTGTTCCTCCATCCCATGAGCCATTACTACAGGAGTTGTTTGAGCCATGCGAGTCGTAGAAAAGCATGTGTAGGGTATGTGAGTGTCTGATGAATAATGAGGTACCTAAACAACATAACCTGAGTAGTAATGGGATAAGTAATGAATGAGGCACCGGTGAGCAATATCCGCTATTTGGTTTTTCATGCTCACTTGTGTACTGTAGGACCCCAAGTACTTGATTCCTGTTCCTTGATTATTCGCACTATCCACATCCGGGAGGCCTTATGGACCCCCCTGAGCCAGAGCTTGATTCATTCTTATTTCTTGGGGCCACAATTAGTTTGGGCTTTATTACTATCCTGTACCTATGCCATGTTTACTGTTCATTTACGATTGTGCATGGAGCACCTGTACTGTTTTGGATCGTGACACGTTTTCGCTGTATCGACAAGACCAGTGACATTTTCGGGTTCCCAGTCGTTTACCGCCGTCCACACAAACCTTGAATCCATCACGGAGTCAGCTAGCTTCGTCCGGGGTAGCTTAATGGGGTGGCCCCCTGAAATATTTCTGAATCCTCTGATTGCTTTGTCGTGAATGGCTCGTTGGGTTTTGATTTGGTTTTTTCGAGGTTGATCGAGTGTGTGTTGCTATTCGTGCACCCCTGCAGGGTAAATCTTTCTGAAAGCCGTGTCCGCGGTTATGGACGACTTGGAGCACAGTTTCTCGATCATAGACAAGTCTAACTAAAGTACCGCTTTAAATTGACTAAGTACTTGAATAGTAAATAGTGCAATACTCATGGAATGGTTAATAAAACTGCCAACGGATGGGGGTTGTTCGTCCGCTTCCTCGTTGGTAAGCGAGGAGGAGGATGGATCTGTTAATTATATTGTTATAACTGTTGTTCTTAATTAACGGACATCTGTATATCATTGGTTAGGCGGATGGTTAGCGAGTATCTATAGACTTGTTGGTTATTATCTTTTGCTGCAATTGCGTCACCCCAGGTTGTGTCCCCTTTAGCGGCATTGTACCCCTAGGGTCTCACACGATAAATTGTTTGATTCAGATGAACAGGTGTACTCGCAAGATGGATACTGGGTGGAGGAGACGGATGATGTTGGCAACGATCAGTCGGTGTAGAGATTCAGGGAACGGGGATCCGTGAGATCTGTGGGCGGGATGTGCTTATTTATGTGGCATCTTATGCCGATTTGCTTCTTATCCGTACTCGGGTCTTGTTTTCCGCTTCCGCCTGATACTCTGATGTTTGATGTATGAGGAGCTATCCGAAACTATTATATCTATTTAGGATATTTGGATCTTGCCGTATGGCGTTGCAATATTTCTATTTCTTTTAGATGGAATGGCTTTGAGGACTGTTGTATGTGGCTTGCATACATACTCACTTGTGTATGTAGTTGATCCCTTCGCCTGCCGATTACGCCGCTCGTTCTTGACCCGATGTTCTGAAAGTGGTAAGGATGGCCGAAAGGTCTACCGTGAGTGGCCCCGGGCCCCACCGTACTATTTTAACAACTTTCGTTCATCCAGGCATGTAACTAAGAGCGTAATTCACCGAGGTAGTTACACCACACCTGCTTGATGATCCACATGACCACACACACACTCTCCCTAGTTGGGTGTGGCGATGCAACTACTTTTGTCACACTGGTTCACCATCTCCATGTGGCAGTTGTATATTCTAGGGGCTCTCTAGGATTTATGACCACCATGGTTGTTTGACACAAATGGAGGCCCTAGATATCAATGCATGTGTTATATATTCTCAAAACCACACCTCCTTGATGATCCACATGACCACACATGGACTCCAGTTGGGTGCGGCGATGCAGTTGCTTCCGTTACACTAGTTCACCATCTCCATGTGGCAGTTGTATATTCCAGGGGCTCTCTGGACATTCTGACCACACCATGGTTGTTTTACACATATGGGGTCCCTAGAGATCAATGCATGTGTTATATATTCTCAAAACCACACCTCCTTGATGATCCACATGACCACACACACACACTCTAGTTGGGTGTGGTGATGCAGTTGCTTCTGTCACACTGGTTCACCATTTCCATGTGGCAGTTGCATATTCCAGGGGCTCTCTGGGATTTCTGACCACCATGGTTGTTTGACACAAATGGAGTCCCTAGAGATTAATGCATGTGTTATATAGTCTCGAAACCAAACAAGCTTGATGATCCACATGACCACACACACACTCTCCCTAGTTGGGTGTGGTGATGCAACTGCTTTTGTCACACTGGTTCACTATCTCCATGTGGCAGTTACATATTCCAGGTGCTCTCTGGGCTTTCTGACCACCATGGTTGTTTGGCACAAATGGATTCCCTATAGATCAATGGATGTGTTATATGTTCTCAAAACCATACGTGTTTGATGATTCACATGACCACACACACACTCCAGTTGGGTGTGGTCATTAAACTGCTTCTGTCACACTGAATCACTATCTCCATGTGGCAGTTGCTATTCTAGGGGCTCTCAGGGATTTCTAACCACCATGGTTGTTTGACACAAATGGAGTCCCTAGAGATCAATGCATGTGTTATATATTGTCAAAACCACACCTTCTTTATGATCCACATGACAACACACACACTCCAGTTGGGTGTTGTGATGCAACTGCTTCTGTCACATTAGTTCACCATCTCCATGTGGCAGTTGCATATTCCAGGGGGCTCTCTGGGCTTTCTAACCACCATGGTGTTTTCACACAAATAGAGTCCCTAGAGATCAATGCATGTGTTATATAGTCTCAAAACCACACCTGCTTGATGATCCACATGACCACACATACACACTCTAGTTGGGTGTGGTGATGCAACTACTCTTGTCACACTGGTTCACCATCTCCATGTGGCAGTTGCATATTCCAAGGGACCTGTGGGCTTTTTGACCACCATGGTTGTTTGACACAAATGGAGTCTCTATAGATCAATGCATGTGTTATATATTCTCAAAACCACACCTGCTTGATGAGCCACATTACGACACACATAGACTCCAGTGGGGTGTGGTGATGCAACTGCTTCTGTCACACTAGTTCACCATCTCCATGTGGTAGTTGCATATAGGGGCTCTCTGGGCTTTCTGACCACCATGGTTGTTTAACACAAATTTAATGGCGTCCTGACGCGCTCGACTTTTGACGTAGAACTCGTTGGGAACCCCAAGAGGAAGGTATGATGAGGACAGCAGTAAGTTTTCCCTCAGTTATGAAACCAAGGTTTAGTCAAACCAGTAGGAGCAAGGAAACACCCCAAAGGTGTTACTAGCTGAGCTTTGGTAGGGCGCACTACCAGTGCTAGTAGCAACATGGAGACCTACACAACACAACCACAGAACTTTGTCCCCAACTTGCGATGAGGTTGTCAATCTCACTGTGTTTTCTGGAAAACAAAGGATTAAACGTATCGAATGGAAAGAAGTTATAGTTTGCAGGAAGTAAACACAAAGCAGAAACAGTTTATAGATTGTATGTAAAGAAAAAGGACCGGGATCCATAGTTCACTAGAGGTGGCTCTCCTTAGATAGATAACATGATGGGTGAACAAATTACAGTGAGGGCAATTAACAAAAACCGAGAAAGCAATACATGCATATACTAATCATCTTGACTCCTCTGAGACTTGATTGGGCATTACAACATAATACATAGACCGCCGTCCAAATGCATCTCTGACTAATAATCCACCTTCAGGTTATCATCCGAACCCCCTCCAATATTAAGTTGCAAGCAATAGATTATTGCTTTACGAACTGCGTGTAAAGTAAATAATACGATTGTTCTATGAATAAAGGATTGTTGATTTCTCCCTAGTAGCAACAGCATGTCTAGTACCTTAGAGATTTCTGTCACTTCCCCAGATTACCAGAGGCATGAACCCACTATCGAACATAAATACTAACTCTTGGAGTTGCTAGCATCTACTTTGCCAAGATAGCTACTAACAACGGAAAGCATGCAAGATCTCAAATAACAAAGACATGATAGAATCAATAATCAATCTGAAATAGCATCTCAATATCCATCGGATCCCCGCAAACACAACATGTATGAATTACAAATAGATGATCTTGATCATGAACGGAGCTCACAAGATCTAAACATGAAAGCACAAAGGAGGAGAACCAGCCATCTAGCTACTACATGGATCCGTAGTCCAAGGATGAACTACTCACGCATCACACCAGAGGCTTGCATGGTGATGAAGAAGGCCTCCAGGGTGAACCCCTCTCCGGCAGGGTGCCGGGAAGAGCTTCAGATCCCTCCCGATCTAGGGATGGAGATGACAGCGGCTACAGACTCTTTCGTGGATTTTTTGATCGGGTACTTAGGGTTTTCGTCCCGAGGGCAATATATAGTCGGAAGGGGAGGCCGAGGGGGTGCCGGGAGCGGCAACACCACCCCCTGGCGCGGGCCAGGCCTGGCCGCGCGGCCAGGTGGTGTGGTGGCTCCTGGCCCTTCTCCGTCTCGTATTCTGGCACTTGATCACTTCCGGAAAAATAGGCACTTTGGCTTTTGTCCCGTCCAATTCCAAGAATATTCATTTTCTGACTTTCCTTGAACCAAAAACAGCAGAAAACAGGCAGCTGGCACTGTGGCTCTTGTTAATAGGTTAGTCCAAGAAATCATATGAAAAGTATGCCAAAGTTGGAACAAAACACAAGAAAGTGGATAAAACCAAGCATGGAACATCAAAAATTATAGATACATTTGAATGTATCAACATCCCCAAGCTTAACTCCTGCTCGTCCTCGAGTAGGTAAGTGATAAAAAGAAAGAATAATTTTTGAGGTGACATGCACCATCAAAGACTTGATCAAAGTATTTGCAAAACATTCAAAGCTGGGATCATAGTACTTCAATCATAACATGAAATATGAAGTTCTAGAAATAAGAAAAGAAACTATGATGCAACATGAAAAGGCACAAACAAAAGATTCATGAATAACAATGCTTTGCAAGACGTTTGTTTGTTTCACATAAAGAAAACATAGCATAATAGTATTCAGCTTGTCCCTCAATAGAGTAGCAAATATAAATGCATAGGACACCTTCAAAGTTCATAAGAGTGACTAGATACAATAGTTCAAAACAAGCAATATCAAGTTATGCATCAATCAACTAGTCTTGGGACAATGCACATAGAACTAAGAATGGCCACTATGCTCTCAAAGTAGGTGCATAAAGATAGAAGGTGGAGACTCAATATAATGGTGGAAGAAAGGCCTTTTGTAAAAGGAAGTAGGGATTCAAGTCTCATAAAGTGCTTCCAAAAATTATGGTACTTGTAGTTTTCAGCTCTCATTATCCCTATCATAAGCATCTTGAAGGTGATTAAGGTTAAAGTGACGACACTAAGAGGATATGCTTGACAAGTTATAAACCGAATTCTCATGCCCCTTACTTACAAAGACCGATCCTCATGCTACTCAACTTTAGTCACGAGTAAGCTCTTGTCATTGTAAGTATATGTGTATCATTAAGAATCGCCAACGGGGTACCCCTTGCACATGATACGGGAGCTTTCCCATAATCAAAATGACAAGGCAAGCAGACGATGAGCATCTCAGCGATCTTTTTATTTGCTAATTGCATAGGTTTTTATTGAGGATGCTTCATAGAGTGCTCATTATGGTGATGCTACAAGTTTCCACCATGATTAGGCATGGCTTAGGCTAGCGGCCCAGGCGTTTCTCTAACACAGATACAAACTCTATGATCTTACAAGTTCCACTTTTATTTCACACCGTCGGAATCCATAAGAAAAAGAACATGATATCAACGGGGTACAAAGTACAAGTGCAATGTTGAAAGCGTTCCCCATGAAACATGGTTCTGCTAATTTCAACCTTATAAAGAGCAAGCATATACGCAACAAAGAAGGACCCAATGGTTCAAGTTTATTAGAGGCAAAAATTAAAGTGTGCCATCAAGTTCGTGAGAGCTTTAATCACTAGTTTTCCCATAACAAGTGGAAGGTAAACAAAAGCATGAATATACTTGGAATAGCATAAGCTAGTAGGTAGGTATGGTGGACTCTTTGGAATAACTTGGTTTAGGGAGTTGGATGCATGAGTGGAACTCATACTTTGTTGTGGAGGCTAGCAAAAGACTGGGAGCGACAAACTAAGAGAGCAATAATGGCCATAATCATGCAGAGCGACAAAACATCATTGATCAAAGCATAAAGTGATACTACAAGTTGAAAACTAAAGGATCATAAAGGCTATGGTGACTTGATATAGTCATAACATGGTGTGAGCATGCGCCAATTCAACCCAAATAAAGCATCAAAGGAGAATACCACTATACTATGCTTTAATATGCTAAAACAACGCATAATTTATCCAAGGCACATTAAGCAATCTCAATTGTTTATAACAAGTCATGCTACAGCAAAGAATACTAAGCATAAAGCCAAAAAAATATCAAGCATGGCATGACAAAGCATAGGCCACAGTCAATAACGAGCTCTTTTTACCACATAAGTATGAACTTTCCTACTCTTTTCCAAACCAAACCAAACTATTTGCAAACCAGCTGTATGAAAGAGGGGGTCCAACCAATTTATTCAAAAAACTAAGCAAACCAAGCAAACTAAAAACCAAAACAAAAATGAAAAAGAAGACGCTCCAAGAACAACACAACTGTGCATGAAACAATAAAAATGAAGCGTTTGGAAGAAACCTGGGATTTTTATTGATTAAGAAGGTGATGCCTTGGGCATCCCCAAGCTTTGAAGCTTGTACTTCTTGGATATTTCTTGGGGTGACATGCGTGGCATCCCCAAGCTTGAGCTTTAGTCCATCCTTCATCTCATTACTCATTCCTTCCATACACCTGAAAATTTTCCTTCACACAAAACTCCACACAATCTCATTAGCAACATTAGTGCACTTAAGATAAATAAGTCTCAAGGTTCAGTTCTAACACCAAATAAACTTCCATTACAGGACTAGCTACTGTATCACTTCCCTCAAAAAGCTCAATTCCCCAAAAGAACTCAAGAAGGAACTAACAAGAAGCAAATGCAGAAAATGGCAGAAATCTGTCAAAACAGACCAGCAGGTAAAGACGAATTTTTTCGAAGACCTTGTGTTGCTCAAATCAAAAAGTGTTGAACTAACGAAAGTTATATAACAACCTAGGGACGAAGCAAAAAACATTACAGCTCAATCCCACATACAGAGCTATCTCACGAATTTTTACGGTGAAGCAGAGAAATACAAATAGAATCGTAGAATTACAAATAGATGAACTTGATCATGAACGGAGCTCACAAGATCTAAACATGAAAGCACAAAGGAGGAGAACCAGCCATCTAGCTACTACATGGATCCGTAGTCCATGGATGAACTACTCACGCATCACACCGGAGGCTTGCATGGTGATGAAGAAGGCCTCCAGGGTGAATTCCCCTCTCCGGCAGGGTGTCGGGAAGAGCTTCAGATCCCTCCCAATCTAGGGATGGAGATGAAGGCGGCTACAGACTCTTTCATGGATTTTTTGATCGGGTACTTAGGGTTTTCGTCCCGAGGGCAATATATAGTCGGAAGGGGAGGCCGAGGGGGTGCCGGGAGCGGCCACACCACCCCCTGGCGTGGGACAGGCCTGGCCACGCCGCCAGGTGGTGTGGTGGCTCCCTGGCCCTTCTCCGTCTCGTATTCTGGCACTTGATCACTTCTGGAAAAATAGGCACTTTGGCTTTTGTCCCGTCCAATTCTGAGAATATTCATTTTCTGACTTTCCTGGAACCAAAAACAGCAGAAAACAGGCAGCTAGCACTATGGCTCTTGTTAAAAGGTTAGTCCAAGAATCATATGAAAAGTACTCCAAAGTTGGAACAAAACACAAGAAAGTGGATCAAACCGAGCATGGAACATCAAAAATTATAGATACATTTGCAATGTATAAAGTCCCTAGAGATCAATGCATCTATTTTACATTCTCAAAACAACGCCTGCTTAATGATCCACATGACCACAAACACACTCCAGTTTGGTGTGGTGATGCAATTGCTTCTGTCACACCGGTTCACCATCTCCATGTGGCAATTGCATATTCCAGGGGCTCTCCGGGCTTTCTGACCATCATGGTTGTTTGACACAAATGGAGTCCCTAGAGATCAATGCATGTGTTATATATTCTCAAGACCACACCTGATTGATGATCCACATGACCACACATAGAATCCAGTTGGGTGTGGTGATGCAACTGCTTCTGTCACACTAGTTCACCATCTCCATGTGTCAGTTGCATGTTTTAGGGGCCCTCTAGCTTTCTCACCACGCCATGGTTGTTTGACACTAATGGAGTCCCTAGAGATCAATGCATGTGTTATATATTCTCAAAACCAGACATGCTTGATGATCCACATGACCAAACAGACACTCTAGTTGGGTGTGGTGATGCAACTACTTCTGTCACACTGGTTCACCATCTCCATGTGGCAGTTGCATATTCCAGGGGCTCTCTGGGCTTTCTGACCACCATGGTTGTTTGACACAAATGGAGTCCCTAGAGACCAATGCATGTGCTATATAGTCTCAAATCCACACCTGCTTGATGATCCACATGACCACACACCCACTCGAGTTGGGTGTGGTGATGCAACTGCTTCTGTCACACTGGTTCACCATCTCCATGTGGCAGTTGCATATTCTAGGGGCTCTCTGGGCTTTCTGACCACCATGGTTGTTTTACACAAATGGAGTCCCTAGGGATCAATGCATGTGGTATATATTCTCATAACCACACCTGCTTTATGATCCACATGACCACATACATTCCAGTTGGGTGTGGTGATGCAACTGCTTCTGTCACACTAATTCACCATCTTCATGTGGCAGTTGGATATTCCAGGGGCTCTCTGGGCTTTCTGACCACCATGGTTGTTTGACACAAATGGAATCCCTAGAGATCAATGCATGTGTTATATGGTCTCAAAACCACACCTGCTTGATGATCCACATGACCACACACACACTCCAGTTGGGTGTGGTGATGCAACTACTTCTGTCACATTGGTTCACCATCTCCATGTGGAAGTTGCATATTCCAAGGGCTCTCTGGGATTTCTAACCACCATGGTTGTTTGACACAAATGGAGTCTCTAGAGATCAATGCAGATGTTATATAGTCTTAAAACCACACATGCTTGATGATCCACATGACAACACACACACTGACGAGGGTTTAACTCGCCAATGCCCATTGTTATGGACTTGGGTTTTGGAGAAGGAGGGATGCACTGGAAGTCTCGATCGGCAAGCAAACAAGCACACAGGGACGCAAGGTTTACCTAGGTTCAGGCCTTGTAGAGGACCCTACTCCTGCTTGTCTGCTTTTGATTGATGATGATCCGAACGATTACAAGGTCGCCAATGGCGATGTCACACAGATTGGATCTGGCGTATGGGAGATCGTAGATCTGTCTATTGTCTATTGCGGCATCTAGATCTATTGTCTATTGTGCGAGTCACGCTTGAGAGAATGCCTTCTCGTTGGACCCTCCTAGCCTTGATATATGGGGAGGCTAGGTCTCAGGTACCAATACGAGTTGGTTACAAGTTGTATTCAAACTCTAGTATTGAGACTTCCTTGTCTTGTGCATTTGGGAGTTCTTGTCCATATGGGCTTCATACCACTCGGACCGTCATAGGCGTCATGGACCTTGGCAATTCGTCGAGTGGGACTTCCGTCGAGCCGCACCAGGTACGCTGTAGTTGGGTGCCTATCGGGCATACCCATGTCATTAGCCCTCGAGTGTACATGCGAATCATAGATTCAGGTGGAGACTTAGTTGATCTTGAATCTTGCAGTAGGATGTCGGAGTCGACAATTGTGTCGAGTGCGAAGCACTTCACCCTAAAGTCCATTGGGTCAGTCGAATTTGTAGTATTTCATAGGGATGATGGTAAACGTGCATGGTGTGCTCGACGGATCGGGACCAGTTAATTGCTCTAGGGAAAAAACAACGCTACCTACTCAAATTCGAGTCCCCGGACTCGAATTCGGAAAAGTGCTGGTGTAATTCGGCTCTGGCCGCGGAGGTCTTACATGGGTCGAATTTGAGTGTGTAAGTTTGAGCACTCGACGCGTCCGTCAAGGCTTATTCATCATACCTGTAGGTACGGATTATTTCGGGTAGAGATCAGCAGGTGCGTTGCCAGGCCTTCTTCAGGTCGTATCTTCACGCTGCAAGCATGACATCCGAATTTTGTCACCGTAGAGATGACTCTGGTGGCCCTGGAGATGTAGTCTCTTTGAAGGGAAAATATGAAGCCGAGTTGCCATAGCGTTCGAGTGTGGATGTTATCGACACACAGTATGATTACAAGGAAAAATAATCATAGGGTGCGCGACCAGCGCTCCCCATGGGAGTAGCCCCCGAGTGCCTATTCGAGTCGTAGACTCAAGTGGGGACTATAAGTATTTTGAGACTCCTGTCGTCTTTTGATTGTTTCAGTCCAATATGCTTTTAGCGCTCCCTATGGGAGTAACCCAAAGCCCACAATCGAATCATAGATTCGAGTGAAGGGTTTTCATAATGCTTGGATATCTTCACAAATTTCTTCGGGTGTGCGGCCAGCGCTCAGCCCCCGAGCCCTTAGTTGAATCGTGGATTCGAGTGAGGATTCAGAGCGTGCCACTCGAAGATCTTGTATATGCACGTCCAGTGCTCCAGTTTGGAGTAGCCCCCGAGTGTCTGGCGGAGTCGTAGACTCGGGCAGAGACTCGAGTATTGTATCTTGTAGACATAGTCAACAATCACGCGAGGAGAAACTACTGACCCAAAAGTGCATCGAGTCAGCGTCTCACGCATAAGGAGCCAAGAGTCGATGATGTAGTCAAAGGCATGCGGTGATTAGCTGGGTGAATCGATGATGCGACTGGAGTTGACGCAACCACTTCTATCGGGTGCGTCGCTAACACCACGTCTTTGTACCATCAAGCAATGCAACCATCTGAGGACTGAGTCGACTCAGGTCTTGAGTGTGTGACGTAGTCAGTTGTTTTGTTGACTCCTGTTGGAGGATCCGATAGAATATCTCGATGCAGTTGACGTCCTTGGAAGCTGTAGAAAACATTAAGAATTGGGAAGTACTTGTATCTTGTAAAGGATATTTGCATGTCGGTTGGCAAAGTAAAATTTTGGAGCCAGTCGAGTTAACACTTTTGCACTGTATGCTAGGCCTTTTTGTTAGCCTGATTACCCTTAGTCGCAGTACCTTGCCGAGGTACTTGGAGTTCAAGGATTCGACGATCAGGCCGAATCAGCTACTCGGGCTGTCGCGTATGAGGTGCTTGAGTGCGCGGAGTCGACGGCACATTAGGTTACTCAAAGAGGGCACAGCCCCCGAGTGTTTCGAGTTCGAGTTAAAAATAATCAGCTCTGAGTAGAGGAAAACTTAGCTTTATTGATAGTTTCTGTGATGAACGAGCCGCAAGATCTGATGCAATCGACGGGTCGTGGGAGGCGCCTCGTGGTCGCAGGAGTCGAGGGAGCCCCCGAGTCACCCGATATCAAGACTGCAGCCGGTCGTTGAAGTTGAAGACGTGGCGGGTCGCCGAAGCGGAGGGAGCTACCAAGTTGCTAGAGCCAAAGAACGCAGCAGGTCGTATGGTGGAGTCGAAGGAGCCCCCGAGTGTAGAGTTGATGTGGTTGATGTAGTTGAGGCGGCGCTCGAGAGCCGATACGGCGGACCGGAGTCGACGCGGTAGTGGGTCGCAGAAGCCGATGTTGGCAGTCGGCCTCCATAATCGAAGAACACAACGGGTCGCTGGAGCCGATGAAGGTATCAAGTTGACACAGTCGAAGACCGTAGAGGGTCGTTCCAGTCAAGGGATTCCCCGAATCGTCGATGCCGAAGACCACAGAGGGTCACACGGCAGAGTCGGTGCAACCGAAGATTTTGGTGGGTTGCTGGTGTCGGCGCAGTGGATGTAATCGACACTACGGACAGAGTCATGCGGCGGATAAGTCGTGCGACGTTCAACCGAAACAGTCGACGTGGCAGCGAGTCGCGCTGCACGCGAAGTTGATGCCGTAGCGAATCGCGTCATGTGTAGCTTAACATTGTAGTGGGGTAGCCGCATCTGTAGACCAGAGCGGGTCACCGAATTTTTGCTTGGAGGAATCGACGCTGCGAACGTGGTGTCGCAAAGAGGACTCGCCAGATTTTTATTCATCCGAAATCGACAAGATTAACTTGTGAGAACCGTCAAGTATCCTTATCTCAATTTTTTCTGAAGCCTTGCTAGCAGCTGTGTACACGAACGTAGTCGGAATAGAATTTGTCGTTAGATGTTGCATGAGCCACGCACCTTGTCCCATTTCTTTTTCGTTTTTCCTTTGCTCCGATCGTTGAGACAAAGTGTTCAATTCCCATATGAGAAAAAAAAGTCCATCCTCTTTTCGTTTTTTTTCTTTGCATCCTCACGTGAGGATGTTGATTGATTAGTGTTTGCTGCTAATTAGAATCTATCCTTGAAACTTGGGTCATGTGAGACAGGACGATCTTTACTTTTTTCTTGCTTAGAGCTTGACCCCAATTCGGTTCGGTACCGTATGTAGCTGTGCAACCAGAACACGCGAGAAGCACCTGGCACATACACTTTGACATATCTTTATCCTCCGATGGATTGATCCCTTTATGGCTTGTAGTGTTGGCGTGATACTTGCAGATCGGATGCATGCAAGACAGCCTCAGACCAACAAATCGTCCACACAATTTGATCTGGCGGCGAGTCGACCACGTGCTCATTGTGAAGATAGGATACACCGTGGCACAAATTTTCAACGAAGAAAGTGAGAACACCGATACAGACGAGTCGGTCGGACGTGATCCAATCGCCGTTTGATGATGAGAGAGCCGAATTAGATCTAGCCTCCAATAGACAATGAATCATAGATCAATGGTGATGGGGCCGTTGAGATTGTAACATCAGCGCTCCCAATTCCCATAGACGGCGCTAATTGATGAGGGTTTAACTCGTCAATGCCCATTGTTATGGACTTGGGTTTTGGAGAAGGAGGGATGCACTGGAAGTCTCGATCGGCTAGCAAACAAGCACACAGGGATGCAAGGTTTACCTAGGTTCAGGCCTCGTAGAGGACCCTACTCCTACTTGTCTGCTCTTGATTGATGATGATTCGAAGGATTACAAGGTCTCCGATGGCGATGTCGCACAGATTGGATCTGGCGTATGGGAGATCGTAGATCTGTCTATTGTCTATTGCGGCGTATAGATCTATTGTCTATTGTGGGAGTCGCGCTTGAGAGATTGCCTTATCGTTGGACCCTCCTAGCCTTTATATATGGGGAGGCTAGGTCTCAGGTACCAATACGAGTTGGTTACAAGTTGTATTCAAACTCTAGTACTGAGATTTCCTTGTCTTGTGCATTTGGGAGTCCGTCTCCATATGGGCTTCATACCACTCGAATCTTCATAGGCATCATGGACCTTGCGAATTCGTCGAGTGGGCCTTCCGTCGAGCCGCACCAGGTACGCTATAGTTGGGTGCCTATCGGGCATACACATGTCACACACACTCTCAAGTTGGGTGTGGTGATGCAACTGTTTCTGTCGCACTGGTTCACCATCTCAATGTGGCAGTTGCATATTCCAGGTGCTCTCTAGGCTTTCTGACCACCATGGTTATTTGGCACAAATGGAGTCCCTAGAGATCAATGCATGTGTTATATATTCTCAAAACCACACCTGCTTGATGATACACATGACCACACACACTCTAGTTGGGTGTTGTAATGCAACTGCTTCTGTCACACTAGTTCACCATCTCCATGTGGCAGTTGCATATTCCAGGGGCTCTCTGGGCTTCCTGACCACCATGGTTGTTTGACACAAATTGAGTCCCTAGAGATCAATGCATGTGTTATATATTCTCAAACCCACACCTGTTTGATGATCCAGATGACCACACATACACACTCTAGTTGGGTGTGGTGATGCAACTGATTTTGTCACACTTGTTCACCATCTCCATGTGGCAGTTGCATATTCCAGGGGATCTATGGGATTTTTGACCACCATGGTTGTTTGCCACAAATGGAGTCCCTAGAAATCAATGCATGTGTTATATATTCTCAAAACCACACCTGCTTGACGATCCACATGACGACACACATAAACTCCAGTTGGGTGTGGTGATGCAACTACTTCTGTCACACTGGTTCACCATCTCCATGTGGCAGTTGCATATAGGGGCTCTCTGGGCTTTCTGACCACCATGGTTGTTTAACACAAATTTAATGGAGTCCCTAGAGATCAATGCATGTGTTATATATTCTCAAAACCACACCTTCTTAATGATCCACATGACCACACACACACTCCAGTTTGGTGTGGTGATGCAACTGCTTCTGTCACACTGGTTCACCATCTCCATGTGGCAATTGCATATTCTAGGGGCTCTCCGGGCTTTCTGACCATCATGGTTCTTTGACACAAATGGAGTCCCTAGAGATCAATGCATGTGTTATATATTCTCAAAACCACACCTGATTGATGATCCACATGACCAGAGACACACACTCCAGTTGGGTGTGGTGATGCAACTGCTTCTGTCACACTGGTTCACCATGTCCATGTGGTAGTTGCATATTTCAGGGGCTCTCTGGGCTTTCTGAACACACCATGGTTGTTTGACACTAATGGAGTCCCTTGAGATCAATGCACGTGTTATATATTCTCAAAACCACACCTGCTTGATGATCCACATGACCACACACACACTCCAGTTGGGTGTGGTGATGCAACTACTTCTATCACAATGGTTCACCACTCCATGTGGCAGTTGCATATTCCAGGGGCTCTCTGGGCTTTCTGACCACCATGGTTGTTTGAAACAAATGGAGTCCCTAGAGATCAATGCATGTGTTATCTAGTCTCATAACCACACCTTCTTGATGATCCACATGACCACACAGACACTCCAGTTGGGTGTGGTGATGGAATTGCTTCTGTCATACTGGTTCACCATCTCCATGTGGGAGTTTCATATTCTAGCGGCTCTCTGGGGTTTCTGACCACCATGGTTGTTTGACACAAATGGAGTCCCTAGAGATCAATGCATGTGTTATATATTCTCAAAACCACACCTGCTTGATGATCCACATGACCACACACACTCCAGTTGGGTGTGGTGATCCAACTGCTTCTGTCACACTAGTTCACCATCTCCATCTGGCAGTTGCATATTCCAGGGGCTCTCTAGGCTTTCTGACCACCATGGTTGTTTGACAAAAATGGAGTCCCTAGAGATCAATGCATGTGTTATATGGTCTCAAAACCACACCTGCTTGATGATCCACATGACGAGACACACACACTCCAGTTGGGTGTGGTGATGCTACTACTTCTGTCACACTGGTTCACCATCTCCATGTGGCAGTTGCATATTCCAGGGGCTCTCTAGGCTTTCTGACCACCATGGTTGTTTGATACAAATTTCATCGAGTCCCTAGAGATCAATGCATGTGTTATATATTCTCAAAACCACACCCGCTTGTGATCCACATGACCACACACACACTCCGGTTGGGTGTGGTGATGCAACTGCTTCTGTCACACTTGTTCACCATCTCCATGTGGCAGTTGCATATTCCAGGGGCTCTCCGGGCTTTTTAACGACCTTGGTTGTTTGACACAAATGGATTCCCAAGAGATCAATGCATATGTTATATAGTCTCAAAACTACACCTGCTTGATGATCCACATGACCACACACAGAGACTCCAGTTGGGTGTGATGATGCAACTGCTTCTGTCACACTGGTTCACCATCTCCATGAGGCAATTGCATATTCCATGGGCTCTCCAGGCTTTCTGACCATAATGGTTATTTGACACAAATAGAGTCCGTAGAGATAAATGCATGTGTTATGTATTCTCAAAACCACACCTGCTTGATGTTCCACATGACCACACACACACTCTCTAGTTGGGTGTCATGATGCAACCGCTTCTGTAACACTGGTTCACCATCTCCATGTGGCAGTTGCATATTTCAGGGGCTCTCTAGGATTTTTGACCACACCATGGTTGTTTGACACAAATGGAGTCCCTAGAGATCAATGCATGTGTTATATATTCACAAAACTACACCTGCTTGATGATCCACATGACCACACACACAATCCAGTTCGGTGTGGTGATGCAACTACTTCTGTCACACTAGTTCACCATCTCCATGTGGCAGTTGCATATTCCATGGGCTCTCTAGGCTTTCTGACCACCATGGTTGTTTGACACAAATGGAGTCCCTAGAGATCAATGCATGTGTTATATAGCCTCAAAACCACACCTGCTTGATGATCCACATGACCACACACACACAATCCAGCTGGGTGTGGTGATGCAACTACTTCTGTCACACTGGTTCACCATCTCCATGTGGCAGTTGCATATTCCATGGGCTCTCTGGGCTTTCTGACCACCAAAGTTGTTTGACACAAATGGATTCCCTAGTGACGAGGGTTTAACTCATCAATGCCCATTGTTATGGACTTGGGTTTTGGAGAAGGAGGGAGCATTGGAAGTCTCGATCGGCTAGCAAACAAGAACACAGGGACGCAAGGTTTACCCAGGTACAGTCCTCGTAGAGGACCCTACTCCTACTTGTCTGCTCTTGACTGATGAAGCATCCGAAGGATTACAATATCGTCGATGGCGGTGTCGCCCAGATTGGATCTGGCGTATGTGTATGCTATGGGTGTTTTCTAGATCTATTGTGTATTGTGTGAGTCGTGATTGAGAGGTTGCCTTCTTGTTGGACCCTCCTAGCCTTTATATATGGGGAGGCTAGGTCTCAGGTACCAATACGAGTTGGTTACAAGTTAGATTAGAACTCTAGTATTGAGACTTCCTTGTCTTGTGCGTTTGGGAATCCGTGTCCATATGGGCTTCATACCACTCGAACCGTCATAGGCGTCGTGGACCTTGGCAATTTGTCGAGTGGTTCTTCCGCCGGGCCGCACCAAGTAGGCTGTAGTCAAGTGCCTATTAGGCATAGCCATGTCAGTAGCCCCCGAGTGTCCATGCGAATCATAGATTCGGGTGGAGACTCAGAAGTCTTGAGTCTTGCATTAGGATGTCGGAGTCGACAATTGTGTCGAGTGCGAAGCACTCATCCGAAAGTTTATTGGGTCAGTCGAATTTGTAGTATTTCATAGGGATGATGGTAAACGTGCCTGGTGCGCTCGTTGGATCGAGACCAGTTAATTGCTCTAGGGAAAAAACAACGTCACCTGCTCAAACTCGAGTCCCTGGACTCGAATTCGGAAATTGCTGGCGTAGTTCGACTCATGTCGCGGAGGTCTTATAGAGTTCGAATCCCAGTATGTAAATGTGAGCAGTCGACGCATCCGTCAAGGCATATTCATGGTACCTGTAGGTACGGATCGTTTCTGGTAGAGCACAGCAGATGCGTTGCCTGGCCTTATTCAGGTCTTATCTTCACGCTGTAAGTGCGGCATCCGAATTATTGTCTTCGCGGAGATGATTCAGGTGACCCAGGAGACGCAATCTCTTTGTAGGGAAAATATGAGGCGGTGTCGCCATAGACTTCGAGTGTGGATATTATCGACACATAGTACGATGTACAAGGAAAAATAATCATAGGGTGCGTGACCAACGCTCCCTATGGGAGTAGCCCCCGAGTGCCTGGTTGAGTCGAAGACTCAGGCAGGGACTAAAGAACTTTTGCGACTGCTATCGTCTTTTGTTGCTTGTTTTAGTCCAATATGCTTTCAGCGATCCCTATGGGAGTAACCCGAAGCCCACAATCGAATCGTAGATTCGAGTGAAGGTTTTTCAGAATGCTTGAATATCTTCACAAATTTCTTCAGGTGCGCGGTCAGCGCTTCCTATGGGAGTAGCCCCCGAGTCCTTAGTCGAATCGTGGATTCGAGTGAGGATTCAGAGCGTGTCACTAGAGGATCTTGTATATGCGTGACCATCGCTCTAGTTTGGAGTAACCCCCGAGTGTCTGGCGGAGTCGTAGACTCGGGCAGAGACTCGAATATTGCATCTTGCAGTGGTAGTCGAAAATCATGAGAGGAGAAACCACTGAGTCATGCGGCGATTAGCCAGGTGAGTCGATGATGCGGATGGAGTCAATGCAGTCACTTTGTCGGGTGTGCGGCCAACGTCGTGTGTGTGTAGCATCAAGCGATGCAACCCTCCGAGAAGGGACTCAACTCGGGTCTTGAGTGTATGTCGTAGCCAATTGTTTTGTCGACTCTTGTTGGAGGACCCGATATAATAGCTCGATGCAATCGACATCTTTGTAAGCTGTAGAGAATGCAAAGAATTATGAAGTACTTGTATCTTGTAAAGAATATTTGCCTGTCGACTTGTGAAGTAAAATTCTAGTGCCAATCGAGTCGACACTTTTGCACCACATGCTAGGCCTTTTCGTTAGCCTGATTACCCTTAGTCTCAGTACCTTGCCAAGGCACTCGGAGTTCAAGGATTCAACGATCAGGTAGAATCAGCTACTCGGGCTGTCGCGTCTAAGGTGCTCGAGTGTGTGTAATCGATGGCACATTAGGATACTCGAATAGGGCGCAGCCCCCAAGTGTTTCGAGTGCGAGTTACAAAAAATCAGCTCTAAGTAGAGGGAAACTTAGCTTTATTGGTTCTGCCATGGCGAACAGACTCGATGCCAGCACGCGACTCGCCACTAACCGAAGATTGTAGTGGGTAGCCGCAGTCGAAGACTGCAGTGGGTCGCTGGCCGATGGCGGTGATGGGTCGTGTGGTGGAGTCGAAGGTTGTAACGGGTTGCCATTGCCAAAGGAGGCAGCATGTCGCCGGAGTCGAAGGCCACAGCGAGTCGCTGGTTCGCCAATGCTAAGGGAGCCCCCGAGTCGCTGGAGTCAAGGACCAAAGCGGGTCGCACGACGGACTCGAAGGGGCCCCTGAGTGTAGGTTCGATGTAGTCGAGGGAGCGTTCGAGAGCCGATGCGGTGGACCAGAATCGACGCGGTAGCGGGTCACCGAAGGCGATGATGGCAGTAGTTTTGCCACAATCGAAGATCGTAGCAGGTCGCTGGAGCCGATGGCGGCAGCGGGTCTCACGGCGGACGTAGTCAACACGACGTACCAGAGTCACGTGGTGATGGTGAATTTCTGCATCCGAAGACTGTAACGGGCCATAGCAATCGAAGACCGCATCATGTCGCCTCATCCGAAGACCGCAAAAGTTAACCGGAGTCGAAGGACGCATCGGGTCGCCATAGAGGAGGGAGCCCCCGAGTCTTTGTTACTGAAGATCGCGACGGGTCTCCAAAGTCGAAGACCGGACCGGGTTGCCGATGTCGAGGGAGCCCCCGAGTGTAGAGTCGTTGTAGCGGACAGAGTCGGCGGAGCGGCAAGTCACCCACATACGTAGCCATCGGGTCGCCGGAGCCAGATGGCGGTGGTAGTTCGCTGCACCCGAAGACTACAGTGGGCCGTGCAGCGTATTTGGCACACCCGCCAGTCGCGTGGTGGAAGGACTCGAAGCGAGATTGATTTGTCGGGGCCGATGCCGGTAGAGATTGCCGTATCCAAAGATCGCCGCATTCGAAGAATGCAGCGGGTTGCCGCAGCCGAGGGAGCCCCCGAGTCACTGGAGTTGGAGACCGTATAGGGTCGCCGAAACCGAAAACCGCAGCGGGGTGCCGAAGTCGAGGGAGCCTCTGGGTTATCAGAGTCGAAGTAACCCCCGAGTTGAAGACCACCGCAGAGCGCTAGAGCCGAAGATTGTAGCAGTTTGCCGGAGCCAACACAACGGACGTGTGGTCTAGGTTGACACGCGGAGGCCATAGTCGATGTGGAGGTCAGAGTCGAGCCACGTGCGACACGCGTGGCAAACGAGAAGTTGTCACGGCGGGGCGTTGGGGCAGTCGGCGTGGATTGATGGTAGATATTAATTTCCTGACGCTGAGCATCCCGTGTGAAATTGGAGTTGACCCGTATGGTGCTTTGTCATAGTAGTTAACTCATACAATGCTTTGTCTTGGCACTTGATCTGGTAACAAGATACATAACCTTCCGTTGCTTATCTTTTTGCTACTCACGTAGAGCTACTTGGCCTTCTTAGACAAACAGACAACACTTGGAATCCTTGGGTAGCAATACTTGAATTTTCTTCTGATTCCTTGACTAGATGTAGCCGATCCGTACTTCAGGTGAACTTAATCACACGCAATGGAGTGATCTTGTGTGTTTTCTCCACCGAGCGTAAAGCCAAGGACCGGCGGGCTATGCAATGACCTGATCGATGAGAAGTTAGCCCAATATAGCGATGTTCGTTGCAGTGCTTCTCGGTGTACGCACCAGCCGTGCAAACCCTTTCGGATTTGATGTGATCATCTTGAATTGCTAGCTGCTCCAGCTCTGCTTCGCGTATGTCTGCTCTTCTATCTAAAATAACAGCGAGTTGGCCAGATGCCATTTGACCGACGGCGCCACCAGGATCTTGATTCCAGGCGCTACTTTTTGGCGGTGACGAAGTCGCCCTGCTTTTCCCCAGAGATCGGCGAGTTGTAGATTGTTGATGATGAAGCCGTCGAGATCGCAACATCAGCGCTCCCAGCTCCCACAGACGGTGCCAATTGACGAGGGTTTAACCCATCAATGCCCATTGTTATGGACTTGGGTTTTGGAGAAGGAGGGAGCACTGGAAGTCTCGATCGGCTAGCAAACAAGCACACAGGGACGTAAGGTTTACCCAGCTTCAGGCCTCGTAGAGGACCCTACTCTTGCTTGTCTCCTCTTGATTGATGAAGCATCCAAAGGATTACAATGTCCTCGATGGCGGTGTCGCGCAGATGTGATCTGGCGTATGTGTATGCTACGGGTGTTGTCTAGATCTATTGTGTATTGTGGGAGTCGTGATTGAGAGGTTGCATTCTCGTTGGACCCTCCTAGCCTTTATATATAGGGAGGCTAGGTCTCAGGTACCAATACGAGTTGGTTACAAGTTAGATTAGAACTCTAGTATTGAGACTTCCTTGTCTTGTGTGTTTGGGAATCCGTGTCCATATGGGCTTCATACCACTCGAACCGTCATAGGCGTCGTGGACCTTGGCAATTTGTCGAGTGGTTCTTCCGCTGGGCAACACCAAGTAGGCTGTATTCGAGTGCCAATTAGGTATACCCAAGTCACATAGAGATCAATGCATGTGTTATATAGTCTCAACATCACACCTCCTTGATGATCCACATGACCACACACACACACTCCAGTTGGGTGTGGTGATGCAACTGCTTCTGTCACACAGGTTCACCATCTCCATGTGGAAATTGCATATTCTAGGGGCTCTCCGGGCTTTCTGACCATCATGGTTGTTTGACACAAATGGAGTCCACAGAGATCAATGCATGTGTTATATATTATCAAAACCACACCTTTTTGATGATCCACATGACCACACACACACTCCAGTTGGGTGTGGTGATGCAATTGCTTCTATCACACTAGTTCACCATCTCCTTGTGGCAGTTGCATATTTCAGGGGCTCTCTGGGATTTCTGACCACACCATGGTTGTTTGACACAAATGGAGTCCCTAGAGATCAATGCATGTGTTATATATTCTCAAAACCACACCTGCTTGATGATCCACATGACCACACACACAATCTAGTTGAGTGTGGTGATGCAACTACTTCTGTCACACTGGTTCACCATCTCCATGTGGTAGTTGCATATTCCAGGGGCTCTCTGGCTTTCTGACCACCATGGTTGTTTGACACAAATTTCATGGAGTCCCTAGAGATCAATGCATGTGTTATATATTCTGAAACCCACACCTGCTTGTGATCCACATGACCACACACACACTCCGGTTGGGTGTGGTGATGCAACTGCTTCTATCACACTGGTTCACCATATCCATGTGGCAGTTGCATATTCTAGGGGCTCCCCGGGTTTTCTAACCACCATGGTTGTTTGACACAAATGGAGTCCCAAGAGATCAATGCATATGTTATATATTTTCAAAACCACACCTACTTGATGATCCACATGACCACACATAGAGACTCCAGTTGGGTGTGGTGATGCAACTGCTTCTGTCACACAGGTTCACCATCTCCATGTGGAAATTGCATATTCTAGGGGCTCTCCGGGCTTTCTGACCATCATGGTTGTTTGACACAAATGGAGTCCACAGAGATCAATGCATGTGTTATATATTCTCAAAACCACACCTTTTTGATGATCCACATGACCACACACACACTCCAGTTGGGTGTGGTGATGCAATTGCTTCTATCACACTAGTTCACCATCTCCTTGTGGCAGTTGCATATTTCAGGGGCTCTCTGGGATTTCTGACCACACCATGGTTGTTTGACACAAATGGAGTCCCTAGAGATCAATGCATGTGTTATATATTCTCAAAACCACACCTGCTTGATGATCCACATGACCACACACACAATCCAGTTGGGTGTGGTGATGCAACTACTTCTGTCACATTGGTTCACCATCTCCATGGGGCAGTTGCATATTCCAGGGGCTCTCTAGCTTTCTGACCACCATGGTTGTTTGACACAAATGGAGTCCCTAGAGATCAATGCATGTTTTATATAGTATCAAACCCACACCTGCTTGATGATCCACATGACCAAACACACACACTCAAGTCGAGTGTGGTGATGCAACTGCTTCTATCACACTGGTTAGCCATCTCCATGTGGCAGTTGCATATTCTAGGGGCTCTCTGGGTTTTCTAACCACCATGGTTGTTTGACACAAATGGAGTCCCTAGAGATCAATGCATGTTTTATATATTCTCAAAACCACACCTGCTTGATGATCCACATGACCACACACAGAGACTCAAGTTGGGTGTGGTGATGCAACTGCTTCTGTCACACTGGTTCACCATCTCCATGTCGCAGTTGCATATTTCAGGGGCTCTATGGGATTTCTGACTAGACCATGTTTGTTTTACACAAATGGAGTCCCTAGAGATCAATGCATGTGTTATATATTCTCAAGACCACACCTGCTTGATGATCCACATGACCACACACAGAATCCAGTTGGGTGTGGTGATGTACCTACTTGTGTCATACTGGTTCACCATCTCCATGTGGCAGTTGCATATTCCAGGGGCTCTCTTTGCTTTCTGACCAACATGGTTATTTGACACAAATGGAGTCCCTAGAGATCAATGCATGTGTTATATAGTCTCAAAACCACACATGCTTGATGATCCACATGACAACACACACACTCCAGTTGGGTGTGGTGATGCAACTGCTTCTGTCACTCTGGTTCACCAACTCCATGTGGCAGTTGCATATTCCAGGGGATCTCTGGATTTTTTGACCACCATGGTTGTTTGACACAAATGGAGTCCCTAGAGATCAATGCATGTGTTATATATTCTCAAAACCACACCTGCTTGATGATCCACATGACCACACACACTCCAGTTGGGTGTGGTGATGCAACTGCTTCTGTCACAATAGTTCACCATCCTCATGTGGCAGTTGCATATTCCAAGGGCTCTCTAGGCTTTCTGACCACCATGGTTGTTTGACACAAATGGAGTCCCTAGAGATCAATGCATGTGTTATATGGTCTCAAAACCACACCTGCTTGATGATCCACATGACCACACACATACACTCAAGTTGGATGTGGTGATGCTACTGCTTCTATCAGACTGGTTCACCATCTCCATGTGGCAGTTGCATATTCCAGGGGCTCTCTGGGCTTTTTGACCACCATTGTTGTTTGACACAAATGGAGTCCATAGAGATCAATGCATGTGTTATATAGTGTCAAAACCGCACCTGCTTGATGATCCACATGACCACACACACACTCAGTTGGGTGTGGTGATGCAACTGCTTCTGTCACACTGGTTCACCATCTCCATGTGGCAATTGCATATTCCAGGGGCTCTCCGGGCTTTCTGCCCATCATGGTTGTTTGACACAAATGGAGTCCCTAGAGATCAATGCATGTGTTATATATTCTCAAAACCACAACTGCTTGATGATCCACATGACCACACACACACTTCAGTTGGGTGTGGTGATGCAACTGCTTCTGTCACACTAGTTCACCATCCCCATATGGTAGTTGCATATTCTAGGGGCTCTCTGGGCCTTCTGACCACCATGGTTATTTGACACAAATGGAGTCCCTAGAGATCAATGCATGTGTTATATAGTCTCAAAACCACACATGCTTGATGATCCACATGACCACACACACAATCTAGTTGGGTGTGGTGATGCAACTGCTTCTGTTACACTGGTTCACCATCTCCATGTGGCAGTTGCATATTCTAGGGGCTCTCTGGGCTTTCTGACCACCATGGTTGTTTGACACAAATGGAGTCCCTAGAGATCAATGCATGTGTTATATATTCTCAAAACCACACCTGCTTGATGATCCACATGGCCACACACACTCCAGTTGGGTGTGGTGATGCAACTGCTTTTGTCACACTAGTTCACCATCTCCATGTGGCAGTTGCATATTCCAGGGGCTCTCTGGCCTTTCTGACCACCATGGTTGTTTGACACAAATGGAGTTCCTACAGATCAATGCATGTGTTATATAGCCTCAAAACCACATCTGCTTCATGATCCACATTACCACACACACACTCCAGTTGGGTGTGGTGATGCAACTGCTTCTTTGACACTAGTTCACCATCTCCATTTGGAAGTTGAATATTCTAGGGGCTCTGTGGGCTTTTTGACCACCATGGTATTTTGACACAAATGGAGTCCCTAGAGATGAATGCATGTGTTATATATTCTCAAAACAACACCTCTTTGACGATCCACATGACCACACACATACACTCCAGTTGGGTGTGGTGATACAACTGCTTCTGTCACATTAGTTCACCATCTCCATGTGGCAGTTGTATATAGGGGCTATCTGGGAATTCTGACCACCATGGTTGTTTGACACAAATTTAATGGAGTCCCTAGAGATCAATGCATGTGTTATATATTCTCAAAAACCACACCTGCTTGTGATTGAGATGACCACACACACACTGTAGTTGGGTGTGGTGATGCAACTGCTTCTGTCACACTGGTTCACCATATCCATGTGGTAGTTGCATATTCTAGGGGCTCCCCGGGTTTTCTAACCACCATGGTTGTTTGACACAAATGGAGTCCCAAGAGATCAATGCATATGTTATATATTTTCAAAACCACACCTACTTGCTGATCCACATGACCACACATAGAGACTCCAGTTGGGTGTGGTGATGCAACTGCTTCTGTCACACAGGTTCACCATCTCCATGTGGAAATTGCATATTCTAGGGGCTCTCCGGGCTTTCTGACCATCATGGTTGTTTGACACAAATGGAGTCCACAGAGATCAATGCATGTGTTATATATTCTCAAAACCACACCTTTTTGATGATCCACATGACCACACACACACTCCAGTTGGGTGTGGTGATGCAATTGCTTCTATCACACTAGTTCACCATCTCCTTGTGGCAGTTGCATATTTCAGGGGCTCTCTGGGATTTCTGACCACACCATGGTTGTTTGACACAAATGGAGTCCCTAGAGATCAATGCATGTGTTATATATTCTCAAAACCACACCTGCTTGATGATCCACATGACCACACACACAATCCAGTTGGGTGTGGTGATGCAACTACTTCTGTCACATTGGTTCACCATCTCCATGGGGCAGTTGCATATTCCAGGGGCTCTCTAGCTTTCTGACCACCATGGTTGTTTGACATAAATGGAGTCCCTAGAGATAAATGCATGTTTTATATAGTATCAAACCCACACCTGCTTGATGATCCACATGACCAAACACACACACTCAAGTCGAGTGTGGTGATGCAACTGCTTCTATCACACTGGTTAGCCATCTCCATGTGGCAGTTGCATATTCTAGGGGCTCTCTGGGTTTTCTAACCACCATGGTTGTTTGACACAAATGGAGTCCCTAGAGATCAATGCATGTTTTATATATTCTCAAAACCACACCTGCTTGATGATCCACATGACCACACACAGAGACTCAAGTTGGGTGTGGTGATGCAACTGCTTCTGTCACACTGGTTCACCATCTCCATGTCGCAGTTGCATATTTCAGGGGCTCTATGGGATTTCTGACTAGACCATGTTTGTTTTACACAAATGGAGTCCCTAGAGATCAATGCATGTGTTATATATTCTCAAGACCACACCTGCTTGATGATCCACATGACCACACACTGAATCCAGTTGGGTGTGGTGATGTACCTACTTCTGTCATACTGGTTCACCATCTCCATGTGGCAGTTGCATATTCCAGGGGCTCTCTTTGCTTTCTGACCAACATGGTTATTTGACACAAATGGAGTCCCTAGAGATCAATGCATGTGTTATATAGTCTCAAAACCACACATGCTTGATGATCCACATGACAACACACACACTCCAGTTGGGTGTGGTGATGCAACTGCTTCTGTCACTCTGGTTCACCAACTCCATGTGGCAGTTGCATATTCTAGGGGATCTCTGGACTTTTTGACCACCATGGTTGTTTGACACAAATGGAGTCCCTAGAGATCAATGCATGTGTTATATATTCTCAAAACCACACCTGCTTGATGATCCACATGACCACACACACTCCAGTTGGGTGTGGTGATGCAACTGCTTCTGTCACAATAGTTCACCATCCTCATGTGGCAGTTGCATATTCCAAGGGCTCTCTAGGCTTTCTGACCACCATGGTTGTTTGACACAAATGGAGTCCCTAGAGATCAATGCATGTGTTATATGGTCTCAAAACCACACCTGCTTGATGATCCACATGACCACACACATACACTCAAGTTGGATGTGGTGATGCTACTGCTTCTATCAGACTGGTTCACCATCTCCATGTGGCAGTTGCATATTCCAGGGGCTCTCTGGGCTTTTTGACCACCATTGTTGTTTGACACAAATGGAGTCCATAGAGATCAATGCATGTGTTATATAGTGTCAAAACCGCACCTGCTTGATGATCCACATGACCACACACACACTCAGTTGGGTGTGGTGATGCAACTGCTTCTGTCACACTGGTTCACCATCTCCATGTGGCAATTGCATATTCCAGGGGCTCTCCGGGCTTTCTGCCCATCATGGTTGTTTGACACAAATGGAGTCCCTAGAGATCAATGCATGTGTTATATATTCTCAAAACCACACCTGCTTGATGATCCACATGACCACACACACACTTAAGTTGGGTGTGGTGATGCAACTGCTTCTGTCACACTAGTTCACCATCCCCATATGGTAGTTGCATATTCTAGGGGCTCTCTGGGCCTTCTGACCACCATGGTTATTTGACACAAATGGAGTCCCTAGAGATCAATGCATGTGTTATATAGTCTCAAAACCACACATGCTTGATGATCCACATGACCACACACACAATCTAGTTGGGTGTGGTGATGCAACTGCTTCTGTTACACTGGTTCACCATCTCCATGTGGCAGTTGCATATTCTAGGGGCTCTCTGGGCTTTCTGACCACCATGGTTGTTTGACACAAATGGAGTCCCTAGAGATCAATGCATGTGTTATATATTCTCAAAACCACACCTGCTTGATGATCCACATGGCCACACACACTCCAGTTGGGTGTGGTGATGCAACTGCTTTTGTCACACTAGTTCACCATCTCCATGTGGCAGTTGCATATTCCAGGGGCTCTCTGGCCTTTCTGACCACCATGGTTGTTTGACACAAATGGAGTCCCTACAGATCAATGCATGTGTTATATAGCCTCAAAACCACATCTGCTTCATGATCCACATTACCACACACACACTCCAGTTGGGTGTGGTGATGCAACTGCTTCTTTCACACTAGTTCACCATCTCCATGTGGAAGTTGAATATTCTAGGGGCTCTGTGGGCTTTTTGACCACCATGGTATTTTGACACAAATGGAGTCCCTAGAGATGAATGCATGTGTTATATATTCTCAAAACAACACCTCTTTGATGATCCACATGACCACACACATACACTCCAGTTGGGTGTGGTGATACAACTGCTTCTGTCACATTAGTTCACCATCTCCATGTGGCAGTTGTATATAGGGGCTATCTGGGAATTCTGACCACCATGGTTGTTTGACACAAATTTAATGGAGTCCCTAGAGATCAATGCATGTGTTATATATTCTCAAAAACCACACCTGCTTGTGATTGACATGACCACACACACACTGTAGTTGGGTGTGGTGATGCAACTGCTTCTGTCACACTGCGTCACCATATCCATGTGGCAGTTGCATATTCCAGGGGCTCTCTAGGCTTTCTGGCCACCGTGGTTGTTTGAGACAAATGGAGTTCCTAGAGATCAATGCATGTGTTATATATTCTCAAAACCACACTTGCTTGATGTTCCACATGACCACACACACACTCTAGTTGGGGGTGGCGATGCAACTACTTCTGTCACACTGGTCACCATCTCCATGTGGCAGTTGCATATTCTAAGGGCTCTCTGGGTTTTCTGACCACCATGGTTGTTTGACACAAATGGTGTCCCTAGATATCAATGCATGTGTTATATATTCTCAAACCCACACCTACTTGATGATCCACATGACCACACACATAGACTCCAGTTGGGTGTGGTGATGCAGCTGCTTCTATCACACTGGTTTATCACCATCTCCATGTGCTAGTTGCATATTCCAGGGGCTCTCTAGTCTTTATGACCACCACCATGGTTGTTTGACACAAATGGAGTTCTTAGAGATCAATGCATGTGTTATCTATACCTAATAATAGAAGAGCTAAGGTTTCACTCTTCATTTGTACTTTTGTGCTTTGGCCATCCGTATATGCGCTTTCCCGTCGTGGTTGTTGATTTTCATATGTACATGACAGAGGTGTACCTGATCAGCTACCTCTCCCTATCTCTCGCTACGTGGACTCGAACATCCTCACGCGCGCGTGTACACATGGTCCAACATCAAAATACACCGATCGGCTAGCACCACCAGTCCCCTGTCCAATCCATTCAGTAAAAAGAAAACCTCCGTCAATGGTCCAGCTACATAACAATCACGGATGCAATCTATGCAATCTTGGAGATCGTGAGTGTGTGACCTGGATCGTTTTCTTCTTGCGTTATACTCTGTCCGTTTCAAAATATAAGATGTTTTATATTTATGAAATGAGTGTATCTAGACTCTTTTTAATAAAACAGAGGGAGTATTTGTCTTTAAATATTGGATGATCTATTGCCGTGCATTAAGTCGACCGATTCCAAGTTTACTATTGAAATTGAGCGTCCAAGCTAGCGATTCGACTATATATGAATCAAAGAAACAAAGTGGCGATCACGGGAGCACGGGACGAGGTCGTGGGCGAGGAAAGCGTTCTGACGGCAAGCGCTTCCAAATCACGCACGACAGTGGCGGATCGAAGAATTATTCAAAGTCTGGACAAACAGTGTATTTTAAGGCTAATAACACTATGTTTTAATAAAATGGCCATCAAATTAGACTTGTCGGATGGCCGTAAGGGCACGTGCCCACGTTTAGGGACGTTTGGGTACGCCTATGTCGCATGAGGTCATGGCGTTGTGCTATATCCGCTACAGTGGCATCTCACGCCTCAACGCTCTCGACTTTGTCCCATCTCGCGTCTGACAACGATCAACCTATGGCGGATGGCGGCAAGGCAGGTGGGCCAGTCATTGGACAGGTGGACCAGTTTTGAGAGTGCGCCCTACAGGGAAAAGTGGCAGAAGGAGCTCGTAGGTCGCCTTTCGAGTGGCGCATGCGTGCCACCCGAGGCCACCGGATCGTTGTTGGACGCTACCATGGATTTGCTTCAATGCGTTTAGGTGTCTCTATCAATATGCTCCTAGTTTGTCATTCAAAACGTCATTAGTGATGAAGGTTGATCGGCGCAGGAAGGACGAGTTGGTGGCCGGCACGGTAATGAAGGAGGTGGAATATTTTTTCTAGGTCCTGAGAGATTCAATAAGTTCAGTCTTAGTAGTATTACTCAATGTGTTGATGGAATTTTTTTGATCCTTCTACTGATAGAGACCGGGAAGATAAGGAAACTCCCAGATTCCTTGGGTATCTTCCTTGGTCGCACATATAGGATGATCAAATTCATGGTTTTAGTTTGAGAGATATTGGTGGTTTCACTAACGATTAGGTGGAGCTCAGTCTCGACGTACTCCCGAGTAGAACATTTTTCGTGTTAGTGAGGACAATCTTTGTAAGTTTTAGCACCACGGTGTGTTTGCTTTTATTTGGATGGTGTGACATAGGCAAAGCGAAGCAACGAGTGCGCGATATTTAGATCGTCCACAAAAAATCGGATCAGAGCTTTCCCTTTGTAAGTTGTATGTCCAACAAAAAATCCAATCAATGCGGCATCCGAAGAAAATGGAACAATGTTGAGCCAGACAAAACCAGAAATCTATTATGATTCCTATTTGGTTGGATCACCGTGTCTACCAGAAAGACACGGTCATCTGATTTGAATCAATGCATGGTTGTGGGATTTGCATGCTCTAAGGACATCACCCGGGGTGCAAACTGAGTACAACGTACGTCACACATCGATCAACTTTCGAGGAAAATTTATTTCATGCAACAATTTTTAATCAAAAATTTTACCTGTTGCATCGCACGGGGTAGTTGTTCTTATATTCTCAAAAACCACACCTTGATGATCCACACACACTCAAGTTGGCAGGTGTGGTATGGTTATGCAACTGCTTCTATCACACTGGTTCACCATCATCTCCATGTGGCAGTTGCATATTCTAGGGGTTCTCTAGGATTTCTGACCACCACCATGGTTGTTTGACACAAATGGAGTCCCTAGAGATCAATGCATCTGTTATATATTCTCAATAACCACACCTTGATGACCCATATGACCAGACACACACTCCAGTTGGGTACGGTGATGCAACTGCTTCTGTCACACTGGTTCAACAACTCCATGTGGTAGTTGCATATTCTAGGGGCTCTCTAGGCTTTCTAACTACCATGGTTGTTTGACACAAATGGAGTCCCTTGAGATCAATGCATGTGTTATATATTCTCAAAACCACACATTAATGATCGACACACACTCTAGTTGGCCGCTGTGGTGATGCAAATGCTTCTGTCACACTAGTTCACCATCTCCATGTGGCAGTTACATATTCTAGGGGTTCTCTAGGCTTTCTGACCACCATGGTTATTTGACTTAAATGGAGTCCCTAGAGATAAATGCATGTGTTATTCTAAAAACCACACCTTGATGATCCACATGACCACACACACTCCATGATGCTTCACCCCATATTTTTATAAATCATTTCTAGGTACAAAACAAAGACATTTATTCTAAGATCCTGTAAGAGATTATCAAGACCGGTCACCTAGCTTAAGAACCCTAATGTTTGAAACCTATTATTAATTTATTTCAGCCACACACCACTCATCCAACGGCCAATAATCTGTGGTTCCATTGTCCCGCCAATCCAAAATTCCGGGTTCGGTCCCCCCGCCGATCCAAAATTTTGGGCCCCCAAATTCTCGCACGCTGAAACTATCATGCATTGATATTACGGTTCAGCCCATCCGCATAGCATAACCAATGCGTTAGCGCGGAGTGCATTTATGTAATCTAGTGGAAACCCTTCTTTATCCTCTCACCGAAAGGAGACAGATCCAAATCTACTAGCCCACCCTAGCCGTTGCCCGCCTGTCGCAATACAGTAATCGTCGTACCCTCGCTCGCTGCCGTCCGTCGTGGTAATCATCTAACCGTCGACCTAGCCCAAACCCTAGCCCATCCTCAGCTTCCCGGTTTCTGACCAAGCCATCGAGCTCGGGGATCTGCCACCTCGCCGTCGAGCACTGCCATCTCGCCGTCCTCCCCATCTGCCACCTCGCGAACAAGGTTCTCCCCTTCTGCATGAACCTCGGTGTCAAGGTCTGCTACCTCGTCGTCCATCCCACCAAAAATGCATGTATCCTTGCCGTCCACCTCGCCATCCACCTCGCCGTCCACCATGCCGTCAAGGCATGCCAGATCCTCGTCCTCCTCACCGACAAGGAAGGCCGGCAAGGTTCCCGGCAAGAAGCGCACAAAGAAAACTTGTAAACAACCTCCTTGCTTGTGAATTATCTGCTCTTTTAAGCCTACTCGATGTTCATGTGTTTCATTTTCCATGCCTGTGAAATTTCTTGTTTGAGAGAGGCAATATGTTCATTTTCCTCCTCATGTTTGCTATCGGGCAATCAACACCATACATTATATTTTGTCTGATTGCCTGTTTAATTTGTAACTCACTTGGATTGCTTTAGTAATGTTAGATACTCAAATGCATACCATGGAAGAAAGTCGGCTGAAAAACATCATGAGAAATAATGAGTGCTTGCAAAAAGTGGGTGTTAGGCCCTTTACAAGTTTTCTCCAACTGTATTCTCTCCTAAAAATACAAGAAATGACTGCTCTGGATCTGACTATGATCCTAAAGAGGAGGAAGATATCATTGAAGGAGACCTAGATGATGTCAGTGAGGAGAATGAGTCGCAGGTCGACCCCTTACCTTCTTACTCATCTTGTGTTGAATTGTTTGCTTACTGATTTTGACATATATCCGTTCCTTCTTTATTATCCCCAATTGACCGGTACAAATGGAATTTCTAGCCACAAAAGAGGAAATACAACAAGATAGCTGCCGTCAGGACATCATTAGCTCCTCCTGGTCTAACATCTGCTCAGAAGGGCATCTTGGCAGGCCAAGGTGCAGGCACAGAAACTTCCAGAAACACCAGGTCCAAGGGTAAGCAACCAGTTGACCAACGCAGCTGGGAAGCTGCCCAAGCTGACCACACACCTCCCTAAGGCCAGCAGCCAGATCCCTGGTGTCCACGGGCACCTCCCCTAGGCCAGTAGCCCGCTTCCTACCATCCGCGGGCACCTCCCCAAGGAAAGCAGCAGCCCCCGCCCAGCCATGCACAGACGCCTCTCCAAAGCAACTGTGCACGCCCCCAGGGCAAGCAGTAGCCCCCACCTGGCCATGCACGGGCGCCTCTCCAATGCGACTGTGCACCTCTCCAAAGGGACTGTGCATCCGAGGGTTCATCTACCAAAGGCGAGGGACCTGATGTGAAACATGATCGATGGTTATTTGACCATTTTGACTGGGATCAAGAAGGTAACATGTTGAAAATTTTGCTTACTCTATAGTAACCGATTAACATTATATTGTGTGAATCATACTCATTGCATTTACTATTGTAGAACACTAACTCATACCCATTATATTCTTGTAGATGAATTTGGGCATAACCATTGTGGAGACACTGTTATTCATGATGATCCTCTGTTGGTGGTTGACAACATGTCCACAAAAAGACTTCAACTTGTTGTTCCTCCAGGAAGAACTAGACCAGTTTCACCAGTGATTGCTGCCAAGTTTGCCACTGAGTGTGCAGTAACAGTCAAGACTCAGATGCCTATCTTCCCCCAGTGGAAAGAGTACAGGGAGAGGTCGGATGTCAGAGGAGACTTCAATGGCAAAGTTTCTGTATGTTCCTAACACTCAGTTGTCCCTTTCTTCCTTTTGCTGTTAATGCGAAATCTGATAATCTTTGTTTTATTTCAGCAAAAGTTTGTCATGGACCCCTCTCTACCTGATGTGCAGTTTGCTTGTAACAAGAAGTTAATGAGGCACGCAATAAATCAATGGAATACTCTGAAGAAATAGTTTTTTGACAATTTCCCAGCGAATGAAGTTACAAGGATATCTCCTGTGGAACATATGAGCAATGAGGAGTGGTGCAGGCTTGTCGATTTTTGGTCCGACCCTAGAAACAAGGTCATGTCTTGTTTACTAAACTTCCCATATTTGAATTCTTTAAGATGGACTAACTATATGCTCCCTATTTGTTTAGGCTCTATCTAAAAAAACAAGATCAGCAGACAGCTCGTCAAGTACCCTCATGCCACTGGTGCTCGCAGCTACGAGGTTTTGTGCGACATGGAGGAAGGCTCCATTGAACTGCTCGAAAATGGCTTGACTGACAATATGCAAGAAGCAACTGTAAGTCCTCCATAATACTTTACATCTTCGTCAAATTCAATTCTCTTTTCTTCCCTCACATATACGATGTGCTTATTATTTGCCCGCTAGGTTTCTCATATTCTATTCTATTTATAAAACTTGTAGGCAGTCGTGGAATGCAAGTTTGTGTCATATCCTCTAGAAGATGGCATAGAGGATGAAGCAATTCCTTACACCGATGTTGTGCACTCTGTGCTGTCTCAGAACAAGAGAAAGCAAAACTGTCCTGAAGAACATCAGCATCTTTGCAAGTACTTTGAAACCAACCAAGTCTCAGCTAGAAGCTCAACTCGAGGCTCATAAAGCAGGTATTGTGGAAATGCGCTGTGCCATTGAGGTGTTGTAGCAGGTGAACGAATCTGGCGAGGCAGAGAGGCTGAAGTATTTGGAATACCTAGAAGCAATGTGGAAGAAACAACAAGACCCGAGGAAGAAACAAGAAGAGACAAATGCATTAATACAACAAGTGTTAGCTCACATGTCCGAACCACAACAAGCAATATGGTAAATCTGTGGAAATGTATCTAGCATGAGTTGAACCTTCTTATATCTTATTTGAGTCTGGTATTCATTTCTTGAGAGTGAAACATTTATCCTGGAATTTTCTGTCAAATTATGTATTGTAATCCGATAAACATCTTGAGTGTTTCTTTACAAAATATTTCCGTCATCGTTAGTAACGTCACGAGACTGATAACTTCATCATTTCTTCTAGACGATACGTGTCTAGCGCTTATTGGTCCTCGTCTTGTCCTGCAATTGACCCACGTGTTATCATTTGAATGGATCACGTGTCTACCTATCTGTGGCCAGCAGCGACAAAATGAAATTCATCACGGCTGGAATGACGGCATAGACGACGTGATGATGTAAGGAAGCGGCAGTTACAGAATCAAGTCATTACGAAAAATAAACGTCCCGATAGGGATGACATCACAGAAGGCAACAATTCGCTCATGGACACCTGCGGTGTTGTCCGTCATGCGGCATCATTTATGATGAAATAACAACATCATGAAGGACCGGGCCTGGGCCAGACCGGTCCAGTTTGCCGCGACGAAATTGGAGGATTGAATTATGACGTGAGGTCCGTGACCTATTTTTTCATCGCAGAATTCATCGTGGATGGCCATGTACGACATTTTGGCCCTCTGTAACATCCCAAAACTTCAATCAAGGTTACCAAGATCCAATCAACCAATTTGGGGTTAACAAAAACTTTTATTAAAGAAATTAATATGAATGCATGTGTGTTTGCATTAGTGTAGAATTGAGTGTATATGCCATGCCTGATTGTTCTAAATGTTGTGAAATGGTTTAAACATGAATGCCACATCATCTAGACCATTTACAAACAAAATCAAAAGAGAAAGAAATCAAATAAGAATAAATCAACCAAATGGTCATTTTGACCATTTTAAACCACTAGGTCACTTTAGGTGTTCCTAGAAGAAAATTCTTAACAGAAACAATTCTATTTCTTTTCACCCCTTGCTAGACCAAGTAAAGATGTATCAAGGCCCACTATACAAACTTACAAAAACATTTAGCAAATCAATTTCATGGGCATTTGAAAATTGAATCAAGTGTATGTGCTAAGATCACACTTTTTCAAAAACCCCATCAAAGGAATTCACCTTGGCTTGTCCAAGCAAACCTATTCTCTCAAGCTTAATCTATGATCTCAAAAAAATTGAATCAAAAATTCAAAAATAATTTTCATGCGGCCATTTCATCAAACACTTGGCATCCATAGATTAAGCTTCTTCCTAACTTCACTGTTTGGTACAGTGATCATCGACCAAATGGTTCCCTTTTAACCCCCCTTGTCCCCCTGAGTATCTAGTAGTAGTAGACCATCTTGCCCCTTAGCCGCTGGCATAGTGGAGCGCCGCCCGTTCTTGGTCGTCACCGGCCGAAAATGGGCAGCACGCCAGGAGCCACGCCAGCCTCGCCCAAGATGCGCACCAGACATGCGAGCTCCTACCGCCACCCCTTGTCCACCCCACGGTCGAAGCCCAGCCCTGGACCACACTAGCACCACCGCGCACCACCTCTCTGTGCCGTGTCTAGAGCGTGCCAGTGCGCTGTGCCCGACCAGCCCCGTCATCCCGCGCCTTGCCCTCAACGAGCACGCATCGCTTCGCCATGATCACTCCACCACGGCAGACAACCCCGTTCGCCGCCACGCGACCTGCAGCTGCCGCACGTCGCCGCAACCACCTTTGCGCATGTTCCCGACCAAACCATGCCGCACGCTCCCAACCGAACCATGCCGCCCCACGCCTCTCCATTACGCCCGTGAGAACCGCCAGGGAGCACCGCACCGTCCACCTACCTCAACCACGCCGATAGCCGCCTGTAGCGACGCCACCGTCGAGCTCGCGCCCGCACCGCTCGGTCCCCTCGCCGAGCTATAAAAGGAGGCCACCCCAGCCTCCATTCCACACACCAAGCCACTCCCTACTCCTCACTGAGCCTCTCACACCTCTTCCCGGAGCAAGGCGAGCTCTCCCTCGTCGGAATTTGGCCGGAGCCTGTCGCTGCTGGAGGAGAAGGGCGTCGTCGATTCCGTCCACCCCGAGCCTTGCCGTGACCGCGCCTCACCTCGCCGTCGTCTACCACGTCGATCACCCCCGCCGCCGAGCCTAGCTGGAGCCCAGGTGAGCCCCACAATACCCCCACCGTCGACGACGATGCTCAGCCGTTGGATTAGATTTAGATCGTAGGGCTCAGATCAGTAGATACTGTTTCGCGTTATGTGTGTCGCTGACCAGTGGACCCCTTCTATCAGCCACGCGCTGTGTTGTGCTATGCAGTTGGGCCGTCCCGTTTAACGTTCCCGCCCAGGCCTGGAAATTCAAATATGGATTTTCCTATTTAGTTAAAATCCTATTTTGTCCACTTATTCAAAAATAAATTCAGAGAGTTTCACTTAACCAAATTGCATGACTCAAATTTTGCTAGAAAGGAAATTAAAATATTTATCCAAGCCTGTTGGATTTAAATCATTTGGAGTTAGAGATAACCTATAGAAAAAATAACAAGAAACAGAATTTTGCAGCTTCAAATAATTTTCAAAAATCAACCATAATAGATTTTGAGTTGATTCCAACTCACAAAAATCCCATTTTATAATATCTATCTGAATATGTAAAAATATCTATGAGTGCATGCAGTGACATTGGACTAGTACCAAAAGAATGCTATTAGGGCATTTCTAGTCACTTTAAATCTATTAAATAATAGTCTTAAACTTTATAAAATGTGATCAACCTTTTAAATCACATTCCCATGTATTAGAATATGTGGTGATGACATGTGTCCACATGATACCATATTCTATTTGGAGAATATTAAATCTTAATTAATTTCAATGAGTAGAAATTACTTTTCTAAAATAAAATAAATAAAACTAGTTGTTTATTGCGTGGGATGTTTGTGATGATGCTAGATCATCAAGTGTGAGCCTTAGTGTGCTAAATAGCAATAGATAAGTATTGTTTGGTGACCTGTACCCCGTATTCCTTTATAGATGATAGCACCGACCAAGTCTATGAGGAGGAGGAGTTCTACCTCGAAGAAGACGAGGAAAACTTCAATCACTGCACCAATCAAGGCAAGGCATCACTACTAAGCAAGCTAGAACTAAGCAAGTTAACACTTGCCACATTGTTAACTTTAGAAAATGCATTAGGCATGGTTTGGTTATATAGTTTGATTTATACCCATCCCAAGTTTTACTTGCAAGCTTTACTCTCTTACTTTACCAAAGTTCTTTACTTTTGTTATAGATAGCATAAAGAGTATAGAACTAGGCGTATCTAGTTAGACTTAGATTTCATTATGTGGCATTAGATTGAAGATTAGCACCCCATGTTAGTCAACACTCTTAACCCTAGTGGCTAGTGCTAAGCATAAAACTTGATCACTTTATATGGGAATACTTGGTGAAAATGATTATGAAAACCTTGGAATGATGCTTCATTCTATTGAGATGTTTTGACATGTGTTGAGAAACATAATGGTTTGATGATGAAAATGTTGAGGCATGGGCCTTAGCCCTTTTACATAAATTGATGGTTGGGTTCGGATGCGATGCCATTCCAATTTTACCGTACAACCACAATACCTGAATTTGGTAGGGCTTAGCCGGACGTTTATATGCATTAGTATGGGTTCCCTCGCAGGAGGGGTTTGAGCTGAGGCTAACTCTTGATGTGTGTCCACCTATGAAGATGGCCATGCATGGGAGGCCAAGCTCATAGGGAAGGTGCCTATAATAGAGTGTGTAATTGAAAGGTTATGATTGATTATCCGCATACTAAGTATGATTAATTCAGGGTTATCCCTGACGGATGTATCGAATTTTGTGGTGAAAGTGTACCACCTTTGCAGAGTGTTAAACTATTCGAATAGCTGCGTTCGCGGTCATGGGCAGTTGGAATGGCCATACTGTTCCGTTGTCTCATGTTTTCAAAATAACTTGTGAAATGAATTGTGACTTTGAATTGACCACAAGAGGGTTGTGACTATGAAAACTAAGTTCCCACTTAGGTGATTTTAGAACATTAAGTTAGCTTTCTTTACATCTGAACTCAGCTTAAGATAAATCTAGCTTTTGCAAATAAACCTAGAGCTTAGTATTTCCTATTAGAATTACCTTACTTGTTAGTAATAGTTTGCGAGTACTTAAAGAGTACTCATGGCTTTGTCCCTGGCTATTCCCGTGGCCAGACTATGAGGAGTACTATCAGGAAGATGGACATCAGGATGGCTATGACAACTAGGATCATCTCCCATCGTCAGCATTGCCTGTGGCACTGAAGATGGAGCCCACTACTACGCTTATTATTCTGCTGCTTGATTGTATTAATACTGGATCATGAGATCCTTTATTTGTGTAAGACCTTATTATGGTTTGTAATCGATGATGTACTGTGATACCCAATCTGTTATGTCTCGCAAAAATGGTAATCCTGGGATTGTGATGTATGGCATAATAGGCATCTGGGATTAAAAATCCGGGTGTGAAAAGTTGGTATCAAAGCCATCCTGACAATAGGAGACCCTAGTTAGAATGGACGTCCAAACAAAAACTTAGTTTCAAAACCA
Organism: Avena eriantha; assembly: GCA_910589775.1. NCBI lineage: Eukaryota > Viridiplantae > Streptophyta > Magnoliopsida > Poales > Poaceae > Avena > Avena eriantha. The sequence continues at coordinate 140,038,426 of OU342740.1, read as the reverse complement.
AAGAAGTTAGTATTTATGAAAAACTATTCCCACTCTTATCCTTGATTCTTTCAAAAAAATTCATGTTCCTCAAAAATTCTTACATTCCTACATGAAAATTTGACACACTTGATCACCTCACTAACTTTTTCATCCTACATTCATATAGATACAAGTTCAGTATTGCAAGTTCTACCAGTTGGGAAACGGAGGCCAACTGATCTTTGAGAGGGATCTCGATGCACTGTCGGGGTATCTTGAGCACCCGCATCCGGAATTTTTTGGGGCTCAACTCAACGATTACCCAAGAGGAGATGTACAGTGGCTGATAGTTGTAGATCTCCGAGGCAATATGGAAGCACCCCTTTCTGAGAAAATTCAATTCACCGTGCGAGGGAACAACTGGCTAGATGGATTAGCCAGGGTAATCCATGAAGCTCTTGCTCGTCTGTGCGGGGAAAACATCAACTTGATCCAGGGAACTCGCTTTGCGCACTTCGTAATGCGGGATTCTATGGGAATGCAGTTGGAGATGCCAAGTCACCCGGAGATGAAGCGCCAGGTGGAAAATCTAGACTTCTTGTTGTATGATAGGCAAAAGGAATTAGACAATGCTCGAGCCTACGCCAACCACAACCTTGCCAGTGCCGCCCAGAAGGACCAGACTCTCGCCATGCTCGTCAAGGATCACAAATCACTTCAAAGTCAATGCAAGAAGAAGGATCGCACCATTGCTCGTCTTTGCAAGAAGATGGCCGACCTCGAGAAGACCATCCGTGAGCAGGAAATCCAACTAGAAGCGAAGGAAGAGGAAGAAGGTGAAGACATCCAGGGAGATATTCACTCGTACCTCAGTGATGACAACGACTACCTGGAGGATGATGCCATGGATTTCTACACCGATGATGATGATTCCAACTTCACTGATGATCAGTAGATGCACTTGATCACTACCGTAGGAAGGAGTTGTACCGGTCCCACTGTATCGTAGTTTCACAGAATGGTTCTCAAAACGATCTGTTTTCCTTTGTATTGTGGTGTGTGTTGTATTCTGTGCTTGAATGAATGAATGAGAAGAAGTTAGTTTACAAAACCTGAGTCAAACTCAAAGTTTAAAGCTTTTGAAACAAAACCATGAACCCTAGAAATTTCCCTCTTATTCATTATCTATCTCAATCTTCAGATGACTCGTGGAAACCCTAGAGGAAGCAGCTCATCGCAGGACCCAATGTTGCAGATTCTTCAGATGCTAGTTTCCAACTGTGAAGCTAGTAGAGCAGAATGTCAAGCCAACTTAGACACTCTTCAATAGATAGCTTAGATGGCCCACAATAATCAAGGCCATGGAAATCAGGATCATCATGGATCCAAGCTTAAGAACTTTCAGAATAACAATCCCCCTATCTTTAGCAAGTCTGAAGACCTTTTAGATGCTGATGATTGGTTGCAAACCATGGAAAACAATCTGGAAGTGGCTGGAGTTGATGCCAACGAGAAGGTACTATTTGCCACCCACTATCTGGCAGGAGATGCAAGAGCCTGGTGGAATAGCACCCATACTATGAACCACGGTCAAGTGATGACTTGAGAAGATTTCAAGATAAATTTTAGCCGCACCCATGTGCCGCAAGGTTTAGTCACCAGAATGAGAGATGAGTTCAGAGAACTGAAGCAAGGTAGGATGACGGTAGTTGAGTACCGTGACAAATTTATGTCGCTAGCTAGATATGCCCCTGATGAGATCAACACTGAAGCCAAGAAGAAGGAGAGATTTCTGAACGGATTGCATGATGAGATGCAAACGGTGTTAGTCAACATCCGTTTTGACGACCTAAAAGAGCTTGTAGATTCCGCCATCTAGATGGAGGGGAAGATCAACCAAGACAATGACAACCGCAAGCGTCCCATGATGCACGAGAGTGGATCCAACCACCCTCAGAAGTATCGCCCCAACCCGTCTGCAGGATATGCCCCAAGAAACAATAGACCCTCGATTTCTCGTCCAAGCTACCCCAATCGTGGCGGAGGAAACCTGAAGTCTGGAGGAAACCACAACAACAACCTCGGCAACTCCAATAACTTCAACCGTGCACCACCCAAGTCCAACAGCCACAACAACAACAACAACAACAACAACAACAACAACACCAACAACAATACTGCCCCAAGAACTGGAAGCAATGATGTGCCTTTTGTCGCCAAAGACAAGTCCCAGATTACTTGCTTTGAATGTGGAGTCAAGGGTCACTACTCCAATGAGTGTCCCAAGAAGCCTGTAGCAGCCACCAATGTGAATGCCCCAGCTCAGCAACAGTCTCGTGTTCAGCCTGGAAGGAGATTTTCCCCAGGGAACTCGCTCAATCGCAACGACCGTCTGTTCCACATGAATGCTGATGAAGCCTAGGAAGCACCAGATGTCGTGCTAGGTATGTTTTCTGTCAACTCAGTTTTAGCAAGAGTATTGTTTGATTCTAGAGCATCACACTCGTTTGTTACCGAAGAATTTGCATGCACTAGTAAGATTCCACCAACAAAATTGAAGCATGTTATGATAGTTCAAATACCTGGTTCAACCACCAAAGCTAGAAAAATTTGCAAAGTTGTACCTATCAGAATCCATGGGATATATTTTTATGCCAATCTAATAGTACTTGGAATCAAAGGTTTGGAAGTAGTACTAGTGTGGCGCCCCGCAAAAACCACTACTAGAAAATTGCGTTGTTTTCGTGCATTGCATCATCATGACCGCATGCTCATGTCATCATGCCACCTTGCATTTGAGCATCGTCATGTCATCTGGCATTTGTTTGCATAAAACTATTTTCGAAAAGTCTGTTTTTGTTTTCTAAACGCCCCGTCTTTAATTCAAATTAAAACCCGGGCCTCCGGATGTATTTTGTTTTTTCTACCAATGGTTTGCAAAAGCCTCGTTTTTAATAAATAAAATATTTAAATTATTTTTGGAGGAAGCCAGCCAGGCCCGAAAGCCCAGCCGGCCACCTCCAAATAAAAATCCTAATCTGTCTAAATCCCAAACCCTTTCTACCAAATAACCTACCCAGCCTATCCTACCCAGCCCCTCCACCTCACCTGCACCAATCGGTGCTTGCCAGCTCACGCTCTCCACATCACCTCAACCAACCCCGCATCGCCACCTTCCCCCCGCTCTCTCTCCTGGCCCGACCCTCTCACATCACACATGCACACAGCCGCGAAGGCAGCCCTCCCGCCTGCTCATCTGACCGAGCCAGCCGCCAACTGCGCTCGCCACATGCGCCTCCCAGCCAAACTCCCTCCCCCGGCCCCACCTCCCTTTTTTCCCACCTGCCGCGCGCCCCCATCCCACGCGCTAACTCTCGCTCGCCACGTCCCGCACGAGGCAGCCCCACCTGCCTCGGGCTCTCCGCCCCATCCAACCGCGTCCCCACCGACGCGACCCCGCCGCCAGACTCGCTCCGCCTCCACCCCGACGGACGCCGCCGCCCGGACCCGCAACCACGGCTTCGCCCTGCCTCCGCCACCGGGCCTATCGCCACCGGCCCCCTCCCCCACGCCGGCCTCTTCCTCCCGCCGCTCGGGCTCGCCGCCAGCCGTCGCCGCCCTCTCCCGCCAAGCTCGCCCGCAACCCGGGTCTCCTCGGACCCCGCGTTCTCCCCACCGCGCCGTTCGTCTCCCCTCGCCTCCCGGCCCGCACTCCCTCGCCGCCGGACGACGTCCGCCGACCTCTACCCCTGCAGGCCGCCCGTGCCCCGGTACTGCCGCCACCCGGAGCTCCGCCGCGCACCTCGGACTCCCTCCTGGCCGCATCCCCGCCCCTGAGCACCACCGTCGGGCTCCGCCACCGCTTCAGCCCCCGCTCCGGTCACCGCCTCGCCCTCTGGCCATGACGGCCAGCCTGCTCGCCATCCGCTCCGCGGCCTCCCTCGCCTGACCTCCGGCGACGTTGACAAGGCCCGCCGACGCCGTCGCCCTCTGCCGCCTGGCTCGCCTCGCCGCCAGGGCTCCACCTCCACGATCTCCTCCCCTGCGCATCGCTCACCGCCAAGTCTTGGCCCGAGCGCGCGTCATCGCTCCTCCTCGCTCTCAGCACCCGCAACGAGTCACCGTTCCTACCTCAGTTGTCTGTTTACTTGTGTGTGTCCTAGTATAGTTGTTGTACTGATTTGTGATTGCCGTTTTGTGAAGCCGTGATCTGCCACGTGCTATCATAACCTCTTGTCTATGAGATCCACCGAGTACCAAGTTCAACCACCCGACGATGTGAAGTAGCCCTCGAAGATCATCGGACACGGCGCTACTTGAGGACCACCAACAAGGGACAAGTCCTCCCGTCAACCGAACCCGGAGTCCTCCTTCTCAGATACCAAGTTCTCCTTCTCGGACGCCGAGACCCCGGACGCCAAGTTCTCCGTCCTCGAATCCTGAATCCCGATCCCGGAGTCCGAATCCGAAGACCGATCCTCGAAGCCCGATGACCGTACTAAACCGGTGACACTTAATGAACCATGGACAAGATCTTCAACGTGGAACATCAAGTACTCCGCCGACACCTGACCCCGAACCCGGAGAATCCCTGGACACCAAGATCTACCAGAGCCGAACCCAAGACCGACACCGTCACTCGAGAGCTTCGCCACGGGACGCCAAGTTCTCCTTCCCGAACGCCTAGATCGACCCGATACGTGGGCCCGACAAGATCGTCCCCAACCCGCCAAGTTCGTCTACCCGGAAACCGTGTGACAAGATCTACTTCCTGGATCCGAAGACCCCGGTACCCGATCCACTCAAGTTCGCCATCGACGACAAGATCGACACCGACGCGGGCGAATCCGATGCACCCCCGACGTCAAACCAAGTCCTTCTCCCCGGATGCGACAAGATCTACTTCCGTTGTCCGAGACCGATCCCATCGAGCCGTTTCTGCCCCCGTCGAACCCTGTCGAACCCCAGACCCCTCGGAACCCAAGTTCGCCGAACCCTAATGTGATTCCCTATCCGAGACCCCCATTATTTTATAATATGGCATTACCGACTGTCGCATATTAAATTGTTCATCTCGCATGCATATCATAATCATGCCGGATCTTCTGCCGTAGTATTAAATATTGAATCCGGTGTTTCTTCTAGTGTTTGCTTCTTCGCGAATTAGGCCAATTAGTTGATGCGAGTATCGACAAGTTCTCTGGATATGAACCTTCGACTGTGTTTCCCAGGCGAGCATCTCTTCCCCTTCTACCTATTTTATAGTCTTTATTTCCTCCTGTTGATCTATTGCTATCCGTGTTGCGATGCTTCAGTTCCGTACCCGATATATCCCGTGCAGCCTCTATATTGCCTTGGACACCTCCTATTACCTGAGTTTGGTAGATAGCTGGGCTTGCGAGTCGTAGTTGCTTGCTCAGGTGCAATCTCGTGTTGTCCAGTACCACAGTTGTTGGAATGATGGCAGATGTTTATGGTGGAGATGATCATGACTTTAAATACAACTATTAAAATGCTAGATATAACTAATGCAGAGGCATCGGTGGGCAACAGATGTTATTTGGTTCTTCCACGCTCACTTGTGTCCCGTAGGACCCCGAGTACTTGATACCTGTTCCTTGATTTTTCGCACTATCCACATCCGGGAGGCCTTATGGACCCCCCTGAGCTAGAGCTTGATTCATTTCTATTTCTTGGGGCCACAAAGTAGTTTGGGGCTTTATTACTATCCTATACCTATGCCATGCTTTACCGCTTTATTTAAGATTGTGCGTGGAGCACCTATACTGTTTAGGATTGCGGAGTGTTTTCGCGGTATCGACAAGCCTAGTCACACTTTCAGGTTCCCAGTTGTTTACAGCCATTGGCGCAAACCTTGGGTCCGTCTCGGAGTCGGCCAACTTCGTTGCTTGTAGCTTAATGGGGTGCCCCTGAAATATTAATGAATCCTGTGATCCCTTTGTCATGAATGCCTCGTTGGGTTTTGAGTTGGTTTTTCCGAGGTTGATCGAGTGTGTGTTGCTATTTGTGCACCCCTGCAGGGTAAAACTTTCTGAAAGCCATGTCCGCGGTTATGAACGACTTGGAGCACAGTATCTCGATCATAGACAAGCATAACTAAAGTAGTGCTATAAATTTGACTTAATATGTGACAAGTAATCAGATGCAACTATAATGGAATGGCTAATAAAAATGCCAACAACTGATGGACATGTGGTGATCTGTGTCAAACTATACCTGCCTAGTAAGTATCATAACTCTAATGGAATGTGATAAAAGTGCCAACAACTGCTGGGTTTTGGGATTCCTCAGGACAATTATATCTGACTGGTAAATGTTCCAAGTACAACGGAATGTTAACTAAAACTGCCCACTACTTATGCTATCAGGATGACTCATGCTATCTATATCTGACTAGTAAGTGCTTCAACTATAATGGAATGATTAAAACTGCCAACTGTGTGAGTTCCTTGGTCCGACTTCCTCGTTTGGTCTCGAGGGGGGAATTCCAAGATGGGTTTGTTTGGTGTTAGCTTCAGGTTGGATCCGAATAGGTCTTTCTTACCCCTCTCTAATAGCCGCCAGTGATACCGAGTCTCTATAGGTTGTTTAGTGCCACTGCGCTGCCGCTTCAGCCCACCATACCTATGTAGGCGAGAGCCGCCGAATTCTAGCCTCGCCGTGTACTGGCCTCAGTACTTACGCTCCTATTTTTTCCTTTGCCCTTTGCCGGAACCCCTTTTGTTTTAGCAGGTTTGAGATCGACGTCATTAGCAGGGTTACCCTTTCGGCTTGGCCTGGGCAGGGTTATGAACGCCATTGGTTTTCTTCAGGGCTCTTACCCCCATTTGCATCTTGTCCGTAGACGGACGCCCTATCGATTTCAAGGTGATTTGGATCTTTGTATTGTATATCTGTATTCTTGACTCGTGGAGTCGTGTTGTATATATATCTGTTCTGTGGGTCCCATCGAGGACTGTTGTGTAATGGTATTACTTTGTTTTCCACCCGCACGAAAGTGCCTGGTGGGCGTCCTTGAATCGTTTCTATGCGGGTTTGGCGGAAAGGGCTAAAACTTGCATAGGGCCGATTTGAGGGTGTTACAGAGTGGTATCAGAGCTCAGCAGTTGCGATACCCCACAAGTCCAGCCTGTAGGATAACCTAGCTAACGGCCGAAGTAGAGTGTAAAAACTATTTTGCAAATCGGTTGGATAGATCTGATTAGGTCTGATTTTACTCCTCACCCCTCTGCTCTTCTCCTCTTACCTCTACGTGTTTTGAATCTGCTCTCTTATCTTTTCTTCGAGTCCAGGAATTCTCGTGGTTGGGTTTCCGTCGTACCTTCAGGGTTTCGCTTCCTCCTTTGGTAACGGTGCTCCTACATCCGTTCTTCGTGCTATCTGAGGAATCCTTCATCTGTTGGACTTCTCTCTATTCCTTGTTGTGCCTTCCGGTGTTTTCCGACGCGACGACATCGTCTACGCCAGATCCGATGCAGAGTGTGCCTCACTTCTTGTTTCCGAATCTCGTTTGTCGAGATCTTTAGTCTGATTCCGAGAGTTGGTTGCATAATTCACCTATTCGTGTGCAGAGTAATGGTTTGGGTGCGCGATGGACTGATCACCATCTGACTACTCTTATCATTCGCTCTTGTACATTGAATCGGTGGATCTAGAAATTTTACTCCGTCCACGGAAGCTAGAGGTGGCTTTATTTGTGGATACCTCTACCTTCGTCTTTTGTTTCCGGAGTGTTCTCTCGACGATCATGGACAAGGACCTCTTGTTAGTGGTGTCGCGGGGATCGACACGAAGCGAGAAGATTCAGATCGCCGACCTTCTTCCCGGTACCACGAGGCGGATCTCGAGGGCGAGATCCATTGTTAGTGGTGTCGAATTGTGGCGCCCCGCAAAAACGACTGCTAGAAAATCGCGTTGTTTTCGTGCATTGCATCATCATGACCACATGCTCATGTCATCATGCCACCTTGCATTTGAGCATCGTCATGTCATCTGGCATTCGTTTGCATAAAACTATTTTCGAAAAGTCTGTTTTTGTTTTCTAAACGCCCCGTCTTTAATTCAAATTAAAACCCTTAGAGAACATCAGTTGTATGCCAAGTTTAGCAAACGTGAGTTTTGGTTGAAGGAAGTAGGATTCCTCGGACATATTGTGTCGTTAGGAGGATTCGCTGTTGATCCAGCCAAGATCAGAGATGTTGAAGCATGGAAAGCCCCAACCACCCAAACTCAAGTCCGTGCATTTCTCAGATTAGCGGGATATTACCGCAAGTTTGTTGAAGGATTTCCGAGCATCGCAAGACCAATGACCCAACTGTTGAAGAAAGATAAGAAGTTTGAATGGACCGACAAATGTGAAGCAAGTTTTCAAGAGCTCAAGAAGAGATTGATTTCAGCCCCAATCTTGATTATGCTAGATATCAAGAAGCCTTTTGATGTGTATTTTGATGCATCCAAGATTGGTCTCGGATGTGTATTGATGCAAGAAGGCAAAGTCATAGCATATTTGTCCCGGCAACTGAAGAAGCATGAGAAAAACTACCCTACCCATGATCTCGAACTAGCAGCCGTAGTTTTGGCATTGAATACATGACATCATTACCCTATGGGTAACCGCTGTGAGATTTATTCAGATCACAAGAGCCTGAAGTATATCTTCACACAGAAGGAGCTGAATATGAGGCAAAGGAGATGGATAGAGTTAATCAAGGATTATGACCTTGACATTCACTATCACCCCGACAAAGCCAATGTGGTAGCGGATGCTCTTAGCAGATTGTCATGTAGATTAAACACCATGATTAAGGAAACACAACCAAGTGTTCATGAAGAGTTGGAGAAGTTTAGAACGGAGCTAGTAGCAAAGGATTTTTAGGTACCATAGAACTTCAACCCACTTTGATCAGTCAGATCAAGGAGGCGCAGAAAGGAAATGCAAGTATCGACGGAATCAAGCGTCATATTGGTACAAGAAAGGTACCTTGATTCACCGAAGATGAAGAAGGAGTTCTGTGGTATAAAGGACGTATCTGTGTGCCAGCAGATTCGGAGCTGAAGAAAGTTATCATGCAGGAAGCTCATGATACTCTTTATTCTATCCACCCCGGAGGGACAAAGATGTATCAAGATTTGAAGGAGCAATTTTGGTGGCACAAGATGAAGAGAGAAATCGGAAGCTACATTGCCAAGTGTGATATCTGCCAGAGAGTCAAAGCGGAACATTAGAGACCCGCAGGACTATTGCAACCATTGCAGATTCCGGAATGGAAATGGGATTCCGTCGGAAAGGACTTTATCACCGGTTGCCTACTTCTAGTTGGGGAAATGACTCTATTTGGGTCATAGTTGATAGATTGTCCAAGGTAGCCCATTTTATACCTGTCAAGACAACCTACCAGAGTTCGAAGCTAGCAGAGTTGTACATTGCTATAATCGTCAGTTTGCATGGAAACCCCAAGACCATAGTATCAGATCGAGGAACCCAATTTACCTCAGGATTTTGGCAGAAAGTCCAAGAAGGATTGGGAACCAAGCTGAACTTTCAGCATAGCTTATCACCCGCAGACCGATGGACAGACTGAAAGAGTCAACCAAATCTTAGAAGATATGTTGAGAGCTTGTGTGTTAGAGTATGGATCAAAATGGGAAGATTGTCTGCCTTTCGCAGAATTCTCATAGAACAACAGTTATCAAGTCAGTCTGCATATGGCCCCATTTGACTTCTTATATGGAAGAAAGTGTCGTACCCCCTTAATTGGTCGCAAGTAGGAGAGAGTCAGATTTTCGGACCCGGCATCCTAGGAGAAGCCGAAGAGAAAGTTCACAAAGTCCATGAGCACCTCAAGACCGCCCAATCCAGACAGAAGAGTTATGCCGACAAGAGACGTAGAGACCTGACTTTTAATGTCGGAGATTTTGTGTATCTCAAAGTGTCACCTTTGAAGGGAATGCAACGTTTTCAGCTGAAAGGAAAGTTAGCCCCGTATCTTGATATCAACAAGGATTTGACGTATCGTGAAGTGCAGATCCATATCTTGGAAGAAGGTTTCAGAACCACCAATGGAGCAACCATACTGAAGAAGAAGCTACCTGGGAGCGAGAAGATTACATTAGGACTGAGTTTTTAGATCTCTTTAGTTCCTAGTTTTTCTTAAATCTTGGGATGAGATTTTGTTTAAGGAGGGAAGGTTTGTAACATCCCAAAACTTTAATCAAGGTTACCAAGATCTAATCACCCAATTTGGGGTTAACAAAAACTTTTATTAAAGAAATTAATATGAATGCATGTGTGTTTGTATTAGTGTAGAATTGAGTGTATATGCCATGCTTGATTGTTCTAAATGTTGTGAAATGCTTTAAAGGTGAATGCCCCATCATCTAGACCATTTAGAAACAAAATCCAAAGAGAAAGAAATCAAATAAGAATAAATCAACCAAATGGTCATTTTGACAATTTTAAACCACTAGGTCACTTTAGGTGTTTCTAGAAGACAATTCTTAACAGAAAAAATTCTATTTCTTTTCACCCCTTGCTAGACCAAGTAAAGGTATATCAAGGCCCACTTTACAAACTTACAAAAACATCTAGAAAATCAATTTCATGGACATTTGAAATTCAATCAAGTGTATGTGCTAAGATCATATTTTTTCAAAAACCCATCAAATGAATTCACCTTGGCTTGTCCAAGCAAACCTAGTCTCTCAATCTTAATCTAAGATCACTCAAAAAAATTGAATCAAAAATTCAAAAATAATTTTTGTGCGGCCATTTCATCAAACACTTGGCTTCTACCTAACTTCACTATTTGGTACAGTGATCATCAACCAAATGGTTCCCTCTTAACCCTCCTTGTCCCCTGAGTGTAGCAGACCAGCTTGCCCCTTAGCCGCTAGCACAGTGGAGCGTCGCCCGTTCTTAGTCGTCGCCGGCCGACAGTGGGCAGCACGCCAAGAGCCACGCCAGCCTCGCCCAAAATGCGCACCAGACACGCGAGCTCCTACCGCCACCCCCTGTGCACCCCACGGTCGAAGCCCAGCCCTGGACCATACTAGCACCGCCGCGCACCGCCTGTCTGCGCCGTGTACAAAGCGCGTCAGTGCGCCGTGCCCGACCAGCCCCGCCAGCCCGCGCCTTGCCCTCACCGCGCATGCACCGCTTCGCCATGATCACTCCACCCCGGCATACAACCCCGTTTGCCGCCTCACGACCCTCAGCTGCCGCACGCTGCCGCAAACACCTCTGCGCCCGCACGGAGCACCGCACGCTCCTGACCAAACCACGCCACCCCACGCATCGCCATTACGCCCGTGAGAACCGCCAGGGAGCACCGCACCGTCCACCTACCTCAACCACGCTGATAGCCGCCTGTAGCGACGCCACCGTCGAGCTTGCCCCCGCACCACTCGGTCCTCTCGCCGAGCTATAAAAGGAGGCCACCCCAGCCTCCATTCCGCACATCAAGCCACTCCCCACTCCTCACTGAGCCTCCCACACCTCTTCCTGGAGCAAGACAAGCTCTCCCTCGTTGGAATTTGGCCAGAGCATGTCGCTGCTGGAGGAGAAGGGCGCCGTCAATTCCATCCACCCCGAGCCTTGCCATGACCGCGCCTCACCTCGCCGTCGTCTACCACGTCGATCGCCCCCGTCGTCGAGCCTACCTGGAGCCCAGGTGAGCCCCACGAGACCCCCACCGCCGCGCTAGGTCACATTCCTTGTCGGAGCTGTTCGTCATCGACGACGACCCTCAGCCGTTGGATTAGATTTAGATCATAGGGATCAGATCAGTAGATACTGTTTCGCGTTAGATGTGTCGCTGAACAGTGGACCCCTTTTGTCAGCCACGCACTGCGTTGTGCTATGCAGTTGGGCCGTCCCGTTTAACGTTCCCCGCCCAGGCCTGGAAATTCAAATATGGATTTTCCTATTTAGTTAAAATCCTATTCTATCCACTTATTCAAAAATCAATTCCGAGAGTTTCACTTAACCAAATTGCATGATTCAAATTTTGCTAGAAAAGAAATTAAAATATCTATCCAAGCCCGTTGGATTTAAATCATTTGGAGTTAGAGATAATCTATAGCAAAGATAACAAGATAGCGACTTTTGCAACTTCAAACATTTTTCAAAAATCAACCATAATAGCTTTTGAGTTGATTCCAACTCTCAAAAATCCCATTTGATAATATCTATCTGAATATGTAAAAATATCTATGAGTGCATGCAGTGACATTGGACTAGTACCAAAAGAATGCTATTAGGGCATTTCTAGTCACTTTAAATCTATTAAATAATAGTCTTAAACTTTATAAAATGTGATCAACCTTTTAAATCACATTGCCATGTATTAGAATATGTGGTGATGACATGTGTCCACATGATCCCATATTCTATTTGAGAATATTAAATCTTAATTAATTTCAATGAGTAGAAATTACTTTTCTAAAATAAAATGAATAAACTAGTTCTTTATTGCATGTGATGTTTGTGATGATTGTAGATCATCAAGTGTGAGCCTTAGTGTGCTAAATAGCAATAGATAAGTATTGTTTAGAAGAAGAAGAGTAAAACTCCAATCACTTCACCAATCAAGGCAAGTCATTACTACTAAGCAAGCTAGAACTAAGCAAGTTAACACTTGCAAATGCATTAGGCATGATTTGGTTATATACTTTGATTTATACCCATCCCAAGTTTTACTTGCAAGCTTTACTCTCTTTCTTTACCAAAGTTCTTTACTTTTGTTATAGATAGCATAAAGAATATAAAACTAGGCCTATGTAGTTGCACTTAGATGTCATTATGTGGCATAAGATTGAAAATTAGCACCCCTCATTAGTGAACACTCTTAACCCTAGTGGCTAGTGCTTAGCATAAAACTTGATCACTTTAGATGGGAATACTTGGTGAAAATGATTATGAAAACCTTGAAATGATGCTTCATTCTATTGAGATGAGATGTTTTGACATGTGTTGAGCAACATAATGGTTTGATGATGAAAATGTTGAGGCATGAGCCTTAGCCCTTTTACAAAAACTGATGGTTGGGTTCGGATGCGATATCATTCCAATTTTACCGTACAACCACAATACCTGAATTGGGTAGGGCTTAGCCGGAAGTGTATATGCATTAGTATGGGTTCCCTCGTGGGAGCGGTTTGAGCTGAGGCTACCTCTTGATGTGTGTCCACCTATGCAGTGCCCAGGATGGCAGATGGCCATAGCTGGGAGGCCAAGCTCATATGGGAGGAGCATATACTAGAGTGTGTAATTGAAAAGTTATGATTGATTATCCACATACTAAGTATGATTGATTCAGGGTTATCCCTGACGGATGTATCGAATTTTGTGGTGAAAGTGTACCACCTCCGTAGAGTATCAAACTATTCGAATAGCCGCGTCCGCGGTCATGGACAGTTGGAGTGGCCATACTGTTCCGTTATGAGATGTTTTCAAAATGACTTTTGAAATGAATTGTGACTTTGACTTGACACAACAGGGTTGTGACTATGAAAACTAAGTTCCCACTTATGTGATTTTAGAACATTAAGTTAGCTTTCTTTACTTGTGAACTCAGTTTAAGATAAATCTAGCTTTTGCAAATAAACCTAGAGCTTAGTATTTCCTATTAGAATTACCTTACTTGTTAGTAATAGTTTGCGAGTACTTAAAGAGTAATCATGGTTTTGTCCCTGGCTATTCCTATGGCCAGACTATGAGGAGGACTATCAGGAAGATAGACAGCAGGACGGCTACGACAACTAGGATCATCTCCCATCGTCAACATTGCCTGTGCACTGAAGATGGAGCCCACTAGTACGCTTATTATTCCGCTGCTTGATTGTATTAAGACTGGATCATGAGATCCTTTATTTATGTAAGACCTTATTATAGTTTGTAATGGATGATATACTGTGATATCCAATCTATTATATCTCGCAAAAATGGTAATCCTGTGATTGCGATGTATGGCATAACAGACATTTGGGATTAAAAATCCGGGTGTTGACACCCTCATCCACGATGATATCAGATTATCATGAACCGCACATGTTCTTGTAGTGATAAAGCACCCCATTTTTAGTACTCGAAAAATGAAAATTTTGTTATAAGAAAGTATTTGTAATGTTTATATATTTTATGCAACAAAAATATGTAATATTTGAGTTTAGATAGATAGACCTTATTTTTCTGAAATTTTTTATATATTATATGTATTTTTATAAATTAGAATAATTTAGTTATGATTTTTTCTTAGATTAATATGATAAAAAGGGAAATAGCTATGCCGACGGCAAAGCCGTTGGCGTAGCTGCGAAATCTACTCCGACGATAAAGCCTTGAAGCCGTTGCATCTTCATTACGGCCAATCGACAGCCGACGACCCGGTCTACACTGACGGGTATCGTCGGCCTATCCTACACTACGCTGACGGCCAACCTAGGCCGACGGCAAGTTTGCTCAGGTGCGTTCCTCGGGGGCTACGCCGGCGGCCCCGACATATAGCCGTCAGCCTAGCATATGGCCGTCGGCGCATTAAACGTTTCCTGTAGTGATTAGGAAAATCAGGTAGGATTAGCTCCCTTAATCACGACCGCCAGCATGCTTTGAATCCGTGCAAAATAATTCGGAAAGCACTAGAGCACTCCTCGAATATGAATATTTACAATACAAAATCCATACCCTTTGATACATCATAAAAATATTTTCACATGTATTGATATCATATCATAACATTTATAGTTTTTCTAATATCATAACATTTACAGTTTTTCTAAAAATTTAGTCGAATTTTTTGAAACTTGACTTTAAAAAAAATTAAACTTTGTGACGGAGGTACCTGATCTAGCTTAGTGCATCCTAATCCTAATAAATAGTAGTAGTAATTCTAACCAAAATAGTCAACGGTGGCGGGGCTGACACTGTGAACCTGTCGCCTCCATCTCTTCCGCAATTCCTCCGTGCTGTTGCTTGCTGCAATTAATGCCGTAGAAGGCGCCCCGCCACCGCCCACAGTGGACAGCCGTTTCAGGCTATTTATACTCCTCTATTTTTCCCTACTTCATTGGGGCATTTTATGCTTTGTTATATTGCGTTTTTACTCCCATTATTTGCAGACATTTGATTTCTCTCTCACCGTGTGTATTGGGTCTGCGTAGGTGCCAATTACTGATGTTTTTCCGGTGATTATGTAGGGATCATAGCGGCCACGGTGGCGGACGAGACAACGGCAGGGACGCCAATGGTGCGCGAGGAAGATGAGGGGAGTGCGGCAAAGTCAACAACTCGAGGACACCGAGGAGGAGGCAGCGGTTCCACTGCCTCTGGCTCGGATCGTCTCTTGGCAATGGCACCTGCCATGATCCTCTTGTCCCAGGATCACATACTTCTGGACGAGGAAGTGCTCTGGCTGCTTCGCTATGTTACCTTATGGTTAATTCTGCTCGATAATTTGGTTCCTAATTGTATTCAACTTCAGCTTCTAACCCTCCCTCAAAAAACAAAATTCAGCTTCCAACCCATTGTTGTCTGCAATCACATCACACACATGGAACGCTTTGTATGCGTTGGATTTTTTTACTCTCTCCGTTCCAAAATAAGTGACTTATATTTGTATAGAGTCGTATATATCTAAACATGTTTTAAGCCTAGATACATACGAATTTAGATAAACTTAAGTCACTTATTTTGGGATGGAGGGAGTATATAAACATGTACAATGTCAAGCCCAAGCAGGCTAAATGGCTCTCTTATGAAATTTATTTTAGGTGCATTACAATAATTTTCATGAATAAAAGGACAATGCCTTGACATTTCTATTTCAATGAACAGGTACAAGATTGCAATATTGTTCAGTCTGCTTATGGAGGAATGAACACAAACGATGGTAAACTTTAAAACTAGGCATATTTCACAAGCACGTGTTCCCTATTTGTTGCATGCAATTTCTTATGCATGGTGCATGTAGTGATTTCAGCGTAATAGGATATCAGTTTCATGTTTGCTCATCAAATTTTACTTTTCTCTTGTTATTAGGTTACATTGGCCTTGCTTTAGCCCAGCATTGATTTTTATCATCGCCAGCGCAAATTTAAATGTTTTGATCATGCCAAATAAATCAGATTCCATTCAGCTAGAAGCCCTAGCATGTCGCCCCAATCGGGTTTAGTTGCGCGATCGGATGTCCGACTACGTCTGACGACGCTAGAACACTAAGAGGCTTGGCTAGGTTTTACTGTCTTATATTAATGCCTTTATTGACTATGAGCTAATGCCTTTATTTCAGAAATACCGAGGCTGACAAGCATGACACGGGCACCCCATCTCTCATTCTCTCAACCAACCTTAATTAGCATGGAATTTGCGGGGAAGTTGCACTCCCTTTCATAAGAAGATTCAGATTGACAAACTTGTTTGCGTGTCTCTCAAACTAACCTGAGTGTAAATTGACATCCTATTTCAGTTGCATGTGTGATTTTTCTCTGCTACACAATGTTAGGATAAGAGACCTATTGATGTGAGATCACAGATAAATTCCATATTAGAAAGAGGAGAGATTAGATTTAACTGATTCGATATGTCAGTAGGGTTTAAGAAGCTCCTTTGATCTTACATAGCAGATTCAGTTGATAATGTAAATTGTATTGTTTTTGGACATACAAAATGCAGGGATTGTGGATATTAGTTATCCGCATAATAACAAAACCTTGTCAAGCGCTACTTCTCAAATGATGGTTCTGATTCTTGCATATTATTGAGAATTTTGAGATGGTGGTTATGTTTGGCTCTAGGTATTTGTAGATTTCAGTATTGCACTTCATGTACACGTACTTCACATTGACAGGTTGGCCATTATAATAATTTTCTTTGGCGCTCAGCAATGCAGGAGTTGAATTCATTGATAACTTGATCTTCCTTTTAGAGTTGAATTATGTGCAACAATACATAATGCTAGCCTCTAGAGGATACAAAGTTATGATGTTCTCTTTTACTAGTTTATGCATTTTCTCTTGAATATCATATAGAAAAATGTAAGAAAGAAAAGTAGTTCTGTAACTGTTTGTTCTCACCTATGAATATGCCCCACAATTTATGTCGTCGTACAGTAATTTAATTTGTTCTTTTTTAGCAAAATTTTCTACTGCTTAGATTTTCTAAGATAGTTCTATACTTATTTCTTACCACGGACGGGCGTGGCAACACGCCCTGTTATGGTCTAGTCACAAGTAAAACCGATAGACAAGGCAGGAAATCTGAAGAAGCTTCTCAAGTCACGAGCACCTCTCGCTATAAAAACCTCACCTCCTCTCCTTCCCTTTCCTCTAGATCTCCTCCCACCCTCCCCAAACCGCATCCCACACTACTAGACTAGCTAGTTTGTTGTCGCTCCCTTAGAGTAGGAGGCTTAGAGGAAGGGAAGAGCTGCAGCTCGAGCCGAGGAAGCACTCACAACTCATAATACTACCGAATCTCCTAGATCCCGCCTCCACCTCCACCTCCATGAGTGGGATACACGCGCGTTGTGCATTGCCATCTCGTTGCTACACACACATCTAGATCCCTCGTAGCTTAGCTCGGTTGGCAAATTAAGATGGAGGTGGCGACGATGGTGACGCTGACGCTGCTGGCCTTCTCAGCGGCGACTCTGGTGCGGCTGCTAGTGGGCCGGGCGAGGCGGCAGCGGTGCTACCTGCTGAACTACGTGTGCTACAAGGGGACGGACGACCGGAAGCTCCCCACGAACCTGTGCGGGGAGATCATCCAGCGGAACAAGCTGCTGGGGCTGGAGGAGTACAAATTCCTGCTCAAGGTCATCGTGAACTCCGGCATCGGCGAGGAGATGTACGGCCCGCGCAACATCATCGCTGGCGGCGAAGCGAGCCCCGACCTCCTCGTGGAGGGCATGGAGGAGATGGACGAGACCTTCCACCTGGTGCTCAACGAGCTCTTCGCGAGGTCGGCGGCGCCGGGAGGGATCGGCGTGCGCCCAGAGGACGTGGACCTGCTCGTCGTAAACGTGTCCATGTTCTCCCCGGCGCCGTCGCTGTCGGCGAAGGTCGTCCGCCGGTACGGGCTGCGGGAGGACGTCAAGGTATTCAACCTCACCGGCATGGGTTGCAGCGCCACCCTCATCGCGCTCGACCTCGCCAACAACTTCTTCAGGTGCTGTGCTCTCCCCGGATCTCCTCTCTTATTTTCTCTGTTGCGGAAAATTGATAGTAGTATTATTATATTATTATTCGATAATAATAATTCAAGTGGGCAGGATTAAGCAACCACTAAAAGTCACAAACAATTCGGAGCTCGATAGGTGAAGCCTGACTAACTCCTCCTACTCTAAGGGCACGTACAATGATCTTATCTTAGCCTTATCTTGACAATGCCACGTAAGATGATTGTTGAGTTGGAGCAGAGAGAAATAAGAAAAGACATCTGCCTTCTCTTAAATATCTTAGCACGATATGTTTCACCACATATTTAGGGATATCTGTCGCAGGAGATAAAATTTAAAAAACCCATTATACGTCAAGTTTTATCATCATATCATGATTACGTGACATGTACTCCCTCCATCCCAACGCTTAAAACCTATTTTTTTTTGGCACATCGATTAAGGTGGCTGCCGAGATGACAAATCCTTCAGGTCTTAACCCTATTAAATCGTTTGATTTCCCCCTTAATTTCCTTAATCATGTGGGGCTTCTCTTGTGCATGCAAAGCAATAACTGTCTCTCCCTCCCCGCATGGACTTGCATGGCCAATCGAACACATGCACGAGAGAAGACCAATGAAAGCCCACAAATAACTACTTCACTCCCGATAATTAAGTTAGATTTAAATGGCTGTGAAGGGTAGTTTTGGGAGGACTCGGGTAAACCACACTCTGCGCCTTGTTCCTTGGGAAAAATTCAGAAAAATATTACGCATTAAGCGTTAGGATAGAGGGAGTATAAGATAAGACTGTCTTATTAACCATTGTACATGCCCTAATGAATCGGTTTAAATATTCTGACAAGCAAAAGCTTAAAGTTAGGTGGAAGTGGCCCCTAGCAATCAATTGTAGCGAGTAGCGATCCTTGTAGCGAGTACTAGCGAGCTATTCTGGACCATGGTCCGGCCATGGAGATAAAGCAATTTTATTTCGTCCACTCGATTAATTACAGTAGTACTAGTAGGAATCCCTAGATCTTTGTGTCGTAGTACATTTTCCCTACTTATCCGGCCGGGAGAAGGGGAAAATCACCGAGAAATGTAGCCATGCATCATAGCGTGCCGTTCTTGTGCGAAGCAGTTTCGTCCTATAAAATGTGGAGTCCCTCTCTATCACAGTTTTCTCCGTTGGTAAGCTCTGGAAGTTTTGACGATGGCAGCAGCAGGACCGGTCCTAAGATTTCAGGGCCCTGGGCGAGACCAAAACCCGGAGCCTTTATTATAGACATCGCAATAATAATAATAAATATACGTTTAGAATATATGTTGTCAATTACACTTCAATGCATCTAAAATCAGTGGGCATGCATATAATTGATAAATATTACCTTGAAATTTTCTTTTAATATTTCTCGATATGAACTCACTAATGATAGGATCAATGACGACGTCATCCAATAAGGCTGCCACATTTTGTGCTCTTTTCCTTTTAGAGCTACTAAATTCATTCTTTCTTGCAATATGATAACACACAATGCTGAATAAGTTTACATCAAATGTTAAATTATATCAACTTACATCGTGTGTGTGAAGATAGAGACTAGGGAATAATATACCTCAGATTGACTATTCTCGCAATCAGGGGCCTCAAAAATTAAAATCAGCAAGTCGATAACCTAACGATCAAAAATCAGAGTCACTCGAGAAATCTAGAAATTTAGAAAATCATACCGTATTACGGTGCCTGGAGATGGCTGATTGTCGTGGCCGGTCGCGGATGAGCGAGGTGGATTTGATCGTTCCTGAAGAATTCTTCCAAGTTTCGTCATGGCGGCGTCTCGAGGACTCAAAGGTCGAGTCGGAGTCGTTTTAGCTGGCCTGCTCCTAGCGATCAACAATCGATCAATCAGATCAGCTCGACTTAGGTCGTAGCCTTGTATGTTTATTTAATTTCCAGACTTTTTTCCATCGTCTAAACGTCTAAAAAATCTTTTTAATTTTTATTTTCAGCTAACATATATACACGTATGTATATCTAGGGTGAGGCCCCTACAATTTGGGAGTCCAGTGCGGCCGCACACCCTGCGCACCCTCAGGGCCGGCCCTATAGCAGACACAACCGCAGTACTAGTACACTCTGCAGGAGTACAGCGGTATACTTGCCATTAATTAATACCACAAGAACAGACATGAATTTCCTAACAACTCGTCTCGTGTGCCTCCCAAAAGTAGTCCATAAATCATAGTACTCCAGATGCGATGCTATGTGACTAATCTAGCCTCTGGCTCTACCCTGCGTGCGAAGATCGACACGGGAATAAATGTGAGGGAGGTGGCGGTGAACTAACCTGTTCCTGCCTCGCTGCATCAGAGTGTAGCCAGCTACGTGCACTCCGCTACTACTACGAGTAAGTGGTACTAGTACACATGACTAGAGTATTTTGTCCTGTCTCCCTTCAATGCCTGGTAGTTTGGTTCGCTTTTAGTGGCAGCCGATACTGTGACGGTGCGTAAATATGTTGATGTGGACCTCGCCCCACCTCCTCTCCTGCTTCTTCTTCTTCTTCTTTGGCTGTCTCGCCATTGCAAGAGGAGTAGTGTTAATGGCACGGCAGCCAGCAGTAGCAGTGCAGCTCCGATCCGACTGTGTCCATGCCAATGTGACCGACATTGCCGCTGAGAACTTTTTGAAACAAAACCTTAAGTGGAAATGGGGCGTGCACGCGCAGGAGTAAAAACCCGTGAACGATCGATGTCAAATTCTTGTACGGTGGCATGTCGATGTGGCATCATGCATGGGTTGATCTCATCTGTGTGTTAACGACAACGTTTGCGGTGCCGTACAGGACGCACGCCAACAAGGTGGCGCTGGTGATGACTTCGGAGTCGATCGCGCCCAACTGGTACCCGGGGAACAAGCGCTCCTTCATGCTGGGGAACTGCCTCTTCCGCACCGGCGGCTGTGCCTACTTCCTCACCAACTCCCCCAGGCTGCGCCCCCACGCCAAGCTCCGCCTCCGCCACGTCGTGCGCACACACACGGGCGCCTCCGACGAGGCCTACAACTGCGCGCTCCAGATGGAGGACGACGCCGGCCGCCCAGGCTTCCACCTCGGCAAGGAGCTCCCGCGCTCCGCCGTGCACGCCTTCGTCAAGAACCTCCGCGTGCTGGCGCCCCGCGTGCCCCCGCTCCCCGAGCTCCTCCGCTCGTCCGGGGCGCTCACCATCCGCATGAAGGCCGGGGTCGACCACTTCTGCGTGCACACGGGAGGCGCGGCCGTCATCGACGGCGTCGGCAAGGGGCTCACCCTCACGGAGTACGACATCGAGCCGTCTCGCATGATGCTGCACCTCTTCGGCAACACTTCCGCCAGCAGCGTCTGGTACGTGCTCTCCAACATGGAGGCCAAGAGGCGCCTCAACAAGGGAGACCTCGTACTCATGCTCACCTTCGGCGCCGGGTTCAAGTGCAACAGCTGCGTCTGGACCGTGGAGAGGTCTGACGTCGCCGACGCAGGCGTCTGGAAGGACTGCATCCACGAGTACCCGCCCAAGGAGATCAGGAACCCATTCATGGAGAAGTACGGCTTCGTCAAGGACATGAGTGCTTTGTGATCCATCCTTCCCTATCCAACAACTTAAATTAATTAATGCACCTACGTATACCCGATTGATTTCAAAATTAATTAATTGATTAATACTACAAGGAGAAGACGAAGAACAAGCTAGAGTTAAGCGCTAAGGTTTCATTACCAGGTACACACCTACTATAGCTTAACTAGATGATACCCCGCGCGTTGCAGCGAAAAATAATTTTTTCAAATAGTTTCATTATAATTGTTAATGATTATTGTATTATGCTTTGTGATACAAATGGTGCAAAAAAAAGGGATTATCTTGCTACGTATGAACGTTGAAGTTGATAATTCGATATCGATCATGGGAGATGCACCTAAGAGAAACGTTATTTTATTGACATTTTTTTTGTAATATGCAACTTTTGTTGTAATAAAATAATGTATTTCTGGAGTAAGAAAGGGTATATCCTTGATATTTGTCACCACACACTTCTATTGAGCAATATGACACTAATACAGTCACAATATTTTTAGGTGTGAAGGGTGAGATGTAACAGGAACAAAACACTACAACTGACGTGATGCTTCAATGATCAGAATGTCCCAAATTCAGCAGGCTCATATAGTAATGTTGGCGCGTTGCCTGCGTATGCAGAATGCATTCTGTAGTGAAGCTTCCTCGGGTATTCGTGGCTGCTGCAGTAGCTTTTTCAACAGATGTATGGGAGGGAACTTGGGCGGACACATGCCCAAGAAGCTCTTCCTTGAAAATTCAATGTCCTGCTAATTTTTATTAAAGAAAATTCTGAGCATCGAGTATTTGCATGCCATTCATTCTAGATGAAATCAGCTCACCCCAACTCAGCCTGTCAGTGTAGTCATACCACATGAAAGATCAAACCAAGGAACGTAAACATTTTGTGGCTTGCAAGCCGTGAGCTCTATGTTAGAAGTATCATAAAAATATTAGATAAATAAAACCCTATTGTTTGTCTTGCAGCTGATAAAGGCAGTTGTCTCGCTCAGCTGTAACATAAAAGAAACTTGGTACACAACAAAGGTAAATCATGAGAAATCTAAGTGAGAC
Organism: Avena eriantha; assembly: GCA_910589775.1. Classification (NCBI taxonomy): domain Eukaryota; kingdom Viridiplantae; phylum Streptophyta; class Magnoliopsida; order Poales; family Poaceae; genus Avena; species Avena eriantha. The sequence goes on along the minus strand of OU342740.1, from coordinate 140,015,631 downwards.
ACATAACCAATCTGAAATTAAATAAGATGGGCTAGAGAATAAAACAAAGTATGAGGAATCAAATACGAGGGATCAGAGCAAGTTGGCACTTGCAGACGGGGTTGTAAGAGGAGCCCTACAATGATATTTCGATCTAAGTGTAGCGGGTGTAGAATTGGCCGACGCAGTAGTGTCGACGGCGGTCTTGCCGAAGGCCTGCACCATTGACGCTTTGTTGTGGTAGTCTCACTGGTCTAGTGATGAATGACCGGAATAGAACATTGAGCAGGTTGTTATTTAAAGGCAAAACTACACAAATGACTTCTCAGTTATCAAGTGCTTCAGTTGGTTTCTTGTGCGTTTCATTAAGACATTGATGAAGTGGTGGAAGGGGAGACGAACCAAATACATGCAGAGGTCATGTGGATCCTCACAATAAAGTAGGTGTAGGGACTGCGACTGCAATCAAAAGTGACGATTAATTGTTACATAATAAATTTCAGTCGTGTGGCGAAGCTGCATGTGTTACACATAGGCTGACGTGGCAAGTTAGTGGCACATGATGATGTGGCATAGCTGCATGTTTAGATAAATAGGATAGTGGGGGTGATCTTTTTAGTTATATAAGATTACGATTCTTTTCAGGGTGGCTGTGACAGAGGAGTGCGTTGTTGTATAGTACTAGTATTGTACTTCAGTGGGCCAAGGAGCCCGTGGAATGCCGGAGATATGAGGCTTTATTTTTTTTGTTGTTTTTTTGCGTTTATCTCCAGTGTCCATATACTAGTTTTTCTTAATGAAAATGTATTTGTGAACTCTTTATTAGTTGGTTGTCATATTCTTGGTTGTGTGTCAATACCCGGATTTTTAATCCTAGATGCCTGTTATGCCATACTTCACAATTCCAGGATTACCATTTTTGCGAAACATAACAGATTGGATATCACAGTACATCCATCACAAATCATAATAATGTCTTACATAAATAAATGTTCTCATGATCCAGTCTTAATACAATCAAGCAGCAGAATAATAAATGTAGTAGTGGGATCCATCTTCAGGGTCACAGGCAATGTTGGTGATAGGAGATGATCCTAGTTGTTGTAGCCGTCCTGTTGTCCATCTTCCTAATAGTCCACCTCATAGTCTGGCCACGGGAATAGCTAGGAACAAAGCCATGAGTACTCTTTAACTACTCGCAAACTAAGGTAGTTCTAGTAGGAATCTTAAGCTCTAGGTTTATTTACAAAAAGGCAGATTTATCTAAACTGAGTTCAGAAGTAAAGAAAAACTAAGTAAATGTTCTAAATCACTTAAGTGGGCACCTAGTTTTCATATTCACAACCTTGTTGTGGTCAAGTCGAAATCATAGTTCACTTCACAAGTCATTTTGAAAATATATGACGACGGAACAGTATGGCCACTCCAACTGTCCATGACCGCGGACGCGGCTATTCGAATAGTTTGACACTCTGCAGAGGTGGTACACTTTCACCACAAAATTCGATACATCCGTCAGGGATAACCCTGAATCAATCATACTTAGTATGCGGATAATCAATCATAACCTTTCAATTACACACTCTAGTATAGGCACCTCCCCTATGAGCTTGGCCTCCCAGCCATGGCCATCTGCCATCCTGGGCACTGCATAGTTGGACAATCATCAAGATGTAGCCTCATCTCAAACCACTGCCGCGAGGGAACCCATACTAATGCATATAAACTTCTGGCTAAGCCTTACCCAATTCAGGTATTGTGGTTGTACGGTAAAATTGGAATGGTATCGCATCCGAACCAAACCATCAGTGTTTGTAAAAGGTCTAAGGCTCCTGCCTCAACATTTCCATCATCAAATCCATTTGTGTTTCTCAACACATGTCAAAAAATTTCAATAGAATGACTCATCATTCCAACGTTTTCACAATCATTTTCACCAAGTATCCCCCTCTAAAGTGATCAAGTTTTATGCTTAGCACTAGCCACTAAGTTAAGAGTGTTCACTAATGAGGGTGCTAATCTTCAATCTCATGCCATAGATTGACATCTAGTATAGGCCTTGTTTTATACTCTTTATGCTATCTATACTACTTTCCAATACTCACAAAGCATTAACTAAGAGTAAAGAACTTTGATAAAGTAAAAGAGTAAAGCTTGGAAGTAAAACTTGGGATTGGTATGATCAAAGGTATATAACCAAAGCATGCCTAATGCATCTTACTTAGGTTAAAACTTGAAAGTGTTAGCTTGATAATAATAGCTTTCCTTGATTGGTGTAGTGATTGAAGTTTTTCTCCACTTTTTCGGGGTAGAACTCCTCCTTGTATCTTGGTCGGTACTATCTTCTATAAATGAATACGGGGTACACAATCACCAAACAATATTTAACTAATTATATTTAGCACACTAAGGCTCACACTTGATGATCTAGCATCATCACAATCATCACATGAAATAAAGAACTAGTCTTATTTAGTTTATTTGAGAAGAGTATTTTCTACTCATTGAAATTAATTAAGATTTAATATTCTCCAATTAAAATATGGGGTCATGTGGACACATGTCATCACCATATATTCTAATACATGGGAATGTGATTTAAAGTGTGGGTCACATTTTATAAAGTATAAGATTACTATTTAATAAATTAAAAGTGACTAGAAATGCGCTAATAGCATTCTTTTGGTACTAGTTCAATGTCACTATATGCAAACCTAGATAGTTTTACATATTTAGATAGATATTGTCAAATTTGATTTTTGAGAGTTGGAATCAACTCCAAATCTATTATGGTTGATTTTTGAAAAATGTTTGTAGTTGCAAAAGTTTCTGTCTTGTTATTTTTTACTAAAGATTATCTCTAACTCCAAATGATTTAAATCCAACGGGTTTGGATAGATATTTTAAATATCTTTCTATCAAAATTTGAATCATGCAATTTGGTTTAGTGAAACTCTCTAAATAGATTTCTGACTCTATGGACAGAAACTAGTTTAAATTAAAATGGAAAAACAATTATTTGAATTCCCACTCCAGCGCGGGAAATTAAACGGGCTGGCCTAACTGCACTGCACAGCGCAACGGGCTGCTGACAGAAGGGGTCCACTCGTCAGCGAGACTAACTACGTGAAGCGGTATCTACGCATCTGGGTCATGCGATTAGAAGACAGATCAACGGCTGGGAGTCATCGTCGACGACGAACTGCTACGGGGAGGAACTAAACCTAGCGCGGCGCGAGGGTCTAGCGGGGCTCACCTGGGCTCCAGCTAGAGTCGGCGACAGGGGCGATCGATGTGGTAGACACGGCGAGGCGAGGCACGGTCACAGCAGGGCTTGGGGTGGTCGAAATCGCTGGCGTCCTTCTCCTCCAAGGCCAGCCCGCGCCACCACATGGTGTGGCCGCCTTGTGGTCCCTCTCCGTCTCGTCTTCTGACTCCGTGAGTCTTCCGGTAAAATAGGCACTTTGGCTTTTGTCCCGTCCAGTTCCGAGAATATTCATTTTCTGACTTTCCTGGAACCAAAAACAGCAGAAAACAGGTAGCTGGCACTGTGGCTCTTGTTAATAGGTTAGTCCAAGAAATCATATGAAAAGTACTCCAAAGTTGGAACAAAACACAAGAAAGTGGATAAAACCAAGCATGGAACACAAGAAAGTGGATAAAACCAAGCTACTGACAGAGGGGTCCTTGTGAGCAAGACTAACTACGCGAAGTGGTATCTACACATTTGGATCGTGCGATTAGAAGACTGATCAACGGTTGGGAGTCGTCGTCGATGACGAACTGCTCCGGCAAGGAACTAAACCTTGCGCGGTTGTGGGGGTCTGGCGGGGCTCACCTAGGCTCCAGCTAGGGTCGGCGACGGGGGCGATCGACGTGGTAGACGACGGAGAGGCGAGGCGCGGTCACGGCATGGCTTGGGATGGTTGAAATCGCTGGCGTCCTTCTCCATCAGTGGCGGGCTCCGGCCAAATTGCGGTGAGAGAGAGCTCGCTTTGCTCCGGAAGAAGTGGGGGAGGATCAGTGAGAGGTGGTGAGTGGAATGGTGTGGAGACATGAGGCAGGGGTGGCCTCCTTTTATACTGCGGTGAGGGGACCGAATGGTGCGGGCGCGAGCTCGTCGGTGACGAGGCTACAGGCGGCTATCGGCATGGCGGTGGCTAGTGGGCGGTGCGTGGTTCCCTGGCGGTTCTCACGAGTGTAATGGCGAGGCATGGGGCGGTGTGGTTCGGTTGGAAGCGTGCGGCGCTCCGCGCGGACGCATAGGTGTTTGCGGCAGCGTGCGGCAACTGCGGGTCGCGCGGCGGCAAACGGGGTTGTCTGCTGGGTTGCTGTGATCATGGCGGGCATGAGCGGGCGCGGCGAAGGAAAGGCACTGTCTGGGCGCGCTGGTCGGGCGCGGCGAGCTGGCGCGCTCTAGACATGGTGTAGAGGCACGGTGTGCGGCATAGCTAGGGTGGTCCAGGGCTCGGCTGGGGCCGTGGCTTGGACAAGGGGTGGCGGTGGAGTGCGGCGTGCTTCCTGGACATCATGGTTGGCTGCGGCGGTGTCTGCTGTGAGCTGGCCATGGTCGGCCGGTGATGACCACAATCGGGCGGCGCTCTACTGTGCAGACGGCAAAGGGGGACTTGGTCTGGGGCTTGGTTAGACTCAGGGGAGACATGGGGTTTAAGAGGGGACCAAATGGTCGACTAATTACTGTGAAAATAGTGAAGTTAGGGAGAGGTTAAATTAGTATAAGCAAGGTGTTTGTGGAAATGGCTGCATGAAACTTGCTTTGGAAATTTTGATTCAATTTTTTTGGGTGATCTTAAGTTAAGCCATAGAGTCTATGTTTTCTTGGAGAGGTCAAGGGGAATGGATTTGATAGGTTTTTGAAAAGTGGGATCTTAACATATGAACTAGATTTAATTTTCAACAGTCCATTAAATTGATTTGAAAAAATGTTTTTGTAAGTTTGCAAAGTGGGCCTTGATACACTTTTACTTGGTCTAGCAAGGGGTGAAAAGAAATAGACATGTTTCTGTTCGAATTCTTCTTCTAGGAACACACAAAGTGGCCTAGTGGTTGACTTTTGTCAAAATGACCATATGCTTTATTTATTCATATTTGATTTCTATTTCTTTTGATTTTTTTGTAATTGGTATAGATGATGTAGTATTCACTTTTGAACCATTTCACATCATTTGTAACAATAAAGCATGGCATTTTCAATCAATCACACATTAATGCAAACTAACATGCATTTCATATTCATTTTCTTAATAAAAGTTTTCGTTAACCCAAAATTGGGTGATTAGGATTTGATAAACTTGATTATAAGTTTTGGGGTGTTTCAAACCTTCCCTCCTTAAACAAAATCTCGTCCCGAGATTTAAGAAAACTAGGAACTAAAGAGATCTGGAAACTCAGTCCTAATGTTATCTTCTTGCTCCCAGGTAGCTTCTTCTTTGTTATGGTTGCTCCATTAGATCTTGAGAAACTTGATACTCTGAGTCTTGGTGGTTCTGAAGGCTTCTTCCTGAATACATATGGGTACTTCACGATACGTCAGATCCTTGTTGATATGTATGGCTTGGTGATCGATGTTCTTGAATACTTCGGTGTTCTCCGGAACTACTAAGCATTTGCAAAGTAACGAGATATGGAACACATTATGGATGGCTGACATCTCCTCTGGTAGTTGCAGTTGATATGATACTTCTCCTTGGCGATTTAGAATCTTGAAAGGTCCAATATATCTGGGGCTAACTTTCCTTTCAACTGAAAACGCTGCATTCCCTTCAAGGGCAACACTTTGAGTTACACAAAATCTCCGAGATTGAAGGTCATGTCTCGACGTCTTTTGTCAACATAACTCTTCTGTCTAGATTGGGCGGCCTTGAGGTGCCCCCGGACTTTGTGAACATTCTCTTTGGCTTCTCGTAGGATGCCGGGTCCGAAAATCTGACTCTCTCCTACTTGCGACCAATTCAAGGGGGTACGACACTTTCTTCCATACAGAAACTCAAATGCGGCCATTTGCAAACTGGCTTGATAACTGTTGTTGTATGAGAATTCTGCGAAACGCAGACAATCTTCCCATTTTGATCCATATTCTAGAACACAAGCTCTCAACATATCTTCTAAGATTTGGTTTACTCTTTCAGTTTGTCCATCGGTCTGCGGGTGATAAGCTGTGCTAAAATTCAGCTTGGTTCCTAATCTTTCTTGGACTTTCTACCAAAATCTTGAGGTAAATTGGGTTCCTCTATCCGACACGATGGTCCTAGGGGTTCCATGCAAACTGACAATTCTAGCAATGTATAGCTCTGCTAGCTTCGAACTCTGGTAGGTGATCTTGACAGGTATAAAATGTGCTACCTTGGAAAGTCTATCAACTATGACCCAAATAGAGTCATTTCCCCTACTAGAGGTAGGCAAACCGGTGATAAAGTCCATTCCGATGGAACCCAATTTCCATTCCGGAATCTACAATGGTTTCAATAGTTCTGCGGGTCGCTGATGTTCCGCTTTGACTCTCTGACAGATATCACACTTGGCGATGTAGCTTCCGATTTCTCTCTTCATCTTGTGCCACCAAAATTGCTCTTTCAAATCCTGATACATCTTCGTTCCTCCGAGGTGGATAGAATAAAGAGTATCATGAGCTTCCTGCATGATAACTTGCTTCAGCTCCGAATCCGCTGGCACACAGATACGTCCTTTGTACCACAAAACTCCTTCCTCATCTTTGGTGAATCCAGGTACCTTTCCTATACCAGTACGATGCTTGATTCCGTCGATACTTGTATTTCCTTTCTACGCCTCCTTGATCTGACTGATCAAAGTGGGTTGAAGTTCAATGCTAGCTAAAAATCCTTTGCTAACTAGCTCTGTTCTAAACTACTCCAACTCTTCATGCAAACTTGGCTAGTTTTCTTTGATCATGGTGTTTAGTCTACACGGCAATCTGCTAAGAGCATCCGCTACCACATTGGCTTTGCTGGGGTGATAGTGAATGTCAAGGTCATAATCCTTGATTAACTCTATCCATCTCCTTTGCCTCATATTTAGCTCCTTCTGTGTGAAGATATACTTCAAACTCTTGTGATTCGAATAAATCTCACATCGGTTACCCATAAGGTAATCACGCCATGTCTTCAATGCTAAAACTACAGCTGCTAGTTCAAGATCATGGGTAGGGTAGTTTTGCTCATGCTGCTTCAGTTGTCTGGACAGATATGCTATGACTTTGCCTTCTTGCATAAACACACATCCGAGACCAATCTAGGATGCATCAAAATACACATCAAAAGGCTTCTTGATATTCGGCATAATCAGAATTGGGGCTGAAATCAATCTCTTCTTGATCTCTTGAAAACTTGCTTCACATTTGTCTGTACATTCAAACTTCTTATCTTTCTTCAACAATTGGGTTATTGGTCTTGCGAAGCTCGAAAATCCTTCAACAAACTTGCGGTAATATCCCGCTAATCCGAGAAATGCACGGACTTGGGTTTGAGTGGTTGGGGCTTTCCATGCCTCAACATCTTTGATCTTGGCGGGATCAACAACGACTCCTCTTGCCGAAACAATATGTCCTAGAAATCCTACTTCCTTCAACCAGAACTCACATTTGCTAAACTTGGCATACAACTGATGCTCTCTAAGGGTTTCAAGGATGGTTCTCAGGTGTAGCTCATGGTCTTCTTCTGACTTGGAATAGATAAGAATATCATCGATAAAAATAACGACAAACTTATCCAGGAAGTTCATAAAAATCTTATTCATGAGGTTCATGAAATAAGCAAGGGCATTGGTTAATCCAAAATACATGACCGTATACTCATACAATCCATATATGGTGGTAAAGGCAGTCTTTGGAATATCCGTTGCACGAATCTTGAGTTGGTGATAACCAGTTCTAAGATCAATCTTAGAGAACACTCTAGCACCAGCCAACTGGTCAAACAGGTCCTCAATCTTGGGCAGTGGGTACTTGTTCTTGATGGTGACATCATCCAGCTTCTGGTAATCCATACACAAACGATTACCTCCATTCTTCTTATCCACAAACAAAACAGGCGATGGCGATGCGCTTGGTTGAATCAGACCTTTCTCCAGCATAGCATCAAGTTGTTTCTTCAGCTCCACTAGTTCAGATGGGTTCATACTATAAGGTCTCCGAGCTATGGGTCCAGTTCCAGGAATTAGTTCAATGATGAAATCGATATCCCGATCTGGGGGCATACCGGGCAATTCATCCGGGAACATGTCGGGGTATTCACAGACTACTCTGACTTGATCGATGGTTGGTTGGGCTAGACTCTTGTTGCATTTGAACTGACGAGGCAAGGTTTCAGATACATGCTCTACTGATACTCCAGTGCTACTGGTCATGGTTATGGCTTTCTTGGCACAGTCGATCAATCCTTTATGTTTTGACATCCAATCCATTCCTAGTACTACTTCCAAACCTTTGGTTCCAAGTACTATTAGATTGGCATAAAAATCTATCTCATGGATTCTGATAGGTATAACCTTGCAATTTTTTCTAGCTTTGGTGGTTGAACCAGGTATTTGAACTATCATAGCATGCTTCAATTTTGTTGGTTGAATATTACTAGTGCATGCAAATTCTTCTGTAACAAAACGAGCGCAATGCTCCAAAATCAAACAACACTCTTGCAAGTACTGAGTTAACAGAAAACATACCCAGCACGACATCTGGCGCTTCCTGGGCTTCTTCAGCATTCATGTGAAACAGACGGCCGTTGCGGTTGAGCGAATTCCCTGGGGCGAATCTCCTTCCAGGATGAACACGGTGCTGCTGCTGAGCAGGGGCATTCAATTTGGTGGCTGTTGCAAGCTTCTTGGAACACTCATTGGAGTAGTGACCCTTGACTCCACATTCAAAGCAAGTAATCTGGGACTTGTCTTTGGCTACAACAGGCACGACATTGCTTCCAGTCCTTGGGGTAGTATTGTTGTTGTTGTTCTTGGGTGGTGCACAGTTGACGTTGTTGGAGTTGCCGGGGTTGTTGTTGTTGTTTCCTCCAGACTTCAGGTTTCCTCCGCTACGATTGGGGTAGCTTGGACGAGACATCGGGTGTCTATTGTTCCTTGGGGCATATCCTACAGACGGTTTCGGGCGATACTTATGGGTATGTTTGGATCCACTCTGGTGCATCATCCGACGCTTGCGGTTGTCATTGGCTCGGTTGAGCTTTCCCTCCATCTGAATGGAAGAGTCTACAAGCTCTTCTAGATCTTCAAAACGGATGTTGACTAACACAGTCTGCATCTCATCATGTAATCCATTCAGGAACCTTTCCTTCTTCTTGGCTTGACTGTTGATCTCATCAGGGGCATATTTAGCTAGGGACAGAAATTTGTCATGATACTCAACTACCATCATCCTTCCTTGCTTCAGTTCTCCAAACTCATCTCTCATTCTGGTGACTAAACCTTATGGCACATGGGTGCGGCTGAACTTGATCTTGAATGCTTCCCAAGTCATCATCTGACCGTCATTCATGGCAAACATAACTTTCTCATTGGCGTCAACTCCTGCGACCTCCAAGTTGTTTTCCATGGTTTGTAGCCAGTCATCCGCATCTAAGGGATCCTTAGACTTACTAAAGATAGGTGGGTTGGTATTCTGAAATTTCTTAAGTTTGGATCCATGATGATCTTGGTTTCCATGGCGTTGATTATTGTGGGCCATCTGAGCTATCTGTTGAAGAGTGGCTAGGTTGGCTTGGTGTTCTGCTCTACTAGCTTCACGATCGGAAACTAGCATTTGCAGAATCTACAACATTGGGTCCTGCGATGAGCTGCTTCCTCCGGGGTTTCCACGAGTCATCTGAAGATTGAGATAGATAATGAGGTAAGAGGAAAATTTCTAAGGTTCATGGTTTTGTTTCAAAAGCTTTAAATTTTGAGTTTGACTAAGGTTTTGCAAACTAACACTTCTTCTCATTCAATCGTTCATTCAAGAACACAATACAAACACACACCACATACAAGTGGAAACAGATGGTTTTAAGAACCATTATGTGAAACTACGATACAGTGGGACCGGTACAATTCATTCCTACGGTAGTGATCCAATGCATCTACTCATCATCAATGAAGTCAGAATCATCATCATCGGTGTAGAAATCCATGGCATCATCCTCCAGGTAGTCGTTGTCATCACTGAGGTACAAGTGAAGATTTCCCTGGATGTTTTCACCTTCTTCCTCTTCCTTTGCTTCAAGTTGGACGTCTTGCTCATGGATAGTCTTCTCGAGGTCGGCCACCTTCTTGTGAAGACGAGCGATGGTGAGATCCTTCTTCTCGCGCTAACGACAAAGTGATTCACGATCCTTGATGAGCATGGCGAGAGTCTGGTCCTTCTTGGTGGCAATGGAAGGTTGTGGTTGGTGTAGGCTCGAGCATTGTCCAATTCCTTCTTCCTATCATACAGCAGGAAGTCAAGGTTTTCCACCTGGCGCTTCAACTCTGGGTGACTTGGCATCTCCAATGGCATTTGAAATGGATCGTATGGGCACATAGAGGGGGGGGGGGTGAATAGGTGCTACTTCAAATTTTAATGCCTTTTCAATTTTAGGCTTGACACAAAAGGTAATTTCTCTAGATAAGCTATTAAGAAGAATTTCCCTATATGCAAACCTAGCTACTAGCGAGTAAAGGCGAGTGAGAAAGAGGAATGAGTAAACCGTAGTGGAGCACGCAAAGACACATGATTTGTTTTACCGCAGTTCCGTCCTTGTTAAGGGAAGTACATCTGTGTTGGAGGTGTGGGCGGTACTAAGACCACCACGCCACAATAGGCCTCACCCTATTCTCCGATGGATCCCGCCACCAAAGGCATGATCCACCTTTCCACTATAGGAACCCTTCGAGGCAGGAACCGGTGCCTTTAGACAACTAGCGGGGCACAACTCCACAACCAAATTTGAGGCTCCCGTAATGACAACAAGCTTCCACAAGAATAAGTTATCAATAACAAAACACAAGATCTAGATATTAACGAGAATACTAGATTGGCGATTTCTCCAAGTGAATGGAGAGGAGTTGGTGCACTTGGTTCATGATGACAATGTAGATTGTCTCCTCCTTAAATTCCACCAAAGATCGGAGCCTTCGGGTAGTTGAAGTGGGAGATCTAGAGAGAGAGCTCTTGCAATGGGTCTGACACTTTTCGAATGAATTAAGAGTGCTGAATGGAGGGGATGTGTAACATCCCAATTTCAGCAACCATGATTAGCTGTCCAGAATGCAAAAATCAGAGGGAACAAGAACTTTTTCTTGTTTAGTGCTGAAGTGTTTGCTTGTTGTTTGAATATGCTTATGCATATGAATAGGTATTAGATGATATACTCCTTACCTCAACACTAGTTGACAAAAGCTACTTCCCAAATCTGTCTTGTCTTAATTTCCATATCCTCAAATGTTCTGGCATTTCAAAAACCTGAGCTAAGAAGCCTTTGCAAACCAAGTATTTTAGTAGCTTCTATTTCCCTTATCTATGGAGAGCAACCTATTATAATCTCTTGATGTTTTATAGACAGAACCTTCAACCATTCTTATCTCTAGGTTGCCCAAAACCTCCTTTTAAAGCTTTTGAATTCTACTCTTGGAAGAGATACCAAGGACTCTTACCTTACTCAAAACACAACCTTTTCAAAATACCCATCCTTACCTCGATCTAGGCTTTATGGTAACCCTATTAGTAGGTTTGCTTAGTTTATAAGATGAGTTGCCTTGATCTGCTGTCTGATGAATTGCCTTGACCTGCTTGATTAGTTTGCTTCGAAGTAGTATGAGCTACCCTAGGAGCTCATCCACTAGGATCAAGATACTTTAAAAATCACCAAACCCTAAGCAAGAATACAATCTGGATCTAATCTCTAGATACTAGGTGATCATCTAAAACCCTTAACCAGATCAGCTCTGAAGTGATCTAATTCTAGAAGCTTCCCAGTCAATGAATACCAGTATCAAGCAAGGATCCTTCCTACTCAATCTAAACTTCAACATCATCCACTTGCTGATGCTTTGGTACCTTGCAACCCCTCAAAATCATCCCCACCCACATTCTAGTCAAAAACCCTAAATATGTTTCAACATCACTTTTTTTGGATGTATCCGTTTCTCAACCCTTGTGAATTTTTGGTAATGCACTTGAACCATCTTGTTAAACATACTAAGGACTACCAAGGCCCACTATTTCCCTTGGTTAGATTATCCTCCAACCCACTAGTTCTTGATGGTTTTGCAGGCAAGAAAATAACTTTTCCTGCAAATCTAGTCAACATGCCTACTTTGATAGAAGCTCACACCACCATCCCACCTTATATGGACCAACTCTTTGCATGGTTGTGTTCTGCTCATATAGGTCTATCAACATCTACTTCACTTGTTCCAAGTGGATATTTATGCTTCTTAACCCCACATGGTTTATAAGGCATCATGACTCATCTGGTATGGCAGCCTTAGTTTCAACAAAGTTTGCCATCACTTCTATACCACCTCCAATGTAACCAATCCAAACTAATTCTTCCATGATCATATATATGCCTTGGTATCACTATCCATATATCCCTTGCATCAAGGTGAGCTCTGAGCTCCAAGATGCAACCATGTTTTGGTGGTATAAAAATAACATCACCCCAGATCCACAACTCCTTGTTTTCCATCTAATACAAGTTGGATTTCCAATTCCTAAGGTTGCAAATGCTTGCCACACCTTGTATACATCATATACCTTGATCACCAAGATTTATCAAATATTATCCTTAATTATTATGGACCCAAATCTATTTAATTCCTTTATTAGACAAAATCCCCAAAACTCCTCTCCCAAGGGAAAGTTTGGTTTTTGCCAAAACACTTCCCTAACTTTGGGCTCAATTGAGTCCTATATATCATACCCTACCATACCACTTCAAAAATAATTATTTAATAATTCTTTTTGCATATTTTCTTAATAGGCAGAAATGATAGAATAAACATATTAAATACTTTTATTCATCAATAAATCTTGGGAAAATTCCCCTAAGGTTGTACTCACATTTGGGACCTTATAACATCAAAAAATCCAATTGTCCAATGTAAATTTATCAAATGAGATCCAATACTTCACTTCTGCAGATTTTGAATAAATGGATTTAAGTGGACATCTAATCTTCTGAAAAATCCCAAATAAATCCTAGAGAGGCATCCTAACCTTACCCATCTACCAGCATCCTTATCTCACTTGGTCAAGATCAAAAATTAAGAAATAAACCTTGATCATCACTTATGGCAAAATTGAACATCTATCCTTTTAGCACCAAAAACCCAATCAAACCTCTTCTAATCTTCCCAACAAGCCTCCATAGCACCACTCTCTCCTCTAGTCGACCACCCCATGTATCATGTACTGTAGCACCACCTCCCCCTTGTCCTCTCATGTAACATCCCAAAACTTTAATCCAAGCTTATCAAGATCCAAATCATCAAAATTAGGGTTAACAAAAACTTTTCCAAATTAAAAATGAAAGCATTCATGTGTATGTGCATTTAATTTAGGAATTGATTTGAATTGCCATGGTTCTGTGATTCCTTGGTTGTAAAATGTTTGTATAGTGAATTAAACATCATCTAAATCTTTCCAAAGCAAATCCCAAAGAAAATCCAATCAAAAGCAATTAAAAAGGAGGAATGGTCACTTTGATCATTTTAATCCACTACACTACTTTGAGTGTTCCTAGCACTCATTTCTGAACAGAAGTAATTCTGGATCTTTACACCCCTTGCTAGTACACATAATGAGGTACCAAGGCCTACTTTTTGATCTGCTAAAAACATTCAAATACTTATTTTAAATGGCATGTGAAAATTGAATTCAATGCAAATGTCTAGATCACCCCTATTTCATAAACCATCAATTTGAGCTCCACTTTCAAAACCCTTGCAACCAGAGACTACTTAGCATTAGTTTAGATCACTCAAAAAAATTGAACTCAAAATCCAAAAGTTTTTCTCTTTCGACCATTTTGTCAAACACCTTATGGGCAAGATCAAAGTGGCCTAACTATTACTGTTTTGGGGTTGATCTTGTCTAGCCAATTGAAGTGCTTTGATCACCCTTGTCTCCCCCAAGTCTAACCAGACCAACACCAACACATCCCCTGCCTCCTAACTGCATTGCAAGGCCATGTCGAGAGCACCTTGCCGGCCAACTTGGCCCTCGCAGCAGCGGACCGCTTCCCCCTCTCTCGCCATGTCTACACGCTAGCTTGTGGTCCACCGCCACCCTCCAACAAGCCCCAGCCCAGAGACAGAGACCAGAACCGCCGTGCGCGGAAGCTAGTCGACCATGTCGAACACGCCCGGTGCGCCACGCCCGACCTGCGTGCACAGATCGCCCCTCGACCGCAGCCTGCGCCCACCGCTTCGCCATGACCCAGGGAACACCCCAGACACCCCCGTTGGCCGCCCAACGCGCCACAGCCACCGCTCGCCGTCGAACCCGCAACCTCTGCCGCCTAGAGCGCGTGACGCTCCCGACCAGCACAGAGCTCGCCTTGCCGCACCTTTAAGCCTTAGAGCACCGCCAGGAGACAGACCACTGTCCCCTACCTCAAGACACGCCGCTAGCCCCCTGTGCCGCCCTCGCCGGAGTCGCCTGGCCACACCGCCCGGCCTCACCGTCGAGCCTATATAAGCCGGCCTCCCAAGCACGAAATCCTCACACTCCCACACTTCTCACCTCTCACTAATCCTTTCCCCTCTTTTGCCGAAGCCAATCGAGCCATAGTTCGTCGGAATTGCACCGGAGGAGTCCGCTGCAGAGGAGGAGAAGCCCCGTCGATTGCGACCACCCCCGGAGCTACCTCGACAGTCCCTGAGCTCGCCGTCAACCACCAGTTCTTTCCCCCGCCTCGCCGTCGTCCCTAGAGCCCTGGTACGTCCCCGGTAGATCCCCACCGAGCCGCTAGGGCTAACTCTCGCCGGCGAGAGGTTCGTCGTCGACGACGATCCTCAGCCGTAGATCTCACTTCTAATCCTACGATCCACAGCGCGCGTACCGTTTCGCGTGTTAAGAGCCACTGACAAGCGAGACCCCCTGTCAGCTGATCCCCGTGCCGCAGAGCGACACTGGGCCGGCCCATGTTCATTCCCGCGCTAGCCCAGCCGTTCAAAATTGGATTTTTCTTTTTAATTTAAATCTTAGTTCTGTCCCCTAGTTTGAAAATTAATTCAGAGAGATTTGTAAATCCAAATTGCATGAAACCAATTTTGCTAGAAAGGTATTGAAAATCTCTATCCAAGACCGTTGGATTTAGTTCAATTACAGTTATAGATATATCCTAGTAAAAATAACAAACAGAAGTATTTGCAACTTGCAACATTTTTATAAAATCAACCAAGATAGGTTTTAAGTTGATTCCAACTCTCAAAAAATCACATTTCATCATATATATCTAAATATGTAATAATATTAAGGTTTACATGCAGTGACTTTGGACTAGTACCAAAATAATGCTATATAGGCATTTCTAGTCACTTTAAATCATTAAATAATGAACTTAAACCAAAGTAATTATGATCCAACCTTTAAATCTCATTGCCATATGTTAGAATATGTGGTGATGACATGTGTCAACATGATCCCATATTTTAAGTGGTGAATATTAAATCTTAGTTAATTTTTCAATGAGTAGAAATTGTTTTTCTAAATTAAAAGAATGAAACTAGTGAATTAAACGTGTGATGCTTGTGATGATAATAGATCATCAAATGTGTGTCTTAGAATGCTATTTAGCATAGTTAAGTATTGTTTGGTGATTGTGTACTCCGTATGTATTTATAGACGATAGTACCGACCAAGTCTACGAGGAGGAGGAGTTCTACCAAGAAGAAGAAGAAAACTTCAACCACTGCACCAACCAAGGCAAGCCACCATGAACAATGCAAGCTAACACTTGCAAGTATAATGCTTAGCAAGCTAGGATTAAACTAGATGGTTTAGCAAAGATGCCTTAGGCATGCTTTGGTCACACTACTTTGACTATTAGTATCCCAAGTCTTATTTACCAGCTTTACTTCCTTTACTTTACACAAAGTTCTTTACTTGTTTTGAAGGTAGCATAAAAATTATAAAACTTGACCTATTTAGAAACCCTTTAGATGTCATTCTATGGCATGAGATTGAACCCATCTTTTCCACCTTAGTGAACACTCTTAACTTAGTAGTTTAGAGTAGATCAAAAACTTGAGTCACTTTAGATGGGAACACTTGGTGAAAATGAATTATGAAAACCTTGGAATGATGAGTCATTATATTGAGATGTTTTGACATGTGTTGAGAAACAAAAATGGTTTATGATGGTGAAAATGTTGAGGCATGAGCCTTAACCCTTTTATAAAACTGATGGTTGGATTTGGATGCGATACCATTCCAAATTTACCGTACAACCACACTACCTGAATTGGGTAAGGCTTAGCTGGAAATTTATATGCATTAGTATTAGTTTCCTCGCGGGAGAGATTGAGCTGAGGCTACCTCTCAATGTTGTCCACCTATGCAATGCCCAAGATGACTGATGGTCATGGTTGGGAGTCCATGCTCATAGGAGAGGTGCTTATACTAGGGTGTGTAAAGGGAAGGTTATGTTTGATTATCTGAATACTAAGTATGATGATTCAGGGTTACCCCTGACAGATGTATCGAATCTTGTGGAGAAAGTGTACCACCTCTGCAGAGTGTCAAACTATTTGAATAGTCGCATCCGCGGTTATGGACAGTTGGAATGGCCATACTGTTTCGTTGTCAAATGATTTCCAAACAACTTATGAAATTATTAATGAATTGTGACTTGACCACAACAGGGTTGTGTTTATGACAATAGCTTCCCACCTTAAGTGATTCTAGAACTTTATCTTATCTTTCTTTGCTTCAGAACTCAGCTTAGGTTTCAAACTTAACTTTAAAGTTAAACTTAGATTTATCACTTTAACTTAGAACTATATTACTTGTTAGAGGTAGTTTTCGAGTACTTAAAGAGTACTCATGGCTTTTGTCCCTAGCTATTCTCTTGGCCAGACTATGAAGGAGACTATCAAGATGATGGCCAACAAGACGACTATGATAACTAGGACTATCTGCCTTCGTCAGCATTGCATGTGCCCCTAAAGATGGACCCCACCGCTACACTTATCTTTTATTTCCGCTGCTTGTTGTATTAAGACTGGATCATGAGATCCTTATTGGTGTAAGACCTTATGTATGGTTTGTAATGGATGATGTACTATGATATCCAATCCGTTATGTCTCGCAAAAATGGTAATCCTGGGATTGCGAGGTATGGCATAATGGGCATCTAGGATTAAAAATCCGGGTCTTGATATCTCATGCTAGGAAGTGACAGAGAGAGAGAGAGAGAGACAGGCATGTGAGGCCAATTAAATGCAGCAGCTGTAACACCCTCCCTCTCTGAGCCCAGCACGACCAGATCCCTCCCTGACTCCTCTCCACCGCCCCTCTAGGACAATCACACGCCCGCACTACCCCTTCCCCATGCCCAAGAGGGGCAATTCCCCCCATGGATCTCTCCCTCTCGGTATACAAGGCCAGAGGCCAAGCCGTGCCTCCCCTGCCCCTCATTTGCTCCCTCTCTTATCCCCGAGCTCCCTAGCCTCTCCCCTTCGCTGTCTTGCCCGTGAGAAGCAGAGAGCAAGCTCTCAGACTCCTCCCTCCCCTCAGCTAAGCTTCCTCCCCATTGCATCTCCCCTGCTGCATGTCACACCGCAGACCTCCCCTCTACCTCCCCGAGCTAACCCGCTCTCTTTTCTCCCTGCAGCAGCCGCGACGTTGGTGAGCTCCCGAGCTCTCCCCACGAATGCACACGCGCGAGCTAAGTCCCGACGTCGAACCCGACCCTGCCGCCCATCCCTAGGACCGCCTCCCTCGGCCACGTCAATCTACGCATTCGCCAGCACCTCTTCAGCACAGGTAAGCCCTCCCCGAGCTCCCCCGAGGCCTCCCTAGGGTTCCCGCGCGTCGCCATGCCGTGGAGGTGGACGACGGGCTCCGCGGCGTCGATCCTATCTCTAATCGGACGGCCAGGGGTTCCCCATACCTCTTCGACTCATCGAGCCGCTAATGGGTGGGCCCCGCTTGCCAGGCCGTTCAAAGCTCCCTCCCGCGCGTCGAAGCATCAAAGCACCAACTTCTGGGAGAATTCAGTTCTCCGTGAGAGAGAACAACTGTCTAGATGGATTAGCTAGGGTAATGCATGAAGCTCTCGCACGTCTATGTGCCCTCAGCGTCAACCAAATCCAAGGAACCCGTTTTTCCCACTATGCAAGACGTGACTTCATGGGAATGCCGATGGAGATGCCAAGTCATCCAGCACTGAAGCACCAAGTGGAGAACCATGACTTCCTATTGTATGACCGTTAGAAGGAGCTAGATAATGCCAGAGAGTTAGCCAACCAGAACCGTGCCATTGCCGACCAGAAGGCCCAGACTTTCGCACTGCTCGTCCAGGATCGCCAGTCTCTTCGCCGCCAACGTGCAAATAAGGATCGCACCATCGCCCATCTTCGCAAGAAGGTGGCCGACATCGAGAATACAGTCAAGGAGCAGGCAGCCCAACTTGCAGCAAAGGAAGAAGAAGATGAGGGTGAAGACATCCAGGGAGACATGGATTCTTACCTCAGCAATGATGATGACTTTCTGGTGGAGGATGTCGTGGACTTCTACACTGACGATGAGGACTCCGACTTCATCGACGATGACTAGATGCACTAGGGCACTGTCGTAGCATGAGATGTATCAGTCCCACTGTATCGTAGTTTGCAGAATGGTTCTTCAAACCATCATTCTTTCCTTTGTTTGTTGTGGTGTGTGTTGTATCGTGTGCTTGCTTGCATGAATGAAAATGAAGTTAGTTGAAAAACCTGAGTCTAACTCAAAGTTTTAACTTTGAAAACCCCAAAAACGTGAACCTTAGAATTTCCCTCTTACCCCTATATCAATCTCAATGTTCAGATGACTCGTGGAAACCAAGGAGGGAGCATCTCGTCCCAAGACCCAATGCTGCAGATCTTGCAGAATCTCATCACAGACCATGAAGCAAGCAGGGCAGAACGCCAAGCCAACTTAGCAACACTGCAGCAGATCGCCCAGATGGCTCTCAACAACCAAGGGCATGGAAATCAGGATCATCAAGGATCCAAGCTGAAGAACTTCCAGAATACCAATCCCCCAATCTTTAGCACGTCAGAAAACCCACTAGATGCCGATGACTGGTTACAGACCATGGAAAACAACTTAGAAGTTGCAAGAGTTGATGAAAATGAGAAAGTTCTTTTCGCCACCCACTATCTGGCGGGAGATGCAAGAGCTTGGTGGAACAATCTCCACCTGATGAACCATGGTCAAGTTATGACATGGGAAGCATTCAAAGTAAAGTTCAGCCACACCCACGTGCCGCAAGGTCTAGTCAACAGAATGAGAGATGAATTCCGCGAATTGAAGCAAGGAAGAATGACTATGGTGGAGTACCATGAAAAATTCCTGTCACTTGCCAGATATGCACCTGATGAGATCAACACGGAGGCCAAGAAGAAGGAGAGATTCCCGAACGGACAGCATGATGAAATGCAGATTGTCCTCGTCAACATCCGTTTCGAGGATCTCGAAGAGCTAGTCGACTCTTCCATTCAGATGGAAGGGAAGATTAACTAGGCAAACGACAACCACAAGCGTCGTATGATGCAGCAGTCTGGATCCAACAGTCACCAGAAGTACCATCCCAACCCTTCATCGGGATATGCACCAAGGAACAACCGACCCCCAACATCTCGCCCAAGCTACCCCAACCATAGCGGAGGCAATGTGAAGTCCAGAGGGAACAATCACAAGTCCGGCAATGCCAACAATTTCAACCGTGCACCTCCCAAGATCATCAACAACAACGACAAGAACACTTTACCCAGAACTAGCAGCAATGTTGTGCCTGTCGCAGTCAAGGACAAGTCCCAAATCACTTGTTTCGAGTGTGGAGTTAAGGGTTGTAACAACCCCGGACCCTACGCTCTAAGTTCAAGCCTGGATGAACCAAAAGTGGTTGAGGGTTTTACAGCGGAGGCCCAGGGCCACCCACGTGTAGGCCCGTCGGCCGCCCTAACCACTTCCAAGAACATCGGGACAAGAGCGAGCGGTGTAGGCAACATGCGAAGAGATCAAATACATACACAAGTGAGTATGTATGCAAGCTACCTTACAACATTTCTCAGAGCCATACCATCTAAAAGAAATAGAAATATTGCAACGCCATACGGCAAGATACAAATTTCCTAGATAGAGATAATAGTGTAGGATAGCTCCTCATACATCAATCAACAGAGTATCAAGCGGAAGCGGGAAGCAAGATCCGAGTACAGATAAGAAGCAAATCGGCATAAGATGCCACATAAATAAGCACATCCTGCCCACAGATCTCACGGATCCCCATCCCCGGAATCTCTACACCGAGTGATCGTTGCCAACATCATCTGTCTCCTCCACCTAGTATCCATCTAGCGAATACACCTGTTCATCTGAATCAAACAATTTATCGTGTGAGACCCTAGGGGTACTCAGCAAGTCTTTATGCCTCTAAAGGGGACATATACCTGCGGTGACGCAATTGCAGCAAAAGATAATCACTAACAAGTCTATAGATACTCGCTAACCATCCGCCTAAACAATGATAGATGGATGTCCGTTAATTAGGAACAACAGTTATAACAGTATAAAGTAACAGATCCATCCTCCTTCTCGCTTACCAACGAGAAAGCGGACGAACAACCCATCTGTTGGCAGTTTTATTAATCATTCCATGAATATTGCACTATTTACTAGTCAGATATTTAGTCAAATTAAAGACGGTACTTTAGTTATACTTGTCTATGATCGAGAAACTGTGCTCCAAGTCGTCCATAAGCGCGGACACGGCTTTCAGAAAGATTTACCCTACAGGGGTGCACAAATAGCAACACACACACGATTGACCTCAGAAAAACCAAATCAAAACCCAACGAGGCTTTCACGACAAAGCAATCACAGGATTCATAAAATATTTCAGGGGGCCACCCCATTAAGCTACCCGCAACGAAGTTGGCCGGCTCCGAGACGGACCCAAGGTTTGTGCCAATGGCTGTAAACGACTGGGAACCCGAAAGTGTGACTAGGCTTGTCGGTACTGTGAAAACACTCCGACAATCCTAAACAGTACAGGTGCTCCACGCACAATCATAATAAAGCGGTAAAGCATGGCATAAGTACAAGATAGTAATAAAGCCCCAAACTACTTTGTGGCCCCAAGAAATAAAATGCGAATCAAGCTCAGGCAAAGGGGGATTCATAGAGTCTCCCGTATGTGGATAGTGCAAATAGTCAAAGAACAGGAATCAAGTACTCGGGGTCCTACGGGACACAAGTGGACATAAAAACCAAATGACAGAATATTGCCCACCGGTGCCTCTTTCATTAGTTATCCCATTACTACTCAGGTTAAGTTGTTTAGGTACCTCATTATCCATCAGACACTCACATACCCTACACATGCTGTTCTACGACTCGCATGGCTCAAACAACTCCTGTAGTAATGGCTCATGGGATGGAGGAATAAGCTCGGTGGGGTTCAAAAGTAAATGCTATGCAGTACTTGGGATTCAATTTTATGCGTTCACGACTCCATGATGCAAGAATAAGATAGAAGCAATAGGTACTATATGTATGCAAGCATGTGGTAGTGCTTGCCTGGCAGCTTAGTTGAAACGAGAGATGGATCTGGGTAGTACTCCTGGGGTTCCTGATAATTCCCCTGCTCGGCGTCTATTCGAAAGAAGAACCAAACAAACAAGGCCAACATAAATAAACTGCGCAAGCATATGTATAAAATGCGACAAGCAACCAAGCATTCCATGATAAATGATGCACAATTTACATGGCAATAATGTAGCATGGCAAGGGTAAGGTGTGGGGACAAGAATAAATCATTTTATTAATTATTTGGCCAAGTTTTTTACCATAAACAGTTTTGATTATTTAATATTTATAGGATGCATTCTTCAATTCATATCATGGAATGCATAATCAGAACGGGCTCGTCGCGCTAATCGATATAGACATATTATTTGTCAAATTTGGAGTTATAGAATTAAAGTTATTAATTAATTACGAAAAGGTATTTTTATTGCAATTAAACAATTTCGATAGTTTAAATTAGACAAACATTATTTTGGATGGCATATTCGAATTCCTCACATTTTTCTGATTCAAAAACATATATTATTTGTATTATTTGGATAAGTCAATTAAAAGTTATTAATTTCTGGATATTAAAACATATTAAACAATTCTGAACTTATTTTGATTAAACAGAAAAATAACAGATACTTTTTATACTCAGAGAGACTCAGCCACCATCACAGACAAGTGGGCCCGGCGCTGACTCAGCAACAGGTGGGTCGCAACGGTCTACGCGGGGCTTTTCTCACCGTGGGGTTGTTCAGCCAAAGAGATTGACAGGTGGGGCCAGCGGTTTGCGGGGCCACGCACGGGCGCGCGAACACGGCGCAGCCATGTGGCGCAGACGGGTAGTGCGGGTGGAGGTATCCAATCCCGCGGTGCCTTTTTGTAAAAGTGCCACCGCACATGACATGTGGGCCTAGGAGGACTGCGGGTTGAGCAAACCAAAAGGCCGGGGGGGTAAATGGAAAAGGACTACGCGGTTCACCGGTGTTCAATTTTTCTTCCTGGCGTCGGCTGACGAAACTGATGGCACAGACACCAGCGTGGCGGGGGATCGATCCCGTGACCTAGCACGCGCGGCGGCGACTACCGTTGTGGCTAGCGGGGTAGGATGCTGGGAAGGTGCTACGCGGCGAGGATAACCCTCTGCGACGCAACTGCGAGAACGTGACTACGAGCGCGCCGCACAGAGAGCGCTCGACGAAACACACGGCGTGTCCAGGAAGCAGAACATCAAGAGCAGGTGTCTGGGAGGGGCAGAGGCTCATCGGGAGTGGGTCGGTGGTGTTGGTTCGGCCTGGAACGCAGGGGATTGGCGGCAGAGCTGACAACCCGCGGCTAGGATTTCCTCGGTCACGTCGGCGTGCAGCGGGGCTGGCCGTATCCTCCTCCTTGTCTTCGGGTACAGGGCTGGTCCAGAGGATCTCCTCGGTCTTCCTCGACAACTAGACGCCACGCCCTTCTCCTTACTACGGTGGTGGCGAGCAGATGCCGATGGTGGGGTGGCGATGGAAGAGAGGGGTAGCAGGGGCAGATGGGGGAGGTTCAGTGACTGGGCAAGGCCCTAGGGATCTAGGGCGATGCCAGGCACGAGAGGAGGGGGGGTAGATAAGGCCGGGGAAGAGGGAGGGCACATGGGGTTGACGGTGGCGGGGTGGAAAAGGTGGTATGGTCCCTTTTTCCCTCCCTCTCTTACGTGGTAGACCAGGCTCGGGAGGGATCTGGGTGCCTGCAGCTGGGGCCAGAGGGGACGACGCAGGGGCTCGGTGGGGTTTGTCCTTGGCAGCGAGAAAGAGAGGAACAGAGAGGGAAGATAGGCTCGGCCGGGTAGGGAGGTGTTGAGCAAGGGGCGGCTCGGCCAGGGTAGCTAGGTTAGGGGGTTTTGGGTCGAGCCAGGGTGGTGGTCCAGGGAGGCTCGGCCTGGTAGGGGTGGCGATTAGGTTCGAGAGGGGAGGGGTTGGGTCTTAGCCGAAGCTAGGAAGGAGGATGGTTAGGGTTTTGGGTTTGACCTAGGTGTAGAGAGAGAGAGAGAAGATAGCTAGGTTAGGATAGAGGATAGATAGAGAATAAAATTTGTACTCAAATGGATTCAAATGAGTATGACTCAAGCAAATACAAACCATCCATCCAAAGAACAAGAGGTGGAAAAGGTGGTGACATGCATGGGGGTGTCGAGGTTTTGGAGGTGAGGTTAGGGATAGGGTTATGGGGTAAGAGAGAAAAGGATCTAGGTCAAGCAAAGAGACATATACAACATGTATTATAAGCATGCCATGATGCTTAACAAAAACCAAAGAGTATATGCCCCTAGAAAGGTGGAGTTCAAACAAACTTGAGCAACTTGACTTGATTCCAAAAGAACCATGCTCCACTCAAAAATCAAATAAAAAGCCAAAAAGAGAGAGTGGTTGATGATCTTGCATGGCCCATGCATAAATAGTAAATGCCCCCTCTAGTAGTGAAAAACACTAGAATATCTCATGGCAATTATATAAGCAAGATTCCCAAATTTTGTAATAAGGACCAACAAAAGAAAAGAGAGCTTGTTTACGACATGGACTAAATAAAAGATCATGCATGAATATAAGGTGGCCAAGCTTGTGTGTGTGAACCACTGAGCATAATATGGCACAAATTATATTCTTATATGAGCATTTATTCAATTTCAAACCATATGGAAGCTAGACAAGGAAACTACTCACATAGCATGCAAAGGTGGCCATGTGGCTCTCCCCATATCAATAATGTGAAAACAACATGATGCTTATATGGGAGCATGTGGAATAGAAGTGGATCCATCTTAAATATATGTAAGCTAGACAAGAGCCAAAAGAAGTGAAAAATCCCACATATAGTTTGTATGGTGGGATTATGGGGTGGTGACAAAGAAAGGTGGTGGAGTTAATAAAATATATGCCCCCAACTCAACTTGGGCATCAAGCACTATCAAGAACCAAATACAATATATCAAGAGGCAAATACAATTAATAGTGCATATGAGATAAGAACCAAATGAAAAGGTTTTATATGATGCTCAAATGCAATGTGGCATGATGGCATGAGCATGATATAATTATGATGCAACAATTATATGTAGGAAGTAGCATTTTATTATTAGACCGTGTAGCATTACATATGTTAGACAGATGGGATGCTACAACTCTCCCCCACTAACATGAATCTCGCCCCGAGATTCTAGGAAGAAGAAGAAGACACGAAGAGGGTAGGATACTTGGCACGGAGCTCATCCTCGCGTTCCTAAGTGGCTTCATCAACGGAATGGTGCGACCACTGCACCTTGTAGAACTTGATAGACTTGTTGCGATTCTTTCTTTCCGTGACTTCTAGGATTTTTGTGGGGTGTTCTTCATAAGACAGATCTTCTTGGAGATTGATGAGCTCATGGTCCACGGTCCTGCTGGGATCCTTGAAGCACTTCTTGAGTTGAGAGATATGGAAAACATCATGGACCTTGAGTTTTTCAGTGAGCTCAAGAGCATAAGCAACTTCTCCTCTTCTTCCGCGAACTTTGAAAGGACCGATGTATCTAGGAGCCAGCTTTCCTTTGATACCAAACCGGTGCGTGCCTCTCATGGGAGTGACATGAAAGTAAACGAGATCACCAGGGACATACTCCATGTCCGTGTGCTTTCTGTCATAGTTGCTCTTCTGGCAACTTTGAGCAACCTTCAGGTTTTCGAGAATGATGTGAACCTTCTCCTCTTGTTGAGTTACAATGTCGGGGCCAAACAATGTTCTTTTACCTGCGCCCGACCAACCAATCGGAGTTCTGCATTTGCGGCCATAGAGAATCTCAAATGGTGCCATCTTTAGACTCTTCTGGAAGCTATTGTTGTAAGAGAATTCAGCATAAGGAAGGCATTCTTCCCACTTCATGCCGAAAGAGATGACGCAAGCACGGAGCATATCTTCCAGAATCTGATTAATCCTTTCAACTTGCCCTTGTGAATGAGGGTGGTAAGTTGTGCTGAAGTTCAACTTTGTTCCCAAAGCATTTTGGAAACTTCCCCATAACTTGGAAGTGAAGATGCTTCCACGGTCTGAGCTGATCTCAAGAGGAACCCCATACAGAGAGACAATTCTGTTGATATAGAGCTCAGCCAACTGAATTGCAGAAATTGTTTCCTTGACGGGAAAGAAGTGAGCCACTTTAGAAAGCCTATCGATGACAACAAAGATTGCATTGTTGCATTTTTGTGACCTTGGAAACCCAGTTATGAAGTCCATCTCTACTTTCTCCCATTTCCATTCCGGAGGCTTCAATGGCTGTAGAAGACCGGAAGGTTTCTGATGGACAACTTTTACTCTACGGCAGACATCACACTCCGAGACATACTTGACACAATCTCGTTTCAATCCAAGCCACCAATATTGTGTTTTTAGATCCATGTACATCTTAGTGCTGCCAGGGTGGATAGAAAGAACAAAATCAGGATCTTCTTTAAGAACTTGCTCTCTCAAACCCAGATACTTCGGAACAAACATCCGGTGCTTAAAGAATAGAGTGCCTTGGTCGTAAAGGTGGAAAGGTTCATACTTCGGCAGCTGAATCTTGGAGATGATGTTTTTAGTGTAAGGATCACCAAGTTGAATGGAGCGAACTTTTTCTTCCAAGAGAGGGGTTGCCAGAAGATTTAGAAGATACCCTTGATCCACAATTTCAAGGTTGAGCTGGCAAATTCCTCGCACAAGAGAGGCTGTTGTTCTTCCACCATGAGGTTGTTGACATAAGCTTTTTAGCTGAGAGCATCGGCCATGACCTTAGCTTTGCCCGGAGTGTAGTTGATGGTCAGATCGAAATCATTAATTGCTTCAATCCACCTCCTCTGACGAAGGTTGAGATCAGGTTGTGTGAAGATATACTTCAGACTCTTGTGATCAGAAAAGATCTCACAACGGTTGCCAAGCAAGTAGTGCCTCCATACTTTCAAAGCAAAGACAACTGCTGTGAGTTCGAGGTCATGTGTAGGATAGTTGATCTCATGCGTATTCAACTGACGAGAGGCATAAGCAACAACTTTCTTTTCTTGCATAAGGACCGCACCCAATCCTTGCAAGGAGGCGTCACAGAATATCTGGAAAGGCTTTGATGTATCTGGAGGAATCAAGACTGGTGTGGAAGTAAGCTTCTGTTTGAGTGTTTCAAAGCTAGCTTGACATGCAGGAGACCAAAGGTATTTCTTGCCTTTCTTGAGGAGATCGGTAAGAGGCTTCGCAATCTTCAAGAAGTTCTGAATGAAGCGATGACAGTAACTAGCCAAACCAAGGAAACTACGGACTTCTTTGACATTTCTGGGTGGAAGCCACTCAACAATTGTCCGAACAATTTCTGGGTTAACGGCAATGCCCTTGGCAGAGATGACGTGACCAAGATAGGTGACTTCAGGAGGCCAAAATTCACACTTGGAGAACTTTGCATACAGGCGGTTCTCATGAAGCTTGTTTAGGACACACCAAAGGTGTTCTTCATGTTCTTCCTTTGACATAGAATAGACTAGAATGTCATCCAGATAGACCACGACGAACTTATGAAGATACTCCATGAAAACCGGGTTCATAAGCCTCGAGAAGGTGGCAGGTGCATTGGTGAGACCGAAAGACATGACCGTGTACTCATACATGCCATAGCGGGTGGTGAAAGCTGTTTTGGGAACATCTTCCTTGCGAATCTTGATTTGATGATATCCACTTCTCAAGTCAATCTTAGAGAATACCACAGCTCCAGCTAGCTGATCAAAGAGATCATTAATCCGCGGAAGGGGATATTTATTCTTGATGGTTTTTGCATTGAGAGCCCGATAGTCAACACAAAGTCTATCAGTGCGGTCTCGCTTCTTCACAAAGATTGTTGGGCTGCCCCAAGAGGAAGTGCTATGCTGAATGAAACCCAACTTCTCTTGTTCATCAAGCTGACGTTTGAGTTCGGCCAACTCAGCAGGACCCATTTTATAAGGCCGCTTGGAGATAGGAGCGGTTACAGGTTCAATCTCAATCACAAACTCGACATCTCGATTAGGAGGCATGCCTGGTAACTCTTCAGGAAAACATCTGGGAACTCACGGACCACTGAAACACTCTGAATAGCCTCCATAACATCATCATTTAGAGCCGCCAAAGAGAAAAGCTGAATTGCAGGAGTCAGACTTGGAGAATAGACTATATGGCCTTCAGGAATTTTTAGAGAAACCGAGCGTTCAGGACAATCAATCACAGCTGCATTTGTTGTTAACCAATCCATGCCAAAGATAACATCAATGTCAGAATTTCCCAGAATAATTAAGGAAGCCGGGAACGAAGAGCCACCAATCTCAATTTGATTGCCATGGCTGATCTTGGAAGATGCCATAGTTGCTCCCGGCGAGAGAACCATTAAATGTTTAGGGAGAGGATCCATAGGTAACCCATTCTCATCAGCAAAACTTGTAGAGACAAAAGAATGCGATGCACCAGAATCAAATAAAACTCATGCAGGGACTGAGTTAACGGAAAGCGTACCCATCACAACTCCAGATGCATGTTCAGCTTGAGCGACGTTGACACAGTTGGCACGAGTAACAGTGGATCCGGGCTTGGTGTTGATGTTGAGAGCCTGCGGTGGAGGTGCACGAACCATAGAAGAACTTGCTGCAGGTCTTGGAGGTGGTGGAGGAAGAGCTTTGTTGTTCATGGGACAACTCCAGTGTTGATGCCCAGTGTTCCCACAAGTGTAACAAGCACCAGGTGGACGTGGAGCAGCGTAGCCAGGGACTCCACCAGGCGCTCCAGGGTAGTTGTGGTTGTAGCCCCTAGGAGCAGTGGTGAAGGAGTTTGGTGGCCTTGCCGCGTTGCTTGAAGGTCTTGGTGGAGCCGGGAGCGGCGGTGCAGTATTAGGAACCCACACGCGGCGCTTAGAAGGAGCTGTCATAGCTGAAGAGCTTGCTGCATCACGGCTGTGTTTCTTGGACTCCTCGAACACTTGCCTAGTGGCTTCTTCCTGTAGAGCTGTATGTTGGAGTTCTAGAAAACACCCCGGCCTTGCATGAGTGATTGCATATTTGATAGATGCATTGAGCCCTTGCCTGAACCTCTTCTGTTTCTTCTTTTCATCAGAGATCTCATCACCACCATACCGAGAAAGATTCATGAAGTTTCTGATATAGGTGTTGACATTGTCATTGCCCTACTTGAGGTTGAGAAACACTTCCTTCATCCTTTCCATGACAATTTCTGACAGATATTGCTCTTTGAAAGCCCCAGTGAACTGCTCCCAAGTAGGCTGAAAACCAGAGTGGTTTGCCTTCAAGTAATTCTCCCACCATAGAGTCGCGTCTCCTTTTAGAAGGTGCGTGGCACATTTTACCCATTCTTGTTCAGGAACATCAGCAGTCATCAGCAACCTTGTCATCTCACGAAGCCAATCATCACCATCCAGTCGCTGATCAGACACCTCAAAGTGGCGTGGTTTATACTTCAGAAAGCCCTTGATGTCTCCTCGCTTGGGAGGTGGAGGTAGCGGAACAAACTCATTCCTCCTGACACTTTCTTCAAAGCGTTGCTGGTTCTGTTGCATTGTGCCCAAGGCATTAGCAATACTTGCCAACGAAGCCCCCGGTTCAGGTGGTATGTCCTCCTTAGTGCGGTGTGGTGGTGCCATCCTGTGATTGATATAAAACTCAAGTCAGTACCATAATGGAGAATAATAATAATCCAAAATAGTACCAAAATGGAATTAACCAAGATTAAAGGATACAAATCACTAAGATGATACTAAAATATAAAAAAGTTCAAAGCACCGAGAAGATAATAAGCATATCGCACACGACTGAACAAGGAGTGTGGTACACAAAGCTATCAAAGAAAAAATTTCCGCAAATTTCGGCATTAAAATCCCACTATATGCGCAAAACCACTTAACGCATCAAGATTAGTAACTCTACCAATTCAATATACAAGAGCGAATGATAAAAGTAGTGGTATGGTCACGACTCCATCCCGCACTCAAATCATTACTCCGCACATGAATAAGTAAAACACATATCCCGACTCTCTTCCTTCTTAAGATGAACCTAAAGATTAGCAACTACGGAAAACAAACACCCCTAAACAAGATAGCGTCGGATAACAAAGAGTAAGACGGATTGCGTATTTTACAAAAGCCTGTCGGTATGGAATGTACCAACAGTTTATAACCAAAAGGTAGATAGCGATAACAAGTTGGATGCAACAGATACACAAGGAATTACACACACACACACACTTTCTATGGTACTACGGAACCCAGAACACGTGAATCCTAGTTTGAATTTTATAATAGGATTGAAATTACACTTCCTTACCAGAAAAGGGTGGGTGGGTGGGTAAGAAGAAAAATGGAAGCAGTCCTACTCTTGCGTTTTGTTTTTCCCTAGTATACATAACTACCAAAATATTTGCTAGACTGACAACGACCATTTGGCTGAGACCATGAAGGGCGGGATGGCTCTGATACCAATTGTAACAACCTCGGACCCTACGCTCTAAGTTCAAGCCTAGATGAACCAAAAGTGGTTAAGGGTTTTACAGCGGAGGACCAGGGCCACCCACGTGTAGGCCCATCGGCCGCCCTAACCACTTCCATGAACATCGGGACAAGAGCGAGCGGCATAGGCAACAGGCGAAGAGATCAAATACATACACAAGTGAGTATGTATGCAAGCTACCTTACAATAGTTCTCAGAGCCATACCATCTAAAAGAAATAGAAATATTGCAATGCCATATGGCAAGATCCAAATTTCCTAGATAGAGATAATAGTGTAGGATAGCTCCTCATACATCAATCAACAGAGTATCAAGCGGAAGCGGGAAGCAAGATCCGAGTACGGATAAGAAGAAAATCGGCATAAGATGCCACATAAATAAGCACATCCCGCCAACAGATCTCACAGATCCCCATCCCTGGAATCTCTACACAGAGTGATCGTTGCCAACATCATCGATCTCCTCCACCCAGTATCCATCTTGCGAATACACGTGTTCATCTGAATCAAACAATTTATCGTGTGAGACCCTAGGGGTACTCAGCAAGTCTTTATGCCTCTAAAGGGGACATATACCTAGGGTGACGCAATTGCAGCAAAAGATAATCACTAACAAGTCTATAGATACTCGCTAACCATCCGCCTAAACAATGATAGACGGATGTCCATTAATTAGGAACAACAGTTATAACAGTATAAAGTAACAGATCCATCCTCCTTCTCGCTTACCAACGAGAAAGCGGACAAACAACCCATCCGTTGGCAGTTTTATTAATCATTCCATGAATATTGCACTATTTACTAGTCAGATATTTAGTCAAATTAAAGCCGGTACTTTAGTTATACTTGTCTATGATCGAGAAACTGTGCTCCAAATCGTCCATAACCGTGGACACGACTTTTAGAAAGATTTACCTTGTAGGGGTGCACAAATAGCAACACACACACGATCGACCTCAGAAAAACCAAATCAAAACCCAACAAGGCTTTCACGACAAAGCAATCACAGGATTCATAAAATATTTCAGGGGGCCACCCCATTAAGCTACCCGCAACGAAGTTGGCTGGCTCCGAGATGGACCCAAGGTTTGCGCCAATGGCGGTAAACGACTGGGAACCCGAAAGTGTGACTGGGCTTGTCGATACCGTTAAAACACTCCGCCAATCCTAAACAGTACAGATGCTCCAGGAACAATCATAATAAAGCGGTAAAGCATGGCATAAGTATAAGATAGTAATAAAGCCCCAAACTACTTTTTGGCCCCAAGAAATAAAATGCGAATCAAGCTCAGGCAGAGGGGGATTCATAGAGTCTCCCGTATGTGGATAGTGCGAATAGTCAAGGAACAGGAATCAAGTATTCGGGGTCCTACGGGACACAAGTGGACATAAAAACCAAATGAAAGATATTGCCCACCGGTGCCTCTTTCATTAGTTATCCCATTACTACTCAGGTTAAGTTGTTTAGGTACCTCGTTATCCATCATACACTCACATACCCTACACATGCTGTTCTACGACTCGCATGGCTCAAACAACTCATGTAGTAATGGCTCATGGGATGGAGGAACAAGCTCGGTGGGGTTTAAAAGTAAAGGCTATGCAGTACTTGGGATTCAATTTAATGTGTTCCCGACTCCATGATGTAAGAATAAGATAGAAGCAATAGGTACTATATGTATGCAAGCATGTGGTAGTGCTTGCCTGGCAGCTCAGTTGAACCGAGAGATGGATCTGGGTAGTACTCTTGGGATTCCTGATAATTCCCCTGCTCGGCGTCTATTCGAAAGAAGAACCAAACAAACAAGGGCCAACATAAATAAAGTGCGCAAGCATATGAATAAAATGCGACAAGCAACTAAGCATGCCATGATGAATGATGCACAATTTACATGGCAATAATGTAGCATGGCAAGGGTGAGGTCTGGGGACAAGAATAAATCATTTTATTAATTATTTGGCCAAGTTTTATTACCACAAACAGTTCTGATTATTTAATATTTATAGGATGCATGCTTCAATTCATATCATGGAATGCATAATCAGAACGGGCTCGTCGCGCTGATCGATTTAGACATATTATTTGTCAAAATTGGAGTTATAGAATTAAAGTTATTAATTAATTAAGAAAAGGCATTTTTATTGAAATTAAACAATTTCGAAAATTTAAATTAGACACACATTATTTTGGATGGCATATTCGAATTCCTCACATTTTTTTGATTAAAAAACATATATTATTTGTATTATTTGGATAAGTCAATTAAAAGTTATTAATTTCTGGATATTAAAACATATTAAACAATTCTGAACTTATTTTGATTAAACAGAAAAAGAACAGATACTTTTTGTACTTAGAGAGACTCAGCCACCATCACAGACAAGTGGGCCTGGCGCTGACTCAGCAGCAGGTGGGTCGCAATGGTCTACGCGGGGCTTTTCTCACCGAGGGGTTGTTCAGCCAAAGAGATTGACAGGTGGGGCCGGTGGTTCGCGGGGCCACGCACGGGTGCGCGAACAGGGCGTAGCCACGTGGCGCAGACGGGTAGTGCGGGTGCAGGTATCGAATCCCGCGGTGCCTTTTTGTAAATATGCCACAGCACATGACAGTGGGCCTGGGAGGACTGCGGGTTGAGCAAACAAAAAGTCAGGGGGTAAACGGAAAAGGACCGCGCGGTTCACCGGTGTACTATTTTTCTTCCTGGCGTTGTCTGACGAAGCTGACGGCGCAGACACCGGCGCGGCGGGGGATCGATCCCGCGACCTAGCGCGCGCGGCGGCTACCGCTACGACTAGCGGGGTTTGATGCTGGGAAGGTGCTACGCGGCGAGGAAAACCCTCTGCGACGCAACTGCGAGAACGTGACTGCGAGTGCGCCGCACAGAGAGCGCTCGACGAAACGTGCGTCGTGTCCAGAAAGCAGAACAGCAAGAGGAGGTGTCTGGGAGGGGCAGAGGTTCACCAGGAGTGGGTCGGTGGTGTTGGTTCGGCCTGGAACGCAGGGGACCGGCGGCGGAGCTGACGACCCGCGGCTAGGGTTTCCTCGGTCACGACAGCGTGCAACGGGGCTGGCCGTCTCCTCCTCCTCATCTCCAGGTACAGGGCTGGTCCAAAGGATCTCCTCGGTCTTCCTTGACAACCAGACGCCACGCCCTTCTCCTTACTACGGTGGTGGCGAGCAGATGCCGATGGTGGGGTGGCGATGGAAGAGAGGGATAGCAGGGGCAGATGGGGGAGGCTCAGCGACTGGGCAGGGCCCTGGGGATCTGGGGCGATGCCAGGCACGAGAGGAGGGGGGTAGATTAGGCCGGGGAAGAGGGAGGGCACATGGGGTGGACGGTGGCGGGGTGGAAAAGGTGGTATGGTTCCTTTTTCCCTCCCTCTCTTACGTGGTAGACCAGGCTCGAGAGGGATCTGGGTGCCTGCAGCTGGGGCCAGAGGGGACGATGCAGGGGCTCGGTGGGGTTTGTCCTTGGCAGCAAGAAAGAGAGGAACAGAGAGGCAAGATAGGCTCGGCCGGGAAGGGAGGTGTCGAGCAAGGGGCGGCTCGGCCAGGGTAGCTAGGTTAGGGGGTTTTGGGTCGAACCAGGGTGGTGGTCCAGGGAGGCTCGGCCTGGTAGGGGTGGCGATTAGGTTCGAGAGGGGAGGGGTTGGGTCTTAGCCGAAGCTAGGAAGGAGGATGGTTAGGGTTTTGGGTTTAACCTAGGTGTAGAGAGAGAGAGAAGATAGCTAGGTTAGGATAGAGGATAGGTAGATAATAAAATTTGTACTCGAATGGATTCAAATGAGTATGACTCAAGCAAATACAAACCATCCATCCAAAGATCAAGAGGTGGAAAAGGTGGTGACATGCATGGGGGTGTCGAGGTTTTGGAGGTGAGGTTAGGGATAGGGTTATGGGGTAAGAGAGAAAAGGATCTAGGTTAAGGAAAGAGACATATACAACATGTATTATAAGCATGCCATGATGCTTAACAAAAACCAAGGAGTATATGCCCCTAGAAAGGTGGAGTTCAAACAAACTTGAGCAACTTGACTTGATTCCAAAAGAACCATGCTCCGCTCAAAAATCAAATAAAAAGCCAAAAAGAGAGAGTGGTTGATGATCTTGCATGGCCCATGCATAAATAGTAAATGCCCCCTCTAGTAGTGAAAAACACTAGAATATCTCATGGCAATTATATAAGCAAGATTCCCAAATTTTGTAATAAGGACCAACAAAAGAAAAGAGATCTTGTTTACGACATGGACTAAATAAAAGATCATGCATGAATATAAGGTGGCCAAGCTTGTGTGTGTGAACTATTGAGCATAATATGGCAGAAATTATATTCTTATATGAGCATTTATTCAATTTCAAACCATATGGAATCTAGACAAGGAAACTACTCACATAGCATGCAAAGGTGGCCATGTGGCTCTCCCCATATCAATAATGTGAAAACAACATGATGCTTATATGGGAGCATGTGGAATAGAAGTGGATCCATCTTAAATATATGTAATCTAGACAAGAGCCAAAAAAAGTGCAAAAGCCCACATATAATTTGGATGGTGGGATTATGGGGACAAAGAAAGGTGGTGGAGTTAATAAAAGATATGCCCCCAACTCAACTTGGGCATCAAGCACTATCAAGAACCAAATACAATATATCAAGAGGCAAATACAATTAATAGTGCATATGAGATAAGAACCAAATGAAAAGGTTTTATATGATGCTCAAATGCAATGTGGTATGATGGCATGAGCATGATATAATTATGATGCAACAATTATATGTAGGAAGTAGCATTTTATTATTAGACCATGTAGCATTACATATGTTAGACAGATGGGATGCTACAAGGGTCACTACTCCAATGAGTGTCCCAAGAAGACTGCAGCCAATGCCAATGTGAATGCCCCAGCTCAGTAGCAGCGTCGTGTTCAACCAGGAAGAAGATTTGCCCCAGGGAACCCTCACAACCGCAACATCCGTCTTTTCCACATGAACGCAGAAGAAGCCCAGGAAGCGCCAGAGGTAGTGCTGGGTATGTTTTCTGTCAACTCAGTTTTAGCAACACTATTGTTTGATTCGGGAGCATCGCATTCATTTGTCACCGAATAATTCGCATGCACTAGTAAGATTCACCCAACCAACCTGAAGCATGTCATGATAGTTCAAATCCCCGGTTCAACAACCAAAGCTAGAAAAATTTGCAAAGTTGTGCCTATCAGAATACATGGGATAGATTTTTATGCCAACCTAATTGTACTTGGAACCAAACGTTTGGAAGTAGTACTAGGTATGGACTGGATGTCAGGGCATAAAGGCCTGATAGACTGTGCTAAGAAAGCCATCACCATGACCAGTAGCTCTGGAGTAACAGTAGAGCATATCTCTGAAACTTTACCCCGTCAATTCAAGTGCAACAAGAGTGTATCCCTGCCCACCATGACCAAGTCAGAGTAGTCTGTGAATACCCCGACGTATTCCCAGATGAATTTCCAGGTATGCCCCCTGATAGGGATATTGAGTTCATTATCGAACTAATCCCCGGAACCGGACCCATAGCCCAGAGACCCTATAGCATGAACCCCTCAGAGTTAGTAGAACTGAAGAAGCAGTTAGATGCCATGTTAGCAACAGGCTTGATTCAACCAAGCGCATCGCCATGGAGATCACCAGTGTTATTCGTCGACAAGAAAGATATAGGCAACCGTCTGTGCACAGATTATAGAAAGTTGAATGACGTCACTGTCAAGAACAAGTACCCGTTGCCAAAGATAGAGGATCTATTTGATCAGTTGACTGGAGCTCAGGTATTCTCAAAGATTGATCTTAGGACTATTTATCACCAACTTAAGATTCGTGCAACGGATATTCTGAAGACCGCCTTTACTACTCGCTATGGTTTATACGAGTATACGGTTATGTCTTTTGGATTAACCAATGCCCCTGCTTATTTCATGAATCTCATGAATAAGATCTTTATGAATTTCCTAGGTAAGTTTGTAGTTGTATTTATCGAAGACATCCTTATCTACTCCAAGTCAGAAGCAGAGCATGAGCAACATCTGAGAGTTATCCTAGAAACACTGAGAGAGCATCAGTTATATGCCAAGTTCAGCAAGTGTGAGTTTTGGCTGAAGGAAGTAGGATTCCTAGGACATATTGTGTCTGCCGGAGGAGTCTCTGTTGATCCCGCCAAGATCAAAGATGTCGAAGAATGGGAAGCCCCAACCACTCAAACCCAAGTCCCAGCATTTCTAGGATTAGCGGGATATTACCGCAAGTTCGTAGAAGTATTCTCAAGCATATCCCGACCAATGACCCAATTGTTGAAGAAGGACAAGAAGTTTGAATGGACAGACAAATGTGAAGCTAGCTTTCAGGAGCTAAAGAAGAGATTGATATCAGCCCCAATATTAATCATGCCAGATATCAAGAAGCTGTTTTATGTGTATTGTGAAGCATCCAAGATTGGTCTAGGATGTGTATTGATGCAACAAGGCAAAGTCATCGCGTATCTGTCTCGACAACTAAAGCAGCATGAGCAGAACTATCTGACCCATGATCTTGAGCTAGCAGCTGTGGTTCTAGCATTGAAGACATGGCGTCATTATCTAATGGGTAATCGCTGTGAGATTTACTCAGATCACAAGAGTTTAAAATATATTGTTAACACCCGGATTTTTAATCCCAGATGCCCGTTATGCCATACCTCACAATCCCAGGATTACCATTTTTGCGAGACATAGCGGATTGGATATCACAGTACATCATCCATTACAAACCATACATAAGGTCTTACACAAATAAGGATCTCATGATCTAGTCTTAAAACAACAAGCAGCGGAAATAAAAGATAAGCGTAGCGGTGGGGTCCATCTTCAGGGGCACATGCAATGCTGATGAAGGCAGATGGTCCTAGTTATCATAGCCGTCCTGTTGGCCATCATCTTGATAGTCTCCTTCATAGTCTGGCCATGATAATAGCCAGGGACAAAAGCCATGAGTACTCTTTAAGTACTCGCAAACTACCACGAACAATTACTATAGTTCAAAGTTAAAGTGCTAACTCTAAGTTTAACTATAAAGTTAAGTTTGAAACCTAAGCTGAGTTCAGAAGCAAAGAAAGATAAAGTAAAGTCCTAGAATCACTTAAGTGGGGAAGCTATTGTTATAAACACAACCCTATTATGGTCAAGTCAAGATTCATCATTCTTTTCAAAGTATTTAGAAAACATCTGACAACAAAACAGTATGGCCATTCCAACTGTCCATAACCGCGGACGTGGCTATTCGAATAGTTTGACACTCTGCAGAGGTGGTACACTTTCACCACAATATTCGATACATCTGTCAGGGGTAACCCTGAATCATCATACTTAGTATGCAGA
This sequence comes from Avena eriantha, assembly GCA_910589775.1. Lineage (NCBI taxonomy): Eukaryota > Viridiplantae > Streptophyta > Magnoliopsida > Poales > Poaceae > Avena > Avena eriantha. The sequence continues at coordinate 139,977,966 of OU342740.1, read as the reverse complement.
TAATCAAACACAACCTTCCCTTTACATACCCTAGTATAAGCACCTCTCCTATGAGCATGGCCTCCCAACCATGACCATCAGTCATCTTGGGCACTACATAGGTGGACATCATGAGAGGTAGCCTCATCTCAGACCTCTCCCGCGAGGGAACTAATACTAATGCATATAAATTTCCAGCTAAGCCTTACCCAATTAGGGTAGTGTGGTTGTACGGTAAATTTGGAATGGTATCGCATCCGAATCCAACTATAAGTTTTATAAAAGGGTTAAGGCTCATGCCTCAACATTTTCATCATCATCAACCATTTGTGTTTTCTCAACACATGTCAAAACATCTCAATAGAATGACTCATCATTCCAAGGTTTTGATAATTCATTTTCACCAAGTGTTCCCATCTAAAGTGACTCAAGTTTTTGATCTACTCTAACTACTAAGTTAAGAGTGTTCACTAAGGTGCAAAAGATGGGTTCAATCTCATGCCATAGAATGACATCTAAAGGGTTCTAATTAGGTCAAGTTTTATAGTTTTTATGCTACCTTCAAACTAAGTAGAGAACTTGGTGTAAACTAAGGGAGTAAAACTTGCAACTAAGACTTGGGGTACTAATAGTCAAAAGGGAGTGTGATCAAGGCATGCTTAAGGCATCTTTGCTAAACCATCTAGTTTGATTCTAGTTTGCTAAGCACTCAACTTGCAAGTGTTAGCTTGCACTATTAATGGTGGCTTGCAAGTACAACTTGCAAGGGTTAATCTTGGATAGTGCTAGCTTTCTAATAGTAGCTTGCCTTGGTTGGTGCACTGGTTGAAGTTTTCTTCTTCTTCTTCTTCTTCTTGGTAGAACTCCTCCTCCTCCTCGAAAGCTTGGTCGGTACTATCGTCTATAAATACATAGGGAGTGCACAATCACCAAACAATACTTAACTAGGCTAAATAGCATTCTAAGACACATATTTGATGATCTATTATCATCACAAACATCACAAGTTTAATTCAATAGTTTCCTCCTTTTTATTTTACAAAAGTAATTTCTACTCATTAAAAAAAATTAAATAAGATTTAATATTCACCACTTAAAATATGGGATCATGTTGACACATGTCATCACCACATATCCTAACATGTGAGAATGAGAATTAAGGGTTGGATCAATATTACTTTGGTTTAAGTTCATTATTTAATGATTTAAAGTGACTAGAAATGCCTATATAGCATTATTTGGGTACTAGTCCAAAGTCTCTGCATGTAAACCTTAATATTATTACATATTTAGATAGATATGATGAAATGTGATTTTTGAGTGTTGGAATCAACTCAAAAGCTAACTTGGTTGATTTTATAAAAATGTTGCAAGTTGCAAATGCTTCTGTCTTCTTTTTTTATTAGGAGAGATCTATAACTCTGATTGAATTAAATCCAAAGGGCCTGGATAGATCACCTTAATACCTTTTAGGAAAAATTTGTTTCATGCAATTTGGATTTGTCAAACTCCTAGAATTGAATTTTAAAATAGTGGACAGAAACTGGATTTAACTAAAAAAGAAAAATCCAGATTCGAACGGGTGGGCTAGCGCGGGAAAAGACTTGGGCCATCCCAGTGGTGCTCCGCGGCGCGGGGCTCAGCTGATAGGGGGGTCCTGCTTGTCAGCGGCACTTAACACGCGAAACAGTACGCGCGCTGTGGGCCGTAGGATTAGAAGGGAGATCTACGGCTGAGGGTCGTCGTCGACGACGAACAGGTCGACGGTGAGATCGAACGCTAGCGGCTCGGTGGGGGTCTGCTGGGGACGTACCAGGGCTCCAGCGGGATCGGCGAGGTGGGCAAACAAAGTGGAAGACGACGGCGAGGCGAGGCGTGGTTGTGGCGGAGCTTGGGGTGGTCGCAATCAGCGACGCCCTTCTCCTCCAGAGGTGGCGGCTCCGACTCCAATTCCGGCGAGGCAGAGCTCGCCTTGCTCCAGCTAGAGGTGGGTGAGGCTCAGAGAGGTGAGGGGAGTGGAATGGTGTGGAGAGAAGAGGCTGGGGGGGCTCCTTTTATAGGCCCGATGGTGAGACCGAGCGAGATGGGTAGGCGACGGTGGCAACATGGCTACGACGGAGTAGAGGCTGTGCTGTGGGTGGCGATCGACGTGTGGTTCCCTAGCGGTGCTCTAGGCATTGAATGCGGCCGTAGGGGCGGTGGCATGCGGTCTGGGCGAGGTGGCGCTCTAAGCGGCAGAGGCGGCGGTGTCCACGGCGAGCGGTGGCTGTGAGGCGTTGGGCGGCTAGTGGGGGTGTCTGGGTGTTCTCCAGGTCGTGGCGGAGCGGCGGGCGCGGGCTACGGCCAAGGGGCGGTCTGTGCGAGCGGGGACAAAGCGCGCTCCGAGGGCGGCACCGGCATGGTGCGGTGGCACTGGGCGTGGGCTTTCCTCGGTGGTCCACGGAAGGGCTTGGTTCAGGCAGGGGACAGAGAGGGGCGGTGAGGTGTGGGCTACCTCCTAGACATGGAGAGAGAGGCGGGAGAGGGCTGCTGCGGTGAGTGCACGGTCGGCCGGCGAGAGATGGCTCGGCATGGCTGTGCAGTGCAGCTAGGAGGTAGGGGAGAGGTTGGGGTTCGTCTGGTTAGGATTGAGGGGGACAGAGATGATCAAAGCACTACAGAATTGCTAGACAAAATCAGCCCAAAACAGTATTAGTTAGGCAAAAATGATCTTGCTAGCAAGGTGTTTGACAAAATGGCCGAAAGAGAAAAAGTTTTGAATTTTGGTTTCAATTTTTTTGAGTGCTCTCCACTAGTGCTAGGTAGTGTCTGGTTACAAGGGTTTTGAAAGTGGAGCTCAAATAGAGGGGTTTTGAAATAGGGGTGATCTATGCATATGCATTAGATTCAATTTTCAATTGTCATTTAAAATAAGTTAAATCATGTTTTTAGCAGATCAAAAGGTGGGCCTTGGTACCTCATTATGTGTACTAGCAAGGGGTACAAAGATCAAGAATTGTTTTTGTTAAGAAATAAGTGCTAGGAACACTCAAAGTAGTGTAGTGGATTAAAATGGCCAAAATGACCATTCCTCCTTTTTAATTCTTTTTGATTTGATTTTCTTTAGGAAAAGTTTGGGAATGATGTAGATGATGTTTAAATCACCTAAGAAAGATTTTACAATAATTGGTTCACTCAATCATGGCAATTCAAACAACTCCTATTTTAAATGCACACATATATGAATGCTTTCATTTTAAATTTGGAAAAGTTTTTGTTAACCCATTTTTGGTTGATTTGATCTTGATAAGCTTGGATTGAAGTTTTGGGATGTTACATATATCTTCACTCAAAAAGAGCTGAATATGAGGAAAAGGAGATGGATAGAGTTAATCAAGGATTATGACCTTGACATTCACTATCACCCCGGCAAAGCCAATGTGGTAGCGGATGCTCTTAGCAGATTGCCGTGTAGGCTAAACACCATGATCAAGGAGAAGCAACCAAGTTTGTACGAAGAGTTGGAGCAGTTCAGGACTGAATTAGTTAGCAAAGGATTCTTAGCTAGCCTCGAACTTCAACCCACTTTGATTAGCCAAATCAAGGAAGCCCACAAAGGGAATGAAAGTATCGACGGAATCAAACGTCGTATTGGTATAGGAAAGGTACCTGGATTCACCAAAGACGAAGAAGGTGTACTGTGGTACAAAGGACGTATCTATGTGCCAGCAGATTCTGAACTGAAGCAAGTTATCATGAAGGAAGATCATGATACTCTTTATTCTATCCACCCCGGAGGAAAGAAGATGTATCAGGATTTGAAAGAGCAATTTTGGTGGCACAAGATGAAGAGAGAAATCGGAAGCTACATCGCTAAATGTGACATCTGCCAAAGAGTCAAAGCAAAGCATCAGAGACCTGCAGGACTGTTGCAACCATTGCAGATTCCGGAATGGAAATGGGATTCAGTCGGAATGGGCTTTATCACCGGTTTTCCTACTTCTAGTAGGGGAATGACTCAATCTGGGTCATAGTTGATAGACTGTCCAAGGTAGCCCACTTTACAGCTATCAAGACTACCTACCAGGGTGCGAAGCTAGTAGAGCTATACATCGCTAGAATTGTTAGTCTGCATGGAACCCCCAAGACCATAGTATCAGATCGAGGAACTCAATTTACCTCAAGATTTTGGCAGAAAGTCCAAGAAGGATTAGGAACCAAGTTGAACTTCAGCACCGCGTATCACCGCAAACCGATGGATAGACTGAGAGAGTCAACCAAATTCTAGAGGATATACTTAGAGCTTGTGTGTTGGAATACGGGTCAAAATGGGAAGACTGCATGCCTTTCACGGAATTCTCATATAACAACAGTTATCAAGCTAGTTTGCAGATGGCAACATTTGAATTCCTTACGGAAGAAAGTGTCGTACTCCTTTGAATTGGTCGCAAGTAGGAGAAAGTCAGATCTTTGGACCCGACATTCGCCGAGAAGCTGAAGAGAAAGTTCACAAGGTCCGTGAGCACCTCAAGACCACCCAATCCAGACAGAAGAGTTATGCTGACAAAAGAAGGAGAGACCTGACTTTCAATGTCAGAGATTTTCTGTATCTCAAAGTTTCACCATTGAAAGGAACTCAACGCTTTAGTTTGAAAGGAAAGTTAGCCCCCAGATATATCGGGCCCTTCAAGATTCTGAACCGTCGAGGAGAAGTATCATATCAACTGGAACTGCCTGAAGAGATGTCAGCCATCCACAATGTGTTCCATATCTCGTTACTCCGCAAATGCTTGGAAGTGCCTGAGAAGACTGAAGTTTTCAAGAACATCGATCACAGAGCTGTAGAAATCAACAATGACCTGACCTATCGGGAAGTGCCCATCCGTATCTTAGAAGAATCCTACAGAACCACCAGGACCAGGAGCATCAAGTTTCTCAAGATTCAATGGAGCAACCATACCGAGGAGGAAGCCACTTGGGAGCACGAAGATTACATTAGGACAGAGTTCCCAGATCTCTTTAGTTCCTAGTTTTCTTTCTAAATCTCGGGACGAGATTTTGTTTAAGGGGGGAAGGTTTGTAACATCCCAAAACTTTAATCCAGCATATCAAGATCCAAATCATCAAAATTAGGGTTAAGAAAAACTTTTCCAAATTAAAAATGAAAGCATTCATGTGTATGTGCATTTAATTTAGGAATTGATTTGAATTGCTATGGTTCTGTGATTCCTTGGTTGTAAAATGTTTGTATAGTGAATTAAACATCATCTAAATCTTTCCCAAGCAAATCCCAAAGAAAATCCAATCAAAAGCAATTAAAAAGGAGGAATGGTTGATCATTTTAATCCACTACACTTTTTTGAGTGTTCCTAGCACTCATTTCTCAACATAAATAATTCTGGATATTTACACCCATTGCTAGTACACATAATGAGGTACCAAGGCCTACTTTTTGATCTGCTAAAAACATTCAAATACTTATTTTAAATGGCATGTGAAAATTGAATTCAATGCATATGTCTAGATCACCCCTATTTCAAAAACCATCAATTTGAGCTCCATTTTGAAAACCCTTGCAACCAGAGACTACTTAGCATTAGATTAGATAACTCAAAAATTTCGAACTCAAAATTCAAAAGTTTTTCTCTTTCGGCCATTTTGTCAAACACCTTGTGGGAAAGATCAAAGTGGCATAACTATTACTGTTTTGGGGTTGATCTTGTCTAGCCAATTGAGGTGCTTTGATCACCCTTGTCTCCCCCAAGTCTAACCAGACCAACACAAACATATGCCCTACCTCCTAGCTGCAGTGGAAGGCCATGCCGAGAGCACCTTGTCGGCCAACTTGGCCCTCGCAGCAGCGGAACGCTTCCCCCTCTCTCGCCATGTCTACACACTAGCCCGTGGTCCACCGCCACCGTCCAACCAGCCCCAGCCCAGAGACAGAGACCAGAACCGCCGGAACCGCCGTGCGCAGAAGCTGGTCGACCATGTCGAACACGCCCAGTGCGCCGACCCAACCCGCGTGCACAAACCACCCCTCGACCGCAGCCCGCGCCCACCGCTTTGCCATGACCCAGGGAACACCCCAGACACCCCCGTTGGCCGCCCAACGCGCCACAGCCATCGCTCGCCGTCGAACCCGCAACCTCTGCCGCCCAGAGCGCGTGACGCTCCCGACCAGCACATAGCTTGCCTTGCCGCGCCTTTAAGCCTCAGAGCACCACCAGGAGACAGGCCACCGTCCCCTATCTCGAGCCACGCCGCTAGCCCCCTGTGTCGCCCTCGCCGGAGTTGCCTGCCCGCACCGCTCGGTCTCACCGTCGAGCCTATATAAGCCGGCCTCCCTAGCACGAAATCCTCACACTCCCACAGTTCTCACCTCTCACTGATTCTTTCCCCTCTCTCGCTAGAGACAATCGAGCCGTAGTTCACCGGAATTGCACCGGAGGAGCCAGCTGCAGACGAGGAGAAGCCCCGTCGATTGCGACCACCCCCGGAGCTACCTCGACCGTCCCTAAGCTCGCCGTCGACCACCAGTTCTTCCGCCCGCCTCGCCGTCGTCTCTGGAGCCCTGGTACGTCCCCGGTAGACCCCCACCGAGTCGCTAGGGCTAACTCTCGCCTGTGACAGGTTCGTCGTCGACGACGACCCTCAACCGTAGATCTCACTTCTAATCCTACGATCCACAGCACGCGTACCGTTTCGCATGTTAAGAGCCACTGACAAGCGGGACCCCCTGTCAGCTGAGCCTCGTGCCAAGGAGCGCCACTAGGCCGGCCCATGTTCGTTCCCGCGCTAGCCTAGCCGTTCAAAATTGGATTTTTCTTTTTAATTTAAATCTTAGTTCTGTACCCTAGTTTGAAAATCAATTCAGAGAGATTTATAAATCCAAATTGCATGAAACCAATTTTGCTAGAAAGGTATTGAAAATCTCTATACAAGACTGTTGGATTTAATTCAATTAGAGTTATAGATCTATCCTAGTAAAAATAACAAAACAGAAGTATTTGCAACTTGCAACATTTTTATAAAATCAACCAAGATAGGTTTTAAGTTGATTCCAACTCTCAAAAATCACATTTCATCATATCTATATAAATATGTAATAATATTAAGGTTTACATGCAGTGACTTTGGACTAGTACCAAAATAATGCTATATAGGCATTTCTAGTCACTTTAAATCATTAAATAATGAACTTAAACCAAATCTCATTCCCATATGTTAGAATATGTGGTGATGACATGTGTCAACATGATCCCATATTTTAAGTGGTGAATATTAAATCTTAGTTAATTTTTCAATGAGTAGAAATTAGTTTTCTAAATTAAAAAGAATGAAACTAGTGAATTAAACTTGTGATGCTTGTGATGATAATAGATCATCAAATATCTGTCTTAGAATGCTATTTAGCCTAGTTAAGTATTGTTTGGTGATTGTGTACTCCGTATGTATTTATAGACGATAGTACCGACCAAGTCTACGAGGAGGAGGAGTTCTACCAAGAAGAAGAAGAAGAAAACTTCAACCACTGCACCAACCAAGGCAAGCCACCATGAACAATGCAAGCTAACACTTGCAAGTATAATGCTTAGAAAGCTAGGATTAAACTTGATGGTTTAGAAAAGATGCCTTAGGCATGCTTTGGTCACACTACTTTGACTATTAGTATCCAAAGTCTTATTTACCAGCTTTACTTCCTTTACTTTACACAAATTTCTTTACTTGTTTTGAAGCTAGCATAAAAAGTATAAAACTTGACCTATTTAGAAACCCTTTATATGTCATTCTATGGCATGAGATTGAACCCATCTTTTCCACCTTAGTAAACACTCTTAACTTAGTAGTTTAGAGTAGATCAAAAACTTGAGTCACTTTAGATGGGAACACTTGGTGAAAATGAATTATGAAAACCTTGGAATGATGAGTCATTATATTGAGATGTTTTGACATGTGTTGAGAAACACAAATGGTTTATGATGGTGAAAATGTTGAGGCATAAGCCTTAAACCCTTTATAAAACTGATGGTTGGATTCGGATGCGATACCATTCCAAATTTACCGTACAACCACACTACCTGAATTGGGTAAGGCTTAGCTGGAAATTTATATGCATTAGTATTAGTTCCCTCGCGGGAGAGGTTTGAGCTGAGGCTACCTCTCAATGTTGTCCACCTATGCAGTGCCCAAGATGACTGATGGTCATGGTTGGGAGGCCATGCTCATAGGAGAGGTGCTTATACTAGGGTGTGTAAAGGGAAGGTTATGTTTGATTATCTGCATACTAAGTATGATGATTCAGGGTTATCCCTGACAGATGTATCGAATCTTGTGGTGAAAGTGTACCACCTCTGCAGAGTGTCAAACTATTCGAATAACCGCATCCGTGGTTATGGACAGTTGGAATGGCCATATTGTTTCTTTGTCAAATGTTTTCCAAACAACTTATGAAATGATTGATGAATTGTGACTTGACCACAACAGGGTTGTGTTTATGACAATAGGTTCCCACCTTAAGTGATTCTAGAACTTTATCTTATCTTTCATTACTTCAGAACTCAGCTTAGGTTTCAAACTTAACTTTACAGTTAAACTTAGATTTATCACTTTAACTTAGAACTATATTACTTGTTAGAGGTAGTTTGCGAGTACTTAAAGTGTACTCATGGCTTTTGTCCCTGGCTATTCTCATGGCCAGACTATCAAGATGATGGCCAACTGGACGGCTATGATAACTAGGACTATCTGCCTTCGTCAGCATTGCTTGTGCCCCTGAAGATGGACCCCACCGCTACGCTTATCTTTTATTTCTGCTGCTTGTTGTATTAAGATTGGATCATGAGATCCTTATTGGTGTAAGACCTTATGTATGGTTTGTAATGGATGATGTACTGTGATATCCAATCCGTTATGTCTCACAAAAATGGTAATCCTGGGATTGCGAGGTATGACATAACGGGCATCTGGGATTAAAAATCCGGGTGTTGACATCTCATGCTTAGAAGTGAGAGAGAGAGAGAGAGACAAGCATGTGAGGCCAATTACATGCAACAGCTGCCACCCCCTCCCTCTATGAGCTCCAGCACGACCAGATCCCTCCCTGGCCCCTCTCCACCGCCCTCTAGGACAATCACACGCCCGCACTACCCCTTCCCCATGCCCAAAAGGGGCAATTCCCCCCATGGATCTCTCCCTCTCGGTATACAAGGCCAGAGGCCAAGCCGTGCCTCCCCTGCCCCTCATTTGCTCCCTCTCTTATCCCCGAGCTCCCTAGCCTCTCCCCTTCGTTGTCTTTCCCGTGAGAAGCAGAGAGCAAGCTCTGAGCCTCCTCCCTCCCCTCGAGGTAAGCTCCCTCCCCATTGCATCTCCCCCGCTGCATGTCACACCGCAGACCTCCCCTCTACCTCCTCGAGCTAACCCCGCTCTCTTTTCTCCCTGCAGCAGCCGTGGCGCTGGTGAGCTCCCGAGCTCTCCCCACGAACGCGCACGTGCGATCTAAGTTCCGGCGTCGAACTCGGACCTGCCACCCATCCCTAGGACTGCCTCCCTCGGCCGCGTCAATCTACGCATTCGCCAAGTGGGTTTTACAACTCCTTTTACTAATTAATTCCTTATGTGGGTTTTACAACTCCAAATAGGATAAACCCAAGTGCCCCTGGTAGGTACTGCATGTACCTACCTCATGAACTTGGCCTCTCTCCAAGTGGAACCATTAATCTCCTGTAGCAAAAATAACAAATCCATCTAATTATGACTTTAGAAATTTCCGTAAGCTATACCATGAGTGAAATTGAACCAATTCCAACTCTCCTGGATGAGCTCAATCCATATATATCAAATCCCAGGAGCCCATAATTTTCTAAGCTACAGTTGAATTATTGTAAATTAATCTATTTGTGCATAGTTAATTCCCTATATAAATCACCTCAGTAGTTTTACAAATCCAAATAGGGTGATTCCAATTCCTACAGAAGGGCATCATAAATACCTACCATGTGTGTTTTGAATCAAATCAAAAGCTTATGTAGATTTAATCTGGTGAAAAAGACAAAACAGCTACAAAACTTCCTTTGGGAATTTCCTGAGGGAATTCTGTTAATTATATTGACCTGATTCCAACTCTCCATGAATAAGTACAACAAACACTACCTAACCATCCAAGTACCTAATTTTTTGAGCTCCAGAACTTTTCTGGTGAATTATTTCCTAAAACTAGAGTCTTATTCACTATAAAAATCACTATAAATCTTTGGTAAGTGATAAAATAGTGAAACCACTTTTGTTGGTTTCATTTTATCAATACCTATCTGTTGGTATCATCTTTTTACAATGGTATCTTATAGAATAAGTCTTTGGTCCAAAACCCTCTCATCCCTAGTTTCTAGACTATGAAACCCACATGGTTTCCTTCAAATGTTCCAAGACATGCTCCCAATCCTTCTAATCCATTTTCTCAACACCACTACTAATTTGTAAAATTGAATTGTAATTTTCTTGCTGTATGGTTTTGATGCTTGAATGCCTTGTTTGATTGTGGACTTGTTTGTTTGCATGTATACTCAATGACGACGATAATTGTGCTTGTATTGATGCCGAGAAGAAGAGATCTTATTATTATTGGTATTGGTATTCTTTGTTATCTAAAGAAGAAGTCCAGGGACATTATGCCATATTGCTGATCTCAGGCAAGCCACCTTCTTGCTCATAAGCCTTGTCCTACTGTTTTACCTATGCATGTTTTATCTACTGTTTATTAAAACTACATTGTTTTACTATATGTTGATATATATATGGTAGTGGTTTGGCTCCTCCGAACTATTACACTTTTTTACTATTAAGTACAACCCCCTTGATGACACCTACTTGTCCCTAGTATGGTAGATGGTATAAAACACCATACCCTTTGGAGACCCCATTTTAGCCTAAGCGAAACTAGAGGATGGGAAGACCTCCGACAAATTTTTTACCAAATGTTTTATGATAAAACCTTGGTGAGGTGGGACCTCCCAAGTGATGTTGAGAAAGAAAAAGATTTTGTTTTACAAAATTCTGAAGGAAAGCTAGAGGAAAAAGGTTATGAAAACGCACCCGGTTCTTCGCAGTTTAGCTATAACAACTTACCCTGTGCAACCACATTACTCTGGAATGGGATAGGGCTGGATTTGATGTTTGTTTATTCTGGTATAAGCTGCCTCGCAACGACTACATGGGATAAAAATCCCTGGAGGGTTGGCCTTCTCTGGCAGAGTCCATGTAAAACATTGACGGGAGAAGGAAAGAAGGGTCTGCGGGCCTCCACGCGTTACTATGAGCCCCTCATTGAAAGCGCACACTTGGGAAGTAGAAAAATGCGCTCTGGTTGGTCCTCGGTACCCGACGTCCCGGTTTTGAGGGGAGTAACACTCATAGGGTAGGCGCTTATATTGGAGTGGGCATCTGGAGAGTCCTGATTGGTTACTCGACCCACGATTCGTGAAGATCAGGGTAGTGTACCCGGATGGTGTGCGTAAAGTTACAACCTCTGCAGAGTGTAAATCTATTTGAATTGCTATGTCCGCGGTCATGGACGAGTTGGAAAAAGTTCTGTAGAGCGGTGCTGGTTTTGTTTTCAAAAAGGATTTCAGAAAAGAAATGGCTTTGGAAATGTTTTGACCATGGGACGGTCGTAAAGGAGAAAGGTTTTGACCATGGGATGGTCAGAAGGAGGAGAAAGGAGTTTGGTCGTGGGACGACTAGAAGACGGGAACACATGGGTACCCCAAACCTATTGTTTATAAAACTTTTCAAAAGGTTTTCAAAATGGTACAAAAGTTTTCAACAAGATATGTAGATGCTATATCTACAAGAGAAACTATTTGAGAAAAGAACCTCTCTTGAAGCCCTCCTACTACCACAGCCATATTGCTTATCCTCTTGTTATTATTATTTTCTTGAGGTGGTTTGCGAGTACATTCAAAGTACTCACTGGCATTGTCCCTAGCTATTAACTTGGTCAGATATCAAGAAGAGGAAGAAGTTGACGGCTAAGCGAGCTAGGACGTTCTTCTAGTCAGTTGCATGTAGGTTAAGGCATGGCTTAGGCTCTACGCTTAATGAAGTTCCGCCGATGTTGATCGATGTAGCCGTAATGGCAACTAAGGTATGATATGTATTCATTATGTATTGGATGTTTACTTTCATACTTGTCAGTTATGTGCCACGACTAACTGATCATGGGATCGTGGTTGTATGCATGATAGGGATTCTCGGAGGATTAATCCGGGGGCCCCATAGGATGAATGGGCTTTTTTACCCCCTGAACCCATTGAGCCGCTGGAGCCATTTGGGGCCGGATTATCTGGCCCAAGTGAGGGTCGGATTATTTGGCCTAGGGAAAACTCCACCCCAGACTCTTGTCAATCCGCCCCAAATAATATGCCCCCACTCAGAGTGATGCGACGAGACTGCCCTTGATCGTCTCCTGGGGGCCGGATTATCCAGTCCCATGCGAGGGCCGGATTATCCGACCAGGGAAGGAAAAACCGCCCCGTTCGGATTTTCCGGGAGAAACTATGAACCTACTCAGAGCGTTGATCCTTGGCTGCCTTTGATCGTCTTCTGGGGGCCGGATTAATCCGGCCCCATTTGAGGGCCAAATTATCTGGCCAGGGGAGGAAAACTCGCCCCTGTTCGGATTTTCCGGGAGAAAATCCGAACCCACTCAGAGCGTCGCGCATTGGCTGCCTTTGATCATGTTCTGGGGGCCGTATCCGGGCAGGGGAGGAAAAACCGCCCCTGTTTAGATTTTCCAGGAGAAAATCCAAACCCACTCAGAGCGTCGCGCCTTGGCTGCCATTGCCAAATGAGATAGGCCGGATTATCCAGCCCTTGATGGGAGCAGATAATCTAGCCCCCCAAACACAAAATCATTCCCTACACACTTAGCACACATGAGAAAAACTCCACGGTATTGTTATCTAACACTCAAAACACAGGGAACCATGAAATGTTCTTTCAATCTCCCCCTTTTTGGTGTTAGATGAAAATACTAGGATTTGTAGGATAGATCTCAAGGTAACAAGATTTAATGAATGAAAAAGACCCCCCCTCAATCTGTGCATACTAAAAATTGCATTTGCTTACAAATACACACAAGAAGGTATAAGTCTATTTCATTGGAACATATGTGAAAATCTCATACCCCCGGTAGGGAGATAGATGCCTCCTCAACATATTTTAAGAATATCCAATGATAGCCATATTGAACGCCTCCCTCAATATAGATATCCAATAGCCATAAGAATATCCAATAAGATAGATGACTCCATATGAATAATCCACAAGATAAATGCACAGCAACACAAACATAGTCTCATACGGCACAAAACACACTTAAATGTTCGACGCTAAAAGGGGCACAAGCGAGGAAAAAACAAAACGCTAAGAGTAAGAGATTGTGCCCGACCCATGAAAATCCTCGGAGACCTAATAGAACTACTTCTCCCCCTTTGGTATCGAGACGCCAAAAAGGAAGAAGAGCAATGCTAACGCTCCAAGGGATTACTCGAAGTCCTCATCCTCGTCTTCATCCTCGTACTCATCCTCAAGCTCCTCTATGTCATCCTCCTCATCATCAATAGTGTCCACGAAAGGAAACAGGTGCCGCTCCAGCTCTCCATAGTTAAGCCCGGAAGAAGAGTTCCAGCGAGCATATGGTGTGGGAGGAGTAGGATCAGGGGGATCGCCAGAAGCACGGGACACATGGTGAAGGATGAGCTGCTGAGAGTGAGCCATCTCATGGCGCTGCTTGTAAGCCTCATACTGGCCTTTGCGGGTGTCCACGCCCATGCAAAGAATGTTCTGCTGGAACCAGTTCAGCTGCTTGATCTCACGAGCAATAGGATGCATTGGGGGCCTACGAGAACTAGCACGAGCAACCCTCATGAGTCCCTCATGAGCAGAGGAGGGGTGAGAGGTCTTCGGATTCAGAGAACCAAACTGAGATGGTACTACACTCTAAAAATTGCAAGAATCAAATCAACCAAAGGCCAAAATTAAGTGTGATTACCATAAGAACATCAGATGAGCAAAAACAACCAAAAAGATCCAAATAAAATCAGCTCTTCTCATGGAAGAGGGCGGTGGCCGAAGCCACCTTGTTGAAGTGTATGGTATAACACCACGAAGATATATCTTGGGTTCATGACCAATACTCATCAATATGCTCACATATCACAAAATGATATTAAGAGGAATGATTTGAACTTGTTTTTAGCATTACGGGGGGAGGGTTAGCCCAATCAATTAGGACCACACTCCCCCTATATCCATGCCCACATCTAGACCAAATAAGACTGAGATGTAAGAGTGAGTGCATGGGTAATCAAGACAAGCTCCTTGAATCAACGATATTTAGCTCATTCCTCAAGTAACAAAACCTTGCTTCATCAAGTGGCTTCGTGAAAATATCAGCAAGTTGATTCTTCGTGCTCACAAAAGATAGGTTAATATTGTCTCGAGCAACATGGTCCCGAATAAAATGATTCTGAATCTCAATATGCATCATCCTTGTGTGATGTACTAGATTATACGCAATTTTGATTGCACTTTCATTATCGCATAAAATAGGCACTTTGTCACATTTGACACCGTATTCCTTTAAAGTTTGCCTCATCCATAATAACTGAATGCAGGCGCTAGCAGCAACAACATATTCAGCTTCGGCGGTGGAGAGAGATATACAATTCTTCTTTTTAGAAGACCAACAAACTAGAGACCTTCCCAAGAATTGACAAGTTCCAGAAGTTGATTTCCGATCATCCTTAGCACCAGCCCAATCTGATGTAGTGTAACCACATAGAGAGAAATTGGAGCCCTTGGGATACCATAAACTAAAGTTAGGGGAATGAACCAAATATCGGAAGATCCTCTTGACCGCCACTAAGTGGCTTTCTTTAGGAGATGCTTGATACCTTACACACACCCCCACACTCAACACAATATCGGGTCTAGATGTGCAGAGGTAAAGAAGACAACCGATCATGGACCGGTATACCTTTTGGTCCGCATCTTTACCATGGGGATTAAGTTCAAGGTGACATTTTGTTTGCATCGAAGTGGCGACGCCATTAAGATCCGTCATCTTGAATCTCTTGAGCATGTCTTGAAGTATTTTGCTAGATTGGTGAAGGTTCATTCTCTGAGTTGCTTGATTTCGAATCCAAGAAAGAACCGTAACTCCCCCATCATAGACATCTCAAACCTGTCAGTCATAAGCTTTGAAAATTCATCATTAAAAGCTTTGTTAGTAGAGCCAAACATGATGTCGTCTACATATAGTTGGCATACGAAGAGATCCCCTTTAACCTTCTTAGTAAAAAGAGTGGGATCGATTTGCCCAACTTCGAAGCCACGGTCTAGCAAAAGCTCTTTAAGGTGCTCATACCACGCACGTGGGGCTTGTTTATGGCCATAGAGTGCCTTATCGAGTTTGTAGACATGGTTTAGGAAGTTAGGATCCTCAAATCCCGGGGGTTGCTTTACATATACCAACTCATGTAGAGGACCATTAAGAAAAGCACTCTTAATGTTCATTTGCTACAATTTAAAATTATTATGAGCAGCATAAGCAAGAAGGATACATGTGGACTCAATATGCGCCACAGGAGCATAAGTCTCGCCGAAGTCAATGCCCTCAACTTGGGAATAGCCTTGTGCCACGAGTCTCGCCTTCTACCTCATATGCCATTCTCATCTTACTTGTTTTTAAGTATCCATTTAGTGCCGACAACATTGCGGCAATCCTTGGGTTTCTCTACTAATTTCCAAACCTTGTTGCGTTCAAAGTTATTCAACTCTTCATGCATAGAAACAACCCAGTCCACATCTTCAAGAGCTTCAAACACTTTCTTGGGTTCCACCATTGAGATGTGAGCTTGATGCTCACCGAAACATGCCAACTCCCTTCTTGTGGAAACCCTTCATCGAAGATCACCTACAACTTTGTCAAGAGGGTGACCCCTTAACTCAAGGTTCCTGTCGGCACGAGCTTTGCAACGAAGTTTAATTAGCTTGTTGTCTCTTGGGGGAATAACTTCATCATTTGAGCCTTCGTTGGAATCATTGTCTTGGCCATGATTTGTAGCTTGATTAGCAGGTGTAGGAGATGATGAACCTTACTCGAGAGTTTCAGGGCCGAATAATCCGGTAGAGGGTGGGGCCGGATAATCTGGCATGGGAGATCCTGAGGCACCTTCACTAGGTTGACTGGAACTTGCTCGAACTAGTGCGTGGCCAGATAATCTGGGGTCAGCCAGAAAATCCGGCCTGGGACTTGCAGCTATTTCTTCGGTATGATTATCAATATGGTCGTTAGTGGAGTGATGGCCGGATAATCCGGTGTCGACCGGATAATCTGGCTTGGAGTATTCAGGAGCATGTTGACCTTCAATATTTGGTGGAGTTGTGTACAAGTTTCTCCCGTGGCTGGAGCATGTTGAATCTGTGTAGATGAGGGCTCTACATGAGTTCCCGTGGTTGGAGCATGTTGAAAAATCCCACGCCCATTCTTCTTATGGCATCTTGGGGTATTTCAACATCTAAATCATAAATATCAACTTTCCCCACACGGGAGCCATCATTTTCCTCGAACACCATACTACAAGATTCTACAACAGTTATGTAGAGCTTATTGTAGACTCTATAAGGGTGGGATTCGGCACCATAACCAACAAAAATGCCTTCTAAAGCCTTAGACTCAAATTTAGATAAACGAACTCCTGTGATGAGAAAGAAACACTTACAACCAAATACCCGGAAGTATGAAATGTTTGGGTTGTTACTGGTAAGTATTTCATATGGAGTCTTGTCCAAGATTTTACGGAGGTATAGCCGGTTGGATGAATGACAAACGGTAGAGATTGCTTCAGCCCAGAAGTTATATGGAGACTTGAATTCAGCTAGCATAGACCTTGCCATATCCATTAGGGTCCGGTTCTTCCTCTCGGCAACACCATTTTGTTGAGGGGTGTATGCAGCGGAATATTGATGTCTTATCCCCTCTTCACTTAGGAATTCATTTAAGGTGTAGTTCTTGAACTCGGAGCCGTTATCACTTCTTATTGCCAATATGGGGACATTGTGTTGACGTTGAACCTCGTTGGCGAAGTCGATGATAGTTTGTTGAGTCTCGCTCTTCAAATTGAAGAAATACACCCAAGTGTATCTTGAGTAATCATCAACAATCACAATGCAGTACTTCTTCCCACCGAGGCTTGCATGTGATGGAGGACCAAAGAGGTCCACATGAAGGAGCTCCAAGATCTTTTTTGATGAAATAATAGTCTTCCTTTGATGAGGAGAGTCATGCATTTTCCCTTCAACACAAGCCTTGCAAACATGATCTTGGGCAAAGGAAACATTTTCTTTTAGTCCAAGGATGTGGACACCCTTGTGGATACTTTGCAAAGTTCTCATATTGACGTGGGCTAGTCGCCGATGCCATAACCAACGCGCGTCAGCCTTTCCGAAAAGACACATCGGGCCTATAGTGGTTTTCCCCAAAAAGTCCACCACGTACAGGTCATTTTCGACATATCCCACGAAAGAGACTTTTAGAGACTTGCTCCACAAGAGTACCACCAGATCAACATCAATAAAAACTACAAAGCCCATCTTACCAAGGGCGCGAATTGAAAGTAAATTGTAAACGAGGGTCTCAACAAGCATGACGTCCACGAGAGAGATATCGTGAGCAACCACAACTTTGCCGAGACCCAATACCTCAGATTTTGACTTGTCACCATAGGAGTTGGTTATATGATCATGATTTGGCCACATCTCCGTGATGATCTCCTTGCTTCCAGTCATGTGACTCGTGCACCTGCTATCGAGTACAAATTTAGACCCACCGGAAGCATAGCCCTGCAAGAAGGTTACTTCTTTGTTTTAGGTACCCATTTTTCAATGGGTCCTCTCATGTTAGTGACAAGGGTCTTGGGCACCCAAATAGACCAAGGAATGTAACAATCATAAGGACCTACATAACTAGCATAAACATCACCATAATAATCACAATATAACTCAAAGTTAGGATTGATAGCCCCTGCAAAACCATCATAATTAGACTTGTCATTGGTGGTGGTGCTAGTCTTTGGTTGAGCAGTCTTGCTCTTCTTCTTGTTGTTGTTCTTTGTCTTGGGAATATAACCAAGACCCTCTTTTCCATTATTTGTCCTTTGCTTGATAAGTATATCATCTAGAACTTCTTTACCTTTGTGTTGAGATCCCTTTCCAAGTTCTTCTTGTCCACAAGATGGTGTGGAGGTGCTGGGCATATCATACTTCTCCAATTGAGTTTGGAGCTGGTCACGAGACTCATTTAGAGTAGAGTGTTCACTCTCAATGCCTTGTGAGCAATGACAAGTTTCTCAAACTTCTCCGAGAGTCTAGCATGAGCAGCCCCAAATTCAATATTTTCCTTCTTTAGTTTCTTTACCTTGGCATGGGCGTTGTCACCTTCTTTGATGAGCTAAGCCACAACTTCTTCATGAGACTCCTCAATTAATTCGAGTCTCTCTTCCAAGGATACTCGAGCTTCCTCTTCTTCTTCCAAGGCATTCTTCAAGGAGGCTATCTCCAAGGAATCTTCTCTTTCAATTCCGCCCTTTTCTTGGAGGAGATCTTCGGATTGGGCAAGTTGACTCATAAGAGCATCAAAATGAAGTTTTTGCTCACATTGCAAGTTAGTGAAAAAATTTTCCAATGCAATAACTTCTTCTTTTAGCTTGATACTAGTAGGATCATCCATATCCATATTTATGTTAGTCTTAGGAAATGAAGAAATAGAAGATGATACCTCGGACCCTCTTGCCATCAGGCAGGTGACGTTGTTGTTAATGACGTTTTCGTTTGGAGAGTCGAAGAGTAATGATGGAGTAGATGTAGTGGCTATAGCAGCCACCTCACGAGTACTATCTTCATCCTTTTCATCTTCACTTGAAGAGGAATATTATTCTTGTGCCACCAAGACAATCTTGGGTTGTTTCTTGTAAGGGCCATTCTTTTTGATAAATGGCTTCTTTCGAGGTGCCTTGGATGGTTCTTTAAGGATGAACCTGCCACCATTGTCTTATCTATTTTGATATGGACACTCAGCCACAAAGTGTAGCCTATCTCCACAACTGTAGCATGTTCTCAGTTTTGGGCCATTCTCTCTTCTTCCAATTGACCCATTCTTGCTCTCTAGTTCCGACTTGCCCTTGGCTGGATCCTTCCTAAAGTTCCTTGCATAGAAGGCCATGTACTCACCATGAGCACGTTTGACTTCCTCGGGGCATCCCATGGAGACACTCTTGAAACCTCTTTCATTCTCATCTTGCTCAACAACATTTGCCTTTAGAGCAACATTGACCCCTTTTTGCATTCCAATGGCTCGGACACGAGCATCTTCCACATTGTCAGCTGCAACCTTGAATGATGCCATTTCTTGCATGACTTCATTGGAGGTCATTTGATGGTAGTTGTGTCTACCCTACAAGCTCTTCAAGTCCGTTGGCTCAAAAGGCATTAGAGCACTCACATATTTCCTTTTTATCCAAGCATCATCAATGTGAGTGGCTCCATGTTTTCTAAATGTTGTTGCAATGCCCTTGAGTCTTCTGTACATATCTTCATGGTTTTCACCATCGAACATGTAGAATCCTTTAGCTTCATTGCTAAGGGCATCAAACCTATTCCTTCTCATGCTTTCATTTCCAATAAAGAGATTGGTGAGGGCATCCCAAGCTTCTTTAGCGGTGTTGAAATGCTCAATGTGGGGCATGTCCTTGGGACCCACTCCGTGTTGTATCATGTGGAGAGCCGTTGCATTCAATTGACTATGCACCACTTCTTTTCTTGTCAAGTTGGTGTGATCTCCAATATGAAGACCCTCTTCGATGATCCTCCAAAGTTCAATTGAAGAGTTGCAAACATGAGACTTCATTAAGAATTGCCATTGATTAAATGAAGATGAAGTGAGCTTGGGTGGATCACCCCTATTGTTTATATGAGGATGAGGGATAGGTGGATCGGGGGAATATAGGTGATGAACCTCACCATAGTCCTACTTACCACTTCCCTTCTTGGAGGCGGAACCATTATGTTTTTCACCTACCACTTCATCTTACTTGGATCCGGTGTTAGCCTTATCCTTGGATGACGGAGTGACAACCGGTGAGGAGGATGGAGATGTGGCTCTAGATGATGTGAGGCAAGCAATCATTTGTTGCATGTCCTCCATCTTGGTCTCAAAGGATTTCAGCAAGGCTGTTTCCAACGTCTTGAGATCATCCATTGTGACCTTATCCACAGCCTCATTCCCATTCTCCTTGGTACCCATACTTCTCTTAGGCGGTTAAGCCCGAATAAAGAGTCGGGGCTCTGATACCAATTGAAATGGATTGTATGGGCACCTAGAGGGGGGGGTGAATAGGTGCTACTTCAAATTTTAATGCCTTTTTAATTTTAGGCTTGACACAAAAGGTAAATTCTCTATATAAGCTATTAAGAAGAATTTCCCTAGCGAGTAAATGTGAGTGACAAAGAGGAACGACCTAGCTACTAGCGAGTAAATGTGAGTGAGAAAGAGGAATGAGTAAACCATAGTGGAGCACGCGGAGACACATGATTTGTTTTACCGCAGTTCCTTCCTTGTTAAGGGAAGTACATCTGTGTTGGAGGGGTGGGCGGTACTAAGACCACCACGCCACAATAGGCCTCACCCTGTTCTCCGATGGATCCCGCCACCAAAGGCCTGATCCACCTTTCCACTATAGGAACCCTTCGAGACGGGAACCGACGCCTTTACACAACTAGCGGGGCACAACTCCAAAATCAAATTGGAGGCTCCCGTAATGACAACAAGCTGCCACAAGAACAAGTTATAAATAACAAAACACAAGATCTAGATATTAACAAGAATACTAGATCGGGGATTTCTCCAAGTGAATGGAGAGGAGTTGGTGCGCTTGATTCTTGATGACGATCTAGATTGTCTCCTTCTTCAATTCCACCAAAGATCGGAGCCTTCGGGTGGTTGAAGTGGGAGATCTAGAGAGAGAGTTCTTGCAATGGGTCTAACACTTTTCAAATGAATCAAGAGTTCTGAATGGAGGGGATGAAGGGGCTTTTATACCCCCTATACCCACTGAGCCATTGGAGCCATTTGGGGCCAGATTATCCGGCCCAAGTGAGGACCAGATTATCCGGCCTGGGGAAAACTCCGCCCCAGACTCGTATTATCCGGCAAATAATCCGCCCCGACTTAGAGCGACGCGCTAAGCCTGCCCTTGATCATCTCCTGGGGGCCAGATTATCTAGTCCCATGTGAGGGCCGGATTATCCGGCCAGGGAAGGAAAAACCGCCCCCGTTCGGATTTTCCGGGAGAAAATCCGAACCTACTCAGAGCGTCGCACCTTGGCTGCCTTTGATCATCTTCTGGGGACCGTATTATCCGGCCCCATGCGAGGGCCAGATTATTCGACCAGGGGAGTAAAAACCGCCCCTGTTCGGATTTTTCGGGAGAAAATCCGAACCCACTCAGTGCGTCGCAACTTGGATGCCTTTGATCGTCTTCTGGGGGCCGTATTATCCGGCCCCATGCGAGGGCTGGATTATCCGGCCAGGGGAGGAAAAACCACCCCTGTTCGGATTTTCCAGGAGAAAATCTGAACCCACTCAGAGCGTCGTGCCTTGGCTGCCATTGCCAAATGAGTTACGCTGGATTATCCGGCCCTTCATGGGGGCGGATAATCCGGCCCCCAAACACAAAATCATTCACTCCACACTTAGCACACACGAGAAAAACTCCATGGTATTGTTATCTAACACTCAAAACATAGGGAACCATGAAATTTTCTTTCAGCATTCCCATAGAATCACGCCTTATGAAGTGAGCAAAGTGAGTTCCCTAGATCAAGTTGATATTTTGCCCACACAAACAGGCAAGAGCTTCATTCATAACCCTAGCTAATCCATCTAGCCAGTTGTTCTCTCGGACGGTGAATTGAATCTTCTCAAAAAGGGGTGCTTCCATCTTGCCTCTGAGATCTGCAACTATCAGCCATTGTAGATCTCCTCCTAGGTGATCCTTGAGTTGAGACCCGAATAATTACGGATGCGGGCACCCAAGATACTCTGACAGTGCATCTTGATCCCTCTCAAAGATCATTTGACCTCCGTTTCCCAACTGGTAGAACTTGTAATACTGAACTTCCAGCTATATGAATTTAGGATGAGTAAGTTAGTGAGGTGATCAAGTGTGTCAAATTTTATGTAGGAATGTAAGAATTTTGAGGAACATGATTTTTTTTGAAAGAATCAAGGATAAGAGTAGGAATAGGTTTTGATTAGTACTCACTTCTTTGGTTTTGAAACTAAGTTTTTGTTCAGACGTCCATTCTAACTAGGGTCTCCTATGGTCAGGATGGCTCTAATACCAACTTGTCAACACCCGGATTTTTAATCCTAGATGCCTGTTATGCCATACCTCATGTCAACACCCGGATTTTTAATCCCAGATGCCTGTTATGGCATACCTCGCAATCCCAGGATTACCATTTTTGCGAGACATAACAGATTGGATATCACAGTACATCATCCATTACAAACCATAATAAGGTCTTACACAAATAAAGGATCTCATGATCCAGTCTTAATACAAACTAGCAGCGGAATAGTAAAGCGTAGTAGTGGGCTCCATCTTCAGTGTCATAGGCAATGCTGACGATGGGAGATGATCCTAGTTGTTGTAGCATTCCTGCTGTCTATCTTCCTGATAGTCCTCCTCATAGTCTGGCCACGAGAATAGCCAGGGACAAAGTCATGAGTATTCTTTAAGTACTCGCAAACTATCACTAACAAGTAAGGTGGTTCTAGTAGGAATTCTAAGCTCTAAGTTTATTTGCAAAAGCTAGATTTATCTTAAGATGAGTTCAGAAGTAAAGAAATCTAATTTAATGTTCTAAATCACCTAAGGGGGAACTTAGTTTTCATAGTCACAACCCTGTTGTTGTCAAGTAAAAGTCACAATTCATTTCACAATTCATTTTGAAAACATCTGACGACGGAACAATATAGCTACTCCAACTGTCAATGACCGTGGATGCGGCTATTCGAATAGTTTGACACTCTGCAGAGGTGGTACACTTCCACCACAAAATTCGAAACATCCGTCAGGGATAACCTTGAATCAATCATACTTAGTATGCGGATAATTAATCATAACCTTTCAACTACACACCCTAGTAGAGGCACCTCCCCTATCAAACACTGCATAGGTGGACATCATCAACAGGTAGCCTTAGCTCAAACCTCTCCTGCGAGGGAACCTATACTAAGGCACATAAACTTCCGGTAAGCCCTACCCAATTCCGGTATTATGGATGTACGGTAAAATTAGAATTGTATCGCATCCGAACCCATCCATCAGTTTTTCTAAAAGGGCTAAGGCTCATGCCTCAACATTTTAATCATCAAACCATTTGTGTTTCTCAACACATGTCAAAACATCTCAATAGAATGTAGCATCATTCCAAGGTTTTCATAATCATTTTCACCAAGTATTCCCATCTAAAGTGATCAAGTTTTATGCTTACCACTAGCCACTAGGGTTAAGAGTGTTCACTAATGGGGGTGCTAATCTTCAATCTCATGCCACATAATGACATCTAAGTATAACTAGATAGGCCAAGTTTTATACTCTTTATGCTATCTATACTAAAAGTAAAGAACTTTGGTAAAGCAAGAAAGTAAAGCTTCCAAGTAAAACTTGGGATGGTATAAATCAAAATATATATAACCCAAGCATGCCTAATGCATTTTCTTAAGTTAACAAGGTGGCAAGTGTTAACTTGCTTAGTTCTATCTTGGACATAATAGCTTGCCTTGATTGGTGCAGTTATTGAAGTTTTCTTCGTCTTGTTCGGGGTAGAACTCCTCCTCATAGACTTGGTCGGTACTATCGTCTATAAAGGAATACAGGGTACACAATTACCAAATAATACTTAACTATGTCTATTAAGCACACTAAGGCTCACACTTGATGATCTAGTATCATCGCAAACATCACATGATTTAAAGAGCTAGTTTCATTCATTTTATATTATAAAAGTAATTTCTACTCATTGAAATTAATTAAGATTTAATATTCTCCAATTAAAATATGGGATCATGTGGAAACATGTAATCACCACATATTCTAATACATGGGAATGTGAGTTAAAGGGTTGGTCACATTTTATAAAGTTTAAGACAATTATTTAATAGATTTAAAGTGAGTAGAAATGCCCTAATAGCATTATTTGGTACTAGTGGAATGTCACTGGATGCAATCCTAGATATTTTTACATATTCAGATAGATATTATCAAATGTGATTTTTGAGAGTTAGAATCAACTCAAAAGCTATTATGGTAGATTTTTGAAAAATATTTGAAAAAGACAAAAGTCTTTGTCCTTTTATTTTGGCTATATGTGATCTATTACCTCAAATGATTTAAATCCAACGGGATTGGATAGATAATTTAATTTCCTTTCTAGCAAAATTTGAATCATGCAATTTGGTTAAGTGAAACTCTCCGAATTGATTTTTTGAATAAGTGGACATAATATGATTTCAACTAAATTGGAAAAGCACTTATGTGAATTTTTGGGCCAGCGTGGGAAAACTAACGGGCCAGCCCAATGGCACTCCATGGCGCAGCGGGCTGCTGACAGCGTGGACCCACTGGTTAGCGAAACTAACTAAGTGAAACGGTGTGGGCGAATCTGAGCCCTAAGATCTAAATCTAATCCAAAGGCTGAGGGTCGTCATCAACGACGAACAGCTCCAGCGAGGAACTAGACCTATTGCAGCGGTGGGGGTCTGGCAGGGCTCACTTGGGCTCTAGCTAGGCTCGGCGACGGGCGAAAATGGCGTGGTATACGACGGTGAGGCGATGCATGGTCACAGCAAGACTCGAGGTGGTCGCAATCCACGACACCCTTCTCCTCCAGCAGCGGCGGACTCCGGTGGAATTCCAGCACGGTGGTGCTCGCCTTGCTCTGGGAAGAGGTGGGGAAGGCCAGTGAGGAGGGGGTAGTGGAGTAGTGTGAGGAATGGAGGCTAGAGTGGCCTACTTTTACAGCTCGGTGAGGGAACCGAGCGGTGCGGGTTGGCGTCTCTAGCGAGGGTGGCACAAAGAGCTAAGGGCATGGCTGGGGTTGGTGGACGGTGCGGTGTCTCTTGGCAGTCGTTGCTGGATTAAAGGCGAGGTGTGGGGTGGTGTGGAACGGTCAGGGGCGTGCGGCGAACGGGGATGTCTGCCGGGGTGCTTCTATTATGGCAGGTCTGTGCATGCGAGGAGAGGTCAAGGCGCGGACCATGCGAGCTGGTCGGGCACGGCGCACTGGCGCGCTCTGGACACGGCGCAGAGAGGCGGTGCACGGTCGTGTTAGTGTGGTCCAGGGCTGGGCTTCGACCGTGGGGTGGACAGGGGGTGGCGGTAGGAGCTCGCGTGTCTGGTGCATGTCTTGGGCGAGGCTGGCGTGGCTCCTATCGTGTTGCCCACTATCGGCCGGCGACGACCAAGAATGGGCGGCACTCCATTGTGCCAACGGCGAAGGGAACATGGGGTTAAATTGGAGACCGAATGGTTAATGATCACTGTACCAAATAGTGTAGCTAGTCTAGTGTTTATTCTGTGCCTGCCAAGTGTTTGTGTTAATGGCCGCATGAACTTTAGTTTTGAATTTTTGATTCAATTTTTCTGAGTGATCTTAGATTAAGCTGTAGAGACTAGGTTTGCTTGGGATTGCCAAGTGAATTCATTTGATGGGTTTTTGAAAAAGTGTGATCTTAACACATACACTTGATTCAATTTTCAAATGTCCTTTAAATGGAGTGGCTAAATGTTTTTGTAAGTTTGTAAAGTGGTCCCTGGTACATCTTTACCTGGTCTAGCGAGGGGTGAAAAGAACTAGAATAGTTTCTGTTAGGAAATGTCTTCTAGGAACACCTATAGTGACCTAGTGGTTTAAAATGGTCAAAATGCCATTTGATTTATTTAATCATTTTTTATTTATTTTTCTTTGGATTGTGTTTGTAAATGGTCTAGATGATGTGGCATTCACCTTTAAACCATTTCACAACATTTGGAACAATCAAGCATGGCATATACACTCAAATCTACCATAATGCAAACACACATGCATTCATATGCTTTTTCTTAATAAAAGTTTTTGTTAATCCTAATTTGGGTGATTAGACATTGGTAATATTGATTAGAAGTTTTGGGATGTTACAAACCTTCCCTCCTTAAACAAAATCTCGTCCCGAGTAAGGAAAACTAGGAACTAAAGAGACCTGGAAACTCGGTCCTAATGTAATCTTCTTGCTCCCAGGTAGCTTCGTCTTCCGTATAGTTGCTCCATTGGATCTTGAGAAACTTGATACTCCGGGTTCTGGTGGTTATGAAGGCTTCTTCCAGAATACAGATGGGTACTTCACGATACGTCAGATCCTTGTTGATATCTATGGCTTGGTGATCAATGTTCTTGAAAACTTCGGTCTTCTCCGGAACTTCTAAGCATTTGCAAAGTAACACGATATAGAACACATTATGGATGGCTGACATCTCCTCTGGCAGTTCCAGTTGATAAGATACTTCTCCTCGGCGATTCAGAATCTTGAATGGTCTAATATATATGGGGGCTAACTTTCCTTTCAGCTAGAAATGCTGCATTCCTTTCAACGGTGACACTTTGAGATACACAAAATCTCCGACATTGAAAGTCAGGTATCTACATCTCTTGTCAGCATAACTCTTTTGTCTTGATTGGGCGGACTTGAGGTGCTCACGAACTTTGTGAACCTTCTCTTCGGCTTCTTGTAGGATGTCGGGTCCGAAAATCTGACTCTCCTACTTGCGACCAATTCAAATGGGTACGACACTTTCTTCCATATAAGAACTCAAATGGGGCCATTTGCAAACTGGCTTGATAACTGTTGTTGTATGAGAATTCTATGAAAGGCAGACAATCTTCCCATTTTGATCCATACTCTAACACACAAGCTCTCAACATATCTTCTAAGATTTGGTTGAATCTCTCAATTTGTCCATCAGTCTGCGGGTGATAAGCTGTGCAGAAATTTAACTTGGTTCCTAATCTTTCTTGGACATTCTGCCAAAATCTTGAGGTAAACTGGGTTCCTCGATCCAACACTATGGTCTTGGGGATTCTATGCAAACTAACGATTCTAGCAATGTACAACTCTGCTAGCTTCGAACGCTGGTAGGTTGTCTTGATAGGTATAAAATGGGCTACCTTGGCCAGTCTATCAACTGGTGATAAAGTCCATTTCGACAGAATCCCATTTCCATTCTGGAATCTACAATGGTTGCAACAGTCCAGCGGGTCTCTGATGTTTCACTTTGACTCTCTAACAGATATCACACTTGGCTATGTAGCTTCTGATTTCTCTCTTCATCTTGTGCCACCAAAATTGCTCCTTCAAATCCTGATACATCTTCGTTCCTCCAGGGTGGATAGAATAAAGAGTATCATGATCTTCTTGCATGATAACTTGCTTCAACTCCAAATCTTCTGGCACAAAGATACGTCCTTTGTACCACAAAACTCCTTCTTCATCTTCGGTGAATCCAGGTACCTTTCTTGTACCGATACGACTCTTGATTCCGTCGATACTTGCAATTCCCTTTGGTGCTTCCTTGATCTGACTAATCAACGTGGGTTGAAGTTCAATGATAGCTAAGAATCCTTTGCTAACTAGCTCCATTCTAAACTTCTCCAACTCTTCATGCAAACTTGGTTGGGCCTCTTTGATCATGGGGTTTAATCTACACGGCAATCTGCTAAGAGCATCCGCTACCACATTGGCTTTGCCGGGGTGATAGTGAATGTCAAAGTCATAATCCTTGATTAACTCTATCCATCTACTTTGCCTCATATTCAGCTCCTTCTAGGGAAAAATATACTTTAAACTGTTGTGATCCAAATAAATCTCACAGCGGTTACCCATAAGGTAATGACGCCATGTCTTCAATGCTAAAACTATGGCTGCTAGTTCAAGGTCATGGGTAGGGTAGTTTTGCTCATGCTGCTTCAGTTGTCGGGACATATATGCTATGACTTTTCCTTCATGCATCAACACACATCCGAGACCAATCTTGGATGCATCACAATACACATCAAAAGGCTTCTGCATATCTAGCATAATCAAGATGGGGGCTGAAATCAATCTCTTCTTGAGTTCCTGAAAACTCGCTTCACATTTGTCCGTCCATTCGAACTCCTTATCCTTCTTTAGCAATCGGGTCATCGGTCCTGCGATGCTCGAAAATCCTTCAACAAACTTGCGGTAGTATCCCGCTAATCCGAGAAATGCACGGACTTGGGTTTGAGTGGTTGGAGCTTTCCAGGCTTCAACATCTCTAATCTTGGCATGATCAACAGCGACTCCTCCTGCCGACACAATATGTCCGAGGAATCCTACTTCCTTCAACCAAAACTCACATTTGCTAAACTTGGCATAGAACTGATGTTCTCTAAGGGTTTCAAGGATGGTTCTAAGGTGTTGCTCATGGTCTTCTTCTGACTTGGAATACATAAGAATGTCGTCGATAAAAACAATGAAAAACTTATCCAGGAAGTTCATAAAGATCTTATTCATGAGATTCATGAAATAAGTGGGGGCATTGGTTAATCCAAAATACATGACCGTATACTCTTACAATCCATATCTGGTAGTAAAGGCGGTTTTTAGAATATCCGTTGCACGAATCTTGAGTTGATGATAACTAGTCCTAAGGTCAATCTTAGAGACCACTCTGGCACCAGTAAACTGGTCAAACAGATCCTCGATCTTGGGCAGTGGGTACTTGTTCTTGATGGTGACATCATTCAGCTTCTGGTAATCTGTGCACAAACGGTTACCTCCATCTTTCTTATCAACAAACAAACAGGTGATCTCCATGGTGATGCGCTTGGTTGAATCAAACCTTTTGCCAACATGGCATCAAGTTGCTTCTTCAGCTCCACTAGTTCATACGGGTTCATACTATAGGTTCTCTACGCTATGGGTCTAGTTCTAGGAATCAGTTCAATGATGAACTCGATATCCTGATATGGGGGCATACCGGGCAATTCATCTAGGAATACGTTGGGGTATTCACAGACTACTCTGACTTGGTCTATGGTTGGTTGGGCTAGACTCTTGTTGCACTTGAATTGACGGGGCAAGGTTTCAGATACATGCTCTACTGATACTCCAGAGCTACAGGTCATGGTTATGGCTTTCTTGGCATAGTCAATCAATCCTTTATGTTTCGACATCCAATCCATTCCTAGTACTACTTCCAAACCTTTGGTTCCAAGTACTATTAGATTGGCATAAAAATCTATCCCATGGATTCTGATAGGTACATCCTTGCAAATTTTTCTAGCTTTGGTGGTTGCACCAGGTATTTGAACTATCATAACATGCTTCAATTTGGTTGGTTGAATCTTACTAGTGCATGCAAATTCTTAGGTAACAAATGAGTGAGATGCTCCAGAATCAAACAACACTCTTGCTAATACTGAGTTCACAGAAAACATTCCCATCACAACATCTTGCGCTTCCTGGGCTTCTTCAGCATTCATGTGAAATACACGACCGTTGCGGTCGAGTGAATTCCCTGGGGCAAATCTTCTTCCGGGTTGAAAACGGCCTGTTGCTGAGCTGGGGCATTCACATTTGTGGCGGCTGCAAGCTTCTTGGGACACTCGTTGGAGTAGTGACCCTTGACTCCACATTCAAAGCAGGTAATTTGGGTCTTGTCTTTGGCTGCAATAGGCACAACATTGCTTCTAGTCCTTGGGGCAGTATTGTTGTTGTTGTTGTTGGACTTGGGCGGTGCAAGGTTGAAATTTTTGGAGTTGCCGGGGTTGTTGTTGTTGCTTCCTCCAGACTTCATATTTCCTCCGCTACGATTGGGGTAGCTTGGACGGTTCATCGGGGATCTATTGTTTCTTGGGGCATATCCTGCAGACGGGTTGGGGCGATACTTCTGAGCATGGTTGGATCCACTTTGGTGCATCATTCTGTGCTTGCAGTTGTCATTGGCTTGGTTGAACTTCCCTTCCATCTGGATGGTGGAATCTACAAGCTGTTCGAGATCTTCGAAATGGATGCTGACTAGGACAGTCTGCATCTCATCATGCAATCCGTTCAGGAATCTCTCCTTCTTCTTGGCTTCGGTGCTGATCTCATCAGGGGCATATCTAGCTAGCGACAGAAATTTGTCACGGTACTCAACTACCGTCATCCTTCCTTGCTTCAGTTCTCTGAACTCATCTCTCATTCTAGTGACTAAACCTTGCGGCACATGGGTGCGTCTGAACTTGATCTTGAAAGCTTCACATGTCATCACTTGACCGTGGTTCATAGTACGGGTGCTATTGCACCAAGCTCTTGCATCTCCTACTAGATAATGGGTGCCAAACAGAACTTTCTTATTGTCGTCAACTGCTGCGACTTCTAGGTTGTTCTCCATGGTTTGCAACCAATCATCTACATCTAACGGGTCTTCAGACTTGCTAAAGATAGGGGGGTGGTATTCTTAAAGTTTTTGAGCTTGGATCCATGGTGATCTTGGTTTCCATGGCCTTGATTATTATTAGCCATCTGAGCTATCTGTTGAAGAGTGGCCAGGTTGGCTTGACGTTCTTCTCTACTAGCTTCACGGTCGGAAACTAGCATCTGCAGAATCTGCAACACCGGGTCCTGCGATGAGCTGCTTCCTCCTTGGTTTCCACGAGGCATCTGAAGATTGAGATAGATAATGAGATAAGAGGGAAAGTTCTAAGGTTCATGGTTTTGTTTCAAAAGCATTAAACTTTGAGTTTGACTCAGGTTTTGCAAACTAACTTCTTCTCATTCATTCATTCAAGAACACAATACAAACACACACCACACACAAATAGAAAACAGATGGTTTTAAGAACCATTCTATGAACTAAGATACACTGGGACTGATACAACTCATTCCTACGGTAGTAATCAAGTGCATCTACTCATCATCAATGAAGTTATAATCATCATCATCGGTGTAGAAATCCATGGCATCATCCTCTAGGTAGTCGTTGTCATCACTGAGGTACGAGTGAATATCTCCCTGGATGTCTTCACCTTCTGCCTCTTCTTCTTTTGCTGCAAGCTGGGCTTCTTGCTCCTGGATGGTCTTGTTGAGGTCGGCCACCTTCATGCGAAGACGAGTGATGGTGCGATCCTTCTTCTCGCATTGACGTCAAAGTGATTTGTGATCGTTGACGAGCATGGTGAGAGCCTGGCCTTCTGGGCCGCAATGGCAAGCTTGTGGTTGGCGTAGGCTGGAGCATTGTCCAATTCCTTCTGCCTATCATACAAAAGGAAGTCAAGGTTCTCCACTTGGCGCTTCATCTCTGGGTTACTTGGCATCTCTAATGGCATTCCCATAGAATCATGCCTTGCGTAGTGCCCAAAGCGAGTTCCCTAGATCAAGTTGATGTTTTGTCCGCAAAGACAGGAGAGCTTCATGCATTGCCCTGGCTAATCCATCTAGCCAGTTCTTCTCTCACACGGTGAAAAGAATCTTCTCAGAAAGGGGGTCTTCCATCTTGCCTTGAAGATCTGCAACATCAGCCATTGTAGATCTCCTCCTGGGTGATCGTTGAGTTGAGCTCCAAAGAATTCCGGATGCGGGCGCTCCAAATACTCCAACAGTGCATCGAGATCCCTCTCAAATATCAGTTGGCCTCCGTTGACCAATCGGTACAACTTGCAATACTGAACTTCCATCTATAAGAATTTAGGATGAGTAAGTTAGTGAAGTGATCAAGTGTGTCAAATTTTATGTAGTAATGTAAGAATTTTTGAGGAACATGTCTTTTTAAAAAAAATCAAGGATAAGAGTGGGAATAGGTTTTCATAAATACTCACTTCTTTGGTTTTGAAACTAAGTTTTTGTTCGGACGTCCATTCTAAGTAGGGTCTCCTATGGTCAGGATGGATCTGATACCAACTTGTCAACACCCGGATTTTTAATCCCACATGCCTGTTATGCCATACCTTGCAATCCCAGGATTACCATTTTTGCGAGACATAACAGATTGGATATCACAGTACATCATCCATTACAAACCATAATAAGGTCTTACAAATAAAGGATCTCATGATCCATTCTTAATACAAACAAGCAGCGGAATAGTCAAGGGTTGTAGTGGGCTCCATCTTCAGTGTCACAGGCAATGCTGGCGATGGGAGATGATCCTAGTTGTCGTAGCCGTCCTGCTGTCCATCTTCCTGATAGTCCTCCTCATAGTCTAGCCACAGGAATAGCCAGGGACAAAGCCATGAGTACTCTTTAAGTACTCGCAAACTATCACTATCAAGTAAGGTGGTTCTAGTAGGAATGCTAAGCTCTAAGTTTATTTGCAAGAGCTAGATTTATCTTAAGCTGACTTTGGAAGTAAAGAAAGCTAATTTAATGTTCTAAACCACCTAAGGGGGAACTTAGTTTTCATAGTCACAACCCTGTTGTGGTCAAGTAAAAGTCACAATTCATTTCACAAGTCATTTTTAAAACATCTGACGATGGAACAGTATGGCCACTCCAACTATCCATGACCACGGACACGGCTATTCGAATAGTTTGACACTCTGCAGAGGTGGTACACTTTCACCACAAAATTCGATACATTTTTCAGGGATAACCCTGAATCAATCATACTTAGTATTCGGATAATCAATCATAACCTTTCAATTACACACCCTAGTAGAGGCACCTCCCCTATGAGCTTGGCCTCCCAGCCATGGCCATCTGCCATCCTGGGCACTGCATAGGTGCACATCATCAAGAGGTAGCCTCAGCTCAAACCTCTCCCGCGAGGTAACCCATACTAAGGCACATAAACTTTCGGCTAAGCCCTATCCAATTCCAGTATTATGGTTGTACGGTGAAATTGGAATGGTATCGCATCCAAACCCAACCATCAGTTTTTGTAAAAGTGCTAAGGCTCATGCCTCAACATTTTCATCATCAAACCATTTGTGTTTCTCAACGCATGTCAAAACATCTCAATAGAATGTAGCATCATTCCAAGGTTTCATAATCATTTTCACCAAGTATTCCCATCTAAAGTGATCAAGTTTTATGCTTAGCACTAGCCACTAGGGTTAAGAGTGTTCACTAATGAGGGATTCTAATCTTCAATCTCATGCCACAGAATGACATCTAGTATAGGCCTAGTTTTATACTCTTTATGCTATCTATACTACTTTACAATACTCACAAAGCACTAACTAAGAGTAAAGAACTTTGGTAAAGTAAAAGAGTAAAGCTTGCAAGTACAACTTGGGATTGGTATAATCAAAGGTATATAACCAAACCATGCCTAATGCATCTTGCTTAGGTTAAAACTTGCAAGTGTTAGTGATGTCTACGCACTTCTATTCTTGTAGACAGTTGTTGGGCCTCTAAGTGCAGAGGTTTGTAGAAAAGCAGCAAGTTTTCCCTTAAGTGGATCACCCAAGGTTTATCGAACTCAGGGAGGAAGTGGTCAAAGATATTCCCTCTCAAGAAACCCTGCAATCAAGATACAAGAAGTCTCTTGTGTCCCCAACGCACCAAATACACTTGTCAGGTGTATAGGTGCACTAGTTCGGCGAAGAGATAGTGAAATACAAATGGTATAGATAATTATAAGTGGTAACGGTGCTAGAAAATAACTTGATGGCGTGGAAAAGACTAAAGTAAAACTGAAATAAAGAATGAAGCCAGCAAACATGTAACAAATCTAGTAGCAAACGGTGTATCAATGCTTAGAAACAAGGCCTAGGGATCATACTTTCACTAGTGAACACTCTCATATATATATATATATATATATTCTTCTTTATGATACTACACTGAACTACTCTCCGGTTGGACACTCTAATCCATGGTAGGGCTATAACAACACACCTCAAAGTAAGCCTTTCCCATCTAGAAAACCCCACACTGTCACCTTGAGTACTAGATGAGTCCAACAAACACCACAATTTCATAAAGATATCCAACTCCAAATATAACTCATAACAAGTATTTGTAATCTCTAGCCTAAGTGCCACCATGGTGTGCACGCTGTCACTTTCACACACATGGGGAGAGCAGAGATCTATTAAAACACTTGAGTAGCAAGGTAGATCTACTTGATTACAAAGCTCATGATCACAATATGATCATGCATAGAGAGAGAGAGATGAACACATAGCTACCGGTAGAACCCTTAGCCTCGAGAGAGAACTACTCCCTCCTCATCATGGGAATCAGCAATGGTGATGGACATGGTGGTGGAGATCGATGGAGATGGCTTCGGGGGCACTTCCCCGTCCTGACAGGGTGCCAGAATAGAGACTTTCTGTCCCCCGAATATCCCCTTCGGTGGCGGCGGCGCTGCAGAACTTTTCGTGGCTGGAGGCTCGATTCTTGAGGGTTTTCGCATCGGGATTCATCTATAGGTGAAGAGGCAAGGTCGGTGGGCGGCCAGGGGGCCTACACCACCTGGTGGCGTGGCCAGGGCCAGCCCGCGCCACCACATGGTGTGGCCGCCCTGTGACCCCTCTCCGTCTCGTCTTCTAGCTCCGTGAGTCTTCCGGTAAAATAGGCACTTTGGCTTTTGTCCCATCCAATTCCGAGAATATTCATTTTCTGACTTTCCTGGAACCAAAAACAGCAGAAAACAGGTAGCTGGCACTATGGTTCTTATTAATAGGTTAGTCCAAGAAATCATATGAAAAGTACTCCAAAGTTGGAACAAAACACAAGAAAGTGGATAAAACCAAGCATGGAACATCAAAAATTATTGATACATTTGCAATGTATCAACATCCCCAAGCTTAACTCCTGCTCGTCCTCGAGTAGGTAAGTGATAAAAAGAAAGAATAATTTTTGAGGTGACATGCACCATCAAAGACTTGATCAAAGTATTTGCAAAACATTCAAAGCTAGGATCATAGTACTTCAATCATAACATGAAAGACAAAGTTCTAGCAATAAGCAAAGAAACTATGATGCAACATGAAAAGGCACAAACAAAAGATTCATGAATAACAATGCTTTGCAAGATGTTTGTTTGTTGCACATAAAGAAAACATATCATAATAGTATTCAGCTTGTCCCTCATAGAGTAGCAAATATAAATGCATAGGACACCTTCAAAGTTCATAAGAGTGACTAGATACAAATAGTTTAAAGCAACCAATATCATGTTATCCATCAATCAACTAGTATTGGGACAATGCACATAGAACTAAGAATGGCCACTATGCTCTCAAACTAGGTGCATAAAGATAGAAGGTGGAGACTCAATATATAAGTGGAAGAAAAGCCTTCATAAAAGGAAGTAGGGATTCAAGTCTGATAAAGAGCTTCCAAAAATTATGGTACTTATAGCTTTCAGCTCTCATTGCCCCTATCATAAGCATCTTGAAGGTGATTAAGGTTAAAGTGACACAACTAAGAGGATATGCTTGACAAGTTATAAATAGAAATCTCATGCCCCTTACTTATGAAGACCGAACCTCATGCTACTCAACTTTAGTCACAAGTAAGCTCTTGTCATTGTAAGTACATATGTATCATAAAGAACCGCAAACGGGGTACCCCTTGCACATGATACGGGAGCTTTCTCATAATCAAAATGACAAGGCAAGCACACAATGAGCATCTCAGCGATCTTTTTATTTGCTATTTGCATAGGTTTTTATTGAGGATGCTTCATAGAGTGCTCATTATGGTGATGCTGCAAGTTTCCACCATGATTAGGCATGGCTTAGGCTAGCGGCCCAGGCGTTTCTCTAACACACATACAAACTCCATGATCTTACAAGTTCCACTTTTATTTCACACCGTCGGGATCCGTAAGCAAAAGAACATGATATCAAAGAGGTACAAAGTACAAGTGCAATGTTGAAAGCGTTCCCCATTAAACATGGTTCTGCTAATTTCAACTTATAAATCGCAAGCATATACGCAACAAAGAAGGACCCAATGGTTCAAGTTTATTAGATGCAAAAAGTAAAGTGTGCCATCAAGTTTGTGAGAGCTTTAATCACTAGTTTTCTCATAACAAGTTTAATTTGGAAGGTAAACAAAAGCATGAATATACTTGGAATAGTATAAGCTAGTAGGTAGGTATGATGGACTCTTTGGAATAACTTGGTTTAGGGACTTGGATGCATGAGTGGAACTCATACTTTGTTGTGGAGGCTAGCAAAAGACTAGGAGCGACAAACTAAGAGAGCAATAATGGCCATAATCATGCAGAGCGACAAAACATCATTGATCAAAGAATAAAGTGATACTACAAGTTGAAAACTAAAGGATCATAAAGGCTATGGTGACTTGAGATAGTCATAACATGGTGTGATCATGCGCCAAGTCAACCCAAATAAAACATCAAAGGAGAACACCACTATACTATGCTTTAATATGCTAAAACAACGCATGATTCATCCAAGGCACATTAAGCAATCTTAATTGTTTATAACAAGTCATGCTACAATAAAGAATACTAAGCATAAAGCCAAAACAATATCAAGCATGGCATGACATAGCACAGGCCACAGTCAAAATCAAGCTCTTTTTCCACATAAGTATGAACTTTCCTACTATTTTCCAAACCAAACCAAACTATTTGAAAAACAATGTACGAAAGAGGGGGTCAAACCAATTTATTCAGAAAACTAAGAAAATAAAGCAAATGAAAAACCAAAACGAAAACGAAAAAAAAAGACGCTCCAAGAACAACACAACTGTGCATGAAACAATAAAAATGAAGCATTTGGAAGAAACCTGGGATTTTTATTGATGAAGGAGGGGATGCCTTGGGCATCCCCAAGCTTTGACGCTTGTAATTCTTGGATATTTCTTGGGGGGACACACGTGGCATCCCCAAGATTGAGCTTTAGTCCATCCTTCATCTCATTACTCATTCCTTCCATACACCTGAAATTTTTCCTTCATACAAAACTTCACACAATCTTTATTAGCAACATTAGTACACTCAAGATAAAAGGTATTAAGGTTCAGTTATAACACCAAATAAACTTTCATTAGACCACTAGCTACTGTAGCACTTCCCTCAAAAATCTCAATTCTCTAAAAGAACTCAAAAAGGAACCAACAAGAAGCAAATGCAGAAAATGGGAGAAATCTGTCAAAACAGACCAGCAGGTAAAAACGAATTTTTTTTAAGACCTTCTGTTGCTCAAATCAAAAAGTGTTGAACTAACGAAAGTTAGATAACAACAGGAGGCAGAATCACAAAAACGTACAGCTCAATCCGACATACAGAGCTCTCTCAAGAATTTTTACTGTGAAGCACAGAAATCTGTTTCGGGACAGCAACTTTCCCAATCATTAGTTCTCACTCATTAGAGGTTACTCTTGGCACAAAAAGCAAATAAAAAGGATAAAGAGCGGTTATTACAGAGTTAATAACTTCCAACACTCATCTCAAACTTTTGGGTTATCTCTCAATAAGTACTTTTCTTTAACGCCTTTATGTTAGGCATGATAGTTTGAGAAGATGCTCACATAAGAAATATGAATTGAAGTAAAAGAGAGCATCAAGAAGCAAATTCAAAGAACATTTAAGTCTAACCCACTTCCTATGCATAGGAATCTTGTAAAGAAACAAGTCATGAAAGCACAAAGCAACAACCATAGTAAAACAAAACAAGTGCAACTTCAAGACTTCCAACATAAAGATGGGAAACTTAATATTATTGAGATACATAAAACCATATTTCCCTCTCTCATAATAACATTCAGTAGCATCATGAATAAAATTAACAATATAACTATCAGATAAAACATTCTTATGATGAGCCACATGCATATAATCATTATTACTCTCCACATAAGCATAGTCATTCTTATTAATCATAGTGGGAGCAAATTCAACAAAATAACTATCATTATTATTTTCATCACCATAATCATCAAATATAGGAGGCATATTGTAGTAATAATTAATTTCCTCCTCAATAGTAGGTGGACTGAAAATATCATATTGATCATTGGAATCATCATATATTGGAGGTTTGGTATCATCATAAGCAATAGAATAGCTATCTTCCAAAGCCAGGGAACTAAAAAGATCATTCTCATAAAAACTAACTTCCCCAAGCTTAGACTTTTCCGTAGCATTAGCAATAATGGTGTCCAAAGAATTCATACTAACAACATTGCTATTAGCATGCAAATAAAGTTCCATAGGTTATTTAATTTTCTCTTCAAACACATGTCCTAACTCAAGATAAATACTATAAAGCTCTCTAATTTTGTTGTTGTTTTACATTAAGCCTAACTAGTGAAAACAAGAAACTAAAAGACAAAATTGCAGAATCTAAAGGAAATAACTTCGAGTACTCACACCAGAAAATAAGCGTTTGCCGTGGGAGGTTCTTCTTCTTTAATCCTAGAGTGTGAATACCTTTTACCTTTCCCCCCCGGCAACGGCGCCAGAAAATAGCTTGATGTCTACGCACTTCTATTCTTGTAGACAGTTGTTGGGCCTCCAAGTGCAGAGGTTTGTAGAACAACAGCAAGTTTTCCCTCAAGTCGATCACCCAAGGTTTATCGAACTCAGGGAGGAAGTGGTCAAAGGTATTCCCTCTCAAGCAACCCTGCAATCAAGATACAATAAGTCTCTTGTGTCCCCAACACACCAAATACACTTGTCAGGTGTATAGGTGCACTAGTTCGGCGAAGAGATAGTGAAATACAAATGGTATAGATAATTATAAGTGGTAACGGTGCTAGAAAATAACTTGATGGCGTGGAAAAGACTAAAGTAAAAATGAAATAAAGAAGGAAGCAAGCAAACATGTAACAGATCTAGTAGCAAACGGTGTATCAGTGCTTAGAAACAAGGCCTAGGGATCATACTTTTACTAGTGAACACTCTCATATATATATATATATATTCTTCTTTATCATACTACGCTGAACTACTCTCCGGTTGGACACTCTAATCCATGGTAGGGCTATAACAGCACACCTCAAAGTAAGCCTTTCCCATCTAGAAAACCCCACACTGTCACCTTGAGTACTAGATGAGTCCATCAAACACCACAATTTCATAAAGATATCCAACTCCAAATATAACTCATAACAAGTATTTGTAATATCTAGCCTAAGTGCCACCATGGTGTGCACGCTGTCACTTTCACACACATGGGGAGAGCAGAGATCTATTAAAGCACTTGAGTAGCAAGGTAGATCTACTTGATTACAAAGCTGATGATCACAATATG
This sequence comes from Avena eriantha, assembly GCA_910589775.1. Lineage (NCBI taxonomy): Eukaryota > Viridiplantae > Streptophyta > Magnoliopsida > Poales > Poaceae > Avena > Avena eriantha. The sequence continues at coordinate 139,938,665 of OU342740.1, read as the reverse complement.
ATCATGCATAGAGAGAGAGAGATGAACACATAGCTACCAGTAGAACCCTTAGCCTCAAGAGAGAACTACTCCCTCCTTATCATGGGAATTAGCAATGGTGATGGAGATGGCTCCGGGGGCACTTCACCGTCCGGGCAGGGTGCCGGAACAGAGACTTTCTGTCCCCCGAATCTCCCCTTCGGTGACGGCGGCGCTGCGGAACTTTTCGTGGCTGGAGGCTCGATTCTTTAGGGTTTTCGTATCGGGAGGCATCTTATAGGCGAAGAGGCAAGGTCGGTGGGCGGCCAGGGGGCCCACACCACCTGGTGGCGTGACCAAGGCCAGCCCGCGCCACCACATGGTGTGGCCGCCCTATGGTCCCTCTCCGTCTCGTCTTCTGGCTCCGTGAGTCTTCCGGTAAAATAGGCACTTTGGCTTTTGTCCCGTCCAGTTCCGAGAATATTCATTTTCTGACTTTCCTGGAACCAAAAACAGCAGAAAACAGGTAGCTGGCACTATGGTTCTTATTAATAGGTTAGTCCAAGAAATCATATGAAAAGTACTCCAAAGTTGGAACAAAACACAAGAAAGTGGATAAAACCAAGCATGGAACACAAGAAAGTGGATAAAACCGAGCTGCTGACAGAGGGGTCCACTTGTCAGCAAGACTAACTATGCGAAGTGGTATCTACACATTTGGATCGTACGATTAGAAGACTGATCAACGGTTGGGAGTCGTCGTCGACGACGAACTGCTCCGGCAAGGAACTAAACCTTGCGCGGTTGTGGGGGTCTGGTGGGGCTCACCTAGGCTCCAGCTAGGGTCGGCGACGGGGGCGATCGACATGGTAGACGACGGAGAGGCGAGGCGCAGTCACGGCATGGCTTGGGATGGTTGAAATCGCTGGCATCCTTCTCCATCAGTGGCGGGCTCCAGCCAAATTGCGGTGAGAGAGAGCTCGCTTTGCTCCGGAAGAAGTGGGGGAGGGTCAGTGAGAGGTAGTGAGTGGAATGGTATGGAGAAATGAGGCAGGGGTGGCCTCCTTTTATACTGCGACGACGTGACCGAATGGTGCGAGCGCGAGCTCGTCGGTGAGGAGGCTACATGCGGCTATCAGCATGGTGGTGTCTAGTGGGTGCTGCGTGGTTCCATGGCGGTTCTCACGGGCGTAATGGCGAGGCGTGGGGCGGTGTGGTTCAGATGGGAGCCTGCGGCGCTCCGCGTGGATGCAGAGGTGTTTGTGGCGGTGTGTGGCAGCTGCGGGTCGCGCGGTAGCTAATGGGATTGTCTGCTGGGTTGTAGTGATCATGGTGGGCGTGAGCGTGTGCGGCGAAGGAAAGGCGCGGTCTGGGCGAGCTGGTCGGGCGCGGCGAGCTGGCGCGCTCTAGACATGCTGTAGAGGCATGGTGCGCGGCATAGCTAGGGTGGTCCAGGGCTTGGCTGGGGCCGTGGCTTGGACAAGGGGTTGCGGTGGAGTGCGGCGTGCTTCCTGGACATCATGGTTGGCTGCAGCGGTGTCTGCTGTGAGCTGGCCATGGTCCGCCGGCGATGACCACAATCGGGTGGTGCTCCACTTTGCAAGCGGCAAAGGGGGGACTAGGTCTAGGGCTTGGTTAAACTTAGGGGAGACAGGGGGTTTATGAGGGGACCAAATGGTCGACTAATTACTATGGAAACAGTGAAGTTAGGCAGAGGTTAAATTAGTGTAAGCAAGGTGTTTGTGCAAATGGCCGCATGAAACTTGCTTTGGAAATTTTGATTCAAATTTTTTGGGTGATCATAAGTTAAGCTTGAGAGTCCATGTTTGCTTGGAGAGGTCAAGGGGAATTGATTTGATAGGTTTTTGAAAAAGTGGGATCTTAACATATGAAGTAGATTCAATTTTCAACTGTCTATTAAATTGATTTGAATTTTTTTTGTAAGTTTGCAAAGTGGGCCTTGATACAGTTTTACTTGGTCTAGCAAGGGGTGAAAAGAAATAGAAATGTTTCTGTTAGAATTCTTCTTCTAGGAACACACAAAGTGGCCTAGTGGTTGACTTTTGTCAAAATGACCATATGCTTTATTTGTTCATATTTGATTTCTTTTTCTTTTGATTTTTTTTGTAATTGGTCTAGATGATGTAATATTGACTTTTAAACCATTTCACATCATTTGTAACAATCAAGCATGGCATTTTCAATAAATCACACATTAATGCAAACTAACATGCATTCATATTCATTTTCTTAATAATTTTTTTTGTTAACCCTAAATTGGGTGATTAGGATTTGATAAACTTGATTATAAGTTTTGGGGTGTTACATTGTGCAGATGGATATAATAAGATTGTCACAGTGGGTAGTATTTTTTTTGATACTGCCATTGTAAGTAGTTTTTTTAACAGAACATGCAATTTTGTCTCTTTTATTTAAAAAAGTCAAAGAAAATTGACTGGTTCATTTGCAGGGAATCGGCTAGAATCGGCCAAAAACCCATAAAAATACACCAATGTTGTCATGGAATACGATCACATTGGGCACACCATCACAACCAACCTGGCTACCCACACGAAACATGAACGCACAGGAAAGACACATCGAGGTTGCCACATAGCGTCATCGTCATCACTCCTCCGCGAGCCAGCGACTCCGACTTCACTAGTGACTTCAAAGACAGAACCTCACAGACAGCGCCGGAAACCATGTCGGCCTATGCCATCAATTCAATTGGCCACACGTGCCAAGAAGAGATAGCTCCGACTCAGACGACGAGCTTCACAAGGGAATTATGTTGACCTTGTGCCAATCGAGTACCTGCAGAGAGCACTGTCAGCCGGTCATCGTCGCCGCCTGGACACTCTCCACCACAGCTCCGACTCCACAACAACATATTGAAGCAAGGAAACCCATCGGACATGGCCGGAAAACCGACTACCGAAGATTAGCTATGACCCGGCCTCATCTCGTGGTATCATCTTTACCAAAATTGAACCTTGGACCTTGTGTAGATGCCTGTCAACAACTCTCTTCCAAGAACCTCGGTCGTAGGCGACTCCGAGACGATGCCCCAAGAAGGAAAGAGACATAGTAGCGCCTCTATCGTCCGATCCAAGATCTAAGGTTTCTCTCCGGAATCAGAGACACGGGAGGAGGGGTGAGCACACCACGCGATGATGCTTCCAGGAAAGTCTGCGACACTCAAGGCGTCACCATCACCGGCTTCGGCCAAACCAGAGCGAGGATTTCTCATGGAGGTGCTCAACCCCCAACCGCCTGAATCAGCTTCCCGCGAATCACCACCACGCGCACTGAGGCTTGTCAACCACAACCCTCTGTCGAGGACAGCTACACGCCACATGGCCGAGAATGCTGACAAAACACAGATCCACCACCAGGAAACCTTGTTGTATCTCATAGCAGCACCGAGATTCCTGCCGCTGGCCCCACGGCCAGAACCGACTGGCCACCACCTCCAGCCGAGCGGAGGGGCGCCACCACGGCCAGATCTGGGGAAGCCTCCCCAAGAACCCGAGGCCACCGCCCCACCCTCACCAGCCGACGTGTGCCTACGCTGGCGCCGTGTCAGAGAGCAGCGCCCACTTCCTATGTTATGCCCACCCTGATGTCGCCTGCGCGCCCCCGACTCCACCGCTGACGCACCAGCGGGAGAGCACTCGAAAAAATCTTGACCCCGATAAGTTTTGCAGATGGTGCTCCGTTACGTTATTTCAAATGGAATCCTCACTTGACTAAGCATAAGCGAAAACACGACTGAGAGTAAGCAATGCCGTTTGCTAGTGGTTCAGTCATAATCAGAAATTTTGCAAAATAAAGTGAAATGTCCTATCGTGAAAGTCAAAAGCAGGAGGTAGGTCCGTGGTTTCAAGTTGAGTAGTGAGTGGTTCCTTGAGGGGAGTATGCAAAAACCTTTACTCATTTGATTTCCTCCCGAAAGAAGGAGGGGCAAGGCACGGGAACATGAAGTTGAAGTCGCTAGTAATCGTGAATCAGCATGCTGCGGTGAATATGTACCTGGGCCCTGTACACACTGCCCATCACACCCTGGGAATTGGTTTCGCCCGAAGCATCGGAGTAATGATCACCCATGACTTTTGTGTACCACTAGTGCCACACTAGTGGTGGCTTGATCACTTCAAATTGGAGGAAGGCAAAACTCAACCTCTTACCATGAATGAAAGCGCGCCCCACGTGAGGAGAAAGTTGCCCCACCGCCACCATCCTTAGGGCGTGGCTGGCTTTGCCAGCGGCGTCTCCGGCAGCGGCGAAGCGGGGGAGGGCTACTAGAGGCGGCGGCGGTATGGTTCCCCGTGTCTCCAAAGGAGGGCGGGGGAGTCTTGTCATGTTTTTTTGCCATTGTAAGTAGTAAGGATACACTTTTTTTTTCAGAAAAGGGGATAACACCCCGGCCACTTTATCGACTGATGCATATAGCCTTTATTAACTTATGAAAATTATTACAACCGTCTCATACAAAAGGAAATCCCACTTCATGGGCAGAAAGAGTTGCTACATGAATCAACCATCTAAATAGAGTGAGAACCAAAAACACCTGCTACATCAACATGAAATCCTATTATCAAAACGCCAGCCGCACTGGCTGAATAAGTCCCGTGCAACCGTTTCAAAATGGATGCACCCAAAAGCCATAGCAGGCCTGCGCTCCTTCTGCTGGAGAAATGACCACATACGGATCCAGTTGTAGTTAAAGGAATAGCCTGCATAAAAGAAGAATTCGAAGTCTTGTTAAAAACAAAGTCATTCCTTCTGTGCCAAATCATCCAGAGTAAAGCGCAAACACTCACTCGTATTTGTATTTTCTCAAGTTTATCTACACCATGTAGCCAGTTCCCAAATAAATTCTTGATACTTGTCGGTGGGGCTAAATTAAAAGCTATATACACAATATGCCATATAATCTTTGCAAACGGATAATCGATAAAAAGATGCTCTATCGTTTCATCATTGTCAAAAAGAACAACATTTCTGATTTCTTTGCCAATTTCGTTTAGCAAGATTATCTTTTGTTAATAGAAATTTACAGTTTAGAAACCACATAAAAATTCTAATCTTTAGTGGAACCTTAATTTTCCAAATCTACTTATGTAAGAACCTTGTGTTCCCATTAAGTAAGTCTAAATACAATGATTTACCATGATAATACCAGATGAAGTAAGATCCCATCTAAACTGATCTTCCCCATCAACTAAATGAATATCTATCAAACGATTAAGTAAATTCATGTCCATCTATTTCCGGTTAAAGCTCTACGGAAGGCGATGTTTAGAGGATTATTTGACAACACTTGTGCAACATAAACTTCTTTTTGTTGTACAATGTTATAAAGAGATGGATATTGCAAAGCTAAAGGTGTCTCACCCAACCAAGTATCCTCTCAAAACCTAGTATTCTGTCCATTACGAACATCAAAGGATCCCCTAGCAAAGAATTCATCTTTTACATGCATAAGGCCTTTCCAGAAGGCTCAATCTGATGGCTTTGCATTTACTTGAGATAGAGTTATAGAATGAAGGTATTTATTTTTTACTATCTCTTTCCAAACCCCTTCCTCATTTAAGAGTTTAAACAACCACTTGCTGAGTAAACATTTGTTCTTAATATCTAAAACCTCCACACCTAAACCACCTTATCCCTTAGTCGGCAGATAATGTTCCATTTTGTTAAACGGTATTTTCTTTTATGCTTATCACTTTGCCAAAAGAAACGGGAACGAAAAAGTCTATTTTTCCGTACCTCCTTGGGAATCTCCATAAAGGACAACATGAACATTGGAAAACTTGTTAGAACTGAATTAATTAGAACCAAACGATCTCCATAAGATAATAATTTGCCTAACCAACATGCCAATATTTCTCAAATCTATATTCAACAGGTTTCCATTCACCATTTTTTAACTTACTAAAGTGAATTAGAATTCCCAAATACTTAAAAGGGAATGATCCAATCTCACATCCGAAAAGTTCCACATATTGGTCCTCCAATTCTTTTGCTTTCCCAAAATAGAAGATCTCACTTTTATGAAAATTTATTTTTAGCCTCGACAATTGCTCGAAGATACAAAGAATTAATTTCATATTTAATGCTTTATGCAAGTCATGCTCCATGAATATTATCATATCATCCGCATATTGTAGAATGGATACTCCACCCTCAACTAGATGAGATATGAGACTAGCTACTCGAACATCTTGCTTTTCTCTGGCAATTAAAATCGCCAACATATCAGCAACAATATTAAAAAGAATTGGGGATAGAGGATCTCCTTGTATTAGTCCTTACTTTGTATGAAAATAGTGTCCAATATCATCATTAACCTGAATGCCCACGCTCCCTCGTCTCAAAAAATTATCTATCCATTGACACCAAGTAGGATCGAAGCCTTTCATTCGTAATGCTTGTTGTAAAAGGACCATTTAACCTTATCATAGACATTTTCAAAGTATATCTTAAGAAGTACCCAATCTATTTTCTTCCTATGAATCTCATGAATGATTTCATGAAGGACCACAACCCCCTCAAGAATATGTCTCCCCAGCATAAACTCTGTTTGTGTAGGACGAATCACTTTGTGAGCAATAGATGAAATACGATTGGTGCCGACCTTAGTAAAAATATTGAAAGTCACATTTAAAAGGCAAATGGGTCGATATTGCTGAATCTGAATAACATTTTATTTTATTGGAAGCAAGATTACTGTCCCAAAGTTCAGCTGGGACAATTGTAGTTTACCTTTCTTAAAATTTTCAAACAATGCCATTATATCCGATTTAATAATGTTCCAAAAAGTTTGATAAAATTCAGCTGGGAACCCGTCTGGTCCCGGAGCTTTGTTCTTTTCCATCTACATAATTGCATCACATACCTCATTTTTGTGAAGTCGGCCGTGAGAATAATATTCTCTTCCGTAGATATTTGAGGTATATCACCAATTTCAGATTCATCCATCAAAAACAAATTCGGTATTGGTTCACCAAATAGTTTTTTGTAATACTCTGAGATGTAAACTTTCAAGTTTTATTGACCTATGATAGTACCTTCATCTTGTTCTAGTTGGAAGATCTTCTTCCTTCTATTTTTACCATTGGCAAAGAGATGAAAATATTTTGTGTTATTCCCCCCCTCTTGAACATGTTTAACTTTAGCTCGTTGAGCCCACTTGGACTCTGATGGCTCAAAATATGATGATCTCGTTGGGAACCCCAAGAGGAAGGTATGTTGAGCACAACAACAAATTTTCCCTCAATTGTCAAACCAAGGTTATCGAACTAGTAGGAGCAAGGAAACAACCCCAAGGTGTTGTCTCCAACTTGGAATCCTGCACAACACAACTACAGAACTTTGCCCCAACTTACAGTGAGGTTGTCAATCTCACCAGTTTTGCTGAAACAAAGGGTTAAACGTATTGTGTGGAAGATAGTAATTGCTTTGCAGAAAGTAAACAATAAAACAGTAAATAGTAGATTGTAGAATGATGGTAAAAGAATGCACCGGGGTCCATATATCACTAGAGGTAATTCTCCTTAAGATAGATGACATGTTGGGTGAACAAATTACAGCGGGGCAATTGAGAAACACCGAGAAAGCATACATGCATATACTAATCATATTGACTCCTATGAGATTTGATTAGGTATTACAACATTATACATAGACCGTAATCCAACTTCATCTATGACTAATAATCCACCTATAGGTTATCATCCGAACCCCCTCTAGTATTAAGTTGCAAGCAACATATAATTGCATTAAGCAAAGTGTGTAAAGTAAACAATATGGTTGCCCTATGGACAAAAGGTTGTTGTTTTCTCCCTAGTAGCAACAACACATCTAGTACCTTAGAGATGTGTATCACTTCCCCAGATTACTAGAGGCATGAACCCACTATCGAGCATAAATACTCCCTCTTGGAGTTGCTAGCATATACTTGGCCAAGATAGCTACTAACAATGGAAAGCATGCAAGATCACAAATAACAAAGACATGATAGAATCAATAATCAATCTGAAATAGCATCTCAATATCCATCGGATCCCCACAAACACAACATGTAAGATTACGAATAGATGATCTTGATCATGAATGGAGCTCACAAGATCTAAACATGGTAGCACAAAGGAGGAGAACCAACCATTTAGCTACTACGCGGACCCGTAGTCCAGAGATGAACTACTCACGCATCACACCGGAGGTAGGCATTGTGATGAAGAAGGCCTCCAGGGTGAACTCTCCCCTCTGGCAGGGTGCCGGGAAGAGCTTCAGATCCCTCCCGATCTAGGGATGGAGATGATGGTGGCTATAGACTCTTTCATGGAATTTTTATTGGGTACTTAGGGTTTTCGTCCCGAGGGGTCTTTATAGGGGGAAGGACTAGGTCGGTGGAGTGCAAGGGGCCCCACACCCCCTGGTGGCGCGCCCCCAGGCCGCGTCGCCACCAGGTGTGGTCGCCCTGGTGCGCCACTTCGTATCCCCTCAGTACTCCGTGTTACTTCGGGTAAAATATTGACTTGGGCTTTTGTCTGGTCCAATTCCGAGAATATTTCCTTACTAGTTTTTGTGAAACCAAAAACAGCAGAAAACAGTCAACTGGCACTGTGGTATCTTGTTAAAACCTTAGTTCCAGAAATGTATAAAAATACTCCAAAGTGTGGACCAAACATAAGCAATTAGATATAAAACAAGAATGGAACATCAAAAATTATAGATACTTTTACAACGTATCAACACCCCCGACTTAACTCCTGCTCCTCCTCGAGTAGGTAAGTGATAAAAAAGAAGAATTTTTGAGGTGACATGCACCATTTGATCAAGGTATTTATAACATTGATAGCTGGGATCATAGTACTTTAACATAGCATGAAAGATATAGTTCTAACAATAAGACATAGCAACTATGTTGTAACTTGAAAATGTACAAACAAAAGATTCATGAATAACAATTCTTTCAAAGACATTTGTTTAAGAAGACATAATAAGAATGGTATTCATCTTGTCTCTCATAGTGTAGCAAAACATAAATGCATAGGACACCTTCAAAGTTCATAAGGGTGACTAGATACAAATAGTTTAAGAACAAGCAATATCAAAGTTATGAATCAATCAACAAGTTTTGGGACAATGGACATTAAACTAAGAATGGCCACTATGCTCCCCCAATAGGTGCATAAAGATAGAAGATGGAGACTCAAAATAAAAGTAAAAGAAAGGCCCTTCATAGAAGGAAGAAGGGATTCAAGTCTCATAAAGAGCTTCAAAAAATTATGGTACTTATTAGCTTTCAGCTCTCATTGCCCCTATCATAAGCATCTTTAGGCGATTAAGGTTAAAGTGAACAAATATGAGGATATGTTTGACAAGTAATACGCTGAAAATCTCATGCCCCTTGCTTACGAGTACCGTTCCTCATGCTACTCAACTTTAGTCACAGGTAAGTTCTTGTCATTGTAAGTACATGTGTATCATAGAGACCCACCAATGGGGTGCCCCTTTCCCGGTGATACGGAAGATTCCCCATATCAAAATGACAAGGCAAGCAGACAACATGCATCTCAGCAATCCTTTTATTTCCTATTTGCATAGACTTTTTTTTTCTTTCCTATTTGCATAGGTTTTTTTATAGAGGATGCTTCATAGATTGCTCACTATGGTTATGCTGCAGGTTTCCACCATGATTAGGCATGGCTTAAAACAGCTGCCCAGGCGTTTATCTAACACATATACGAACTCCATGAGCCTTACAAGCTCCCCTTTCATTTCACACCGCCGGGATCCATAAGCAAAAGAACATGATATCAACTAAATAAAGTGCAATGTTGAAAGCGTTCCCCATGATAACATGGTTATGCTAATTCACAACTTACAAAACGCAGGCATATACGCAACATAGATGGGCACAATGGTTCAAGTTTATTAAATGCAAGAAAAGTAAAGTGTGCCATCAAGTTCATGAGAGCTTTAATCACTAATTTTCACATAACAAGTTTAATTCAAAAGGTAGATAAAAACATGAATATACTTTGAATAGCAAATGCTAATAGGTAGGTATGGTGGACTCATTGGAATAACTTGGTTTTATTTGGATTTGGATGCATGAGTGGAACTCATACTTGGTATGGAGGCTAGCAAAAGACTGGGAGCGACCAACTAAGAGAGCAATAATGGCCATAATCATGCAAAGTGACAAAAAATTATTAATTAAAGCATAAAATGATATTACAAGTTGAAAACTAAATGATCATAGAGACTAAGGTGACTTGGTATAGTCTTAACATGGTGTGAGCATGCGCCAAGTCAACCCAAATAAAGCATCAAAGGAGAATACCACAATATTATGCTTTTATATGCTAAAACAACACATGATTCTCTCAAGGCACATTAAGCAATCTCAATTATTTGTAAAAAGTCATGCTACATCAATAATCACTAAGCATAAAGCCAAAACAATATCAAGCATGACATGTCAAAGTCTAAGCCACAGTCAAAAACACGACTCCTTTTATTCCACTTATAAGCATGAACTTTCCTACTCTTTTCCAATCCAAATCAACCTATTTGAAACTATGTATGAATGCGGGGGTCCAACCAATTTATTCAAGCAAACTAAGCAAACGAAAACCAAGAACAAAAACGAAGACACTCCAAGAACAACACAATTGTGCATGAAACAATAAAAATGAAGTGTTTGGAAGAGAACCTGAAATTTTTATTATGAAGAAGGGGATGCCCAAGGTATCCCCAAGTTTTGACGCTTGTACTTCTTGAATATTTCTTGGAGTGGCACCGGTGGAATCCCCAAGCTTGAGATTTTGTCCATACTTCATCTTATCACATTACTCTTCCCTGCAGTTTAAAATTTCCTTCATACAAAACTTCACACAATCTTCATTAGCAACATTAGTGTACTCAAGATAATAAGTCTTTTGGTTCAGTTTAAACACAAGTAAAACTTCCATTAAAACACAAGATACTATAGCAATTCCTTTTTAAAAATTCAAGTCATCAAAAATAACTCAAAGAGAAAGAGATTAAGAGGAAAATGCAAACAATGGCAGAAATCTGTCAAAACAGACCAGCAGGCAATTTTTTTTTCGAAGACCTTATTTGATCAAATAGAAAAGTGTTGAACTAACAAAAGTTAGATAACAACTTGGGGAAGATGCAAAAAAATTACAGCTCCATCCCCCATATAGATATTGTTCACGAAATTTTACAGCGAAGCACAAATATCTGTTTCGTGACAGCAACTTTCATAAGCATTATATCTCTCTCATTAGAGGTTATTCTTGGCACAAAAACCACACAAAAATGATAAGGAGATATTATTACTGAAGAAATAACGTCCAATACTCAACAAAAGAAAAATTTACTGACTAAAAATTTGGGTTATCTCCCAATAAGTGCTTTTGTTTGACGCCTTTGAGCTAGGCATAAGAATTTCGATGATGCTCAAATAAGAAATATGAATTGAAGTAGAAGAGAGCATCAAGAAGCAAATTCAAAACACATTTAAGTCTAACCCACTTCCTATGCATAGGAATCTGATACAAAAATAAATTCACAAAGAACAAAGTGACAGGCATAGGAAGATAAAACGAGAGTAACTTCAAAACTTTCAGCAAATAGAGAGGTGTTTCAGTACCATGAAAACGTTTACAACCATGTTTTCCTGTCTCATAATAATTTTGAGTAGCCTCATGAATAAACTCAACAATATAACTATCACATAAAGCATGCTTTTCATGATCTACAAACACATAATTTTTATCAAGCTCAAAAATAGTGGGATTAAAACCTTCAGACCCATTTTTAACAATTTTATAACAAGATGACTGATCAAACTCATTTTCAATAGTAGTACAATTAATATTATCAACCAATATAGGACCATAATCTAGAGCTTTATTATAAAAAAATCAAAAGAATCCATAGGAACATAACATTCATCCTCCTTTGGTAAGCATGGAGGACAATCAAATAATGTAATGGGTAAAGAGTTACTATCATTAGAAGGTAGGAATGGGTAGATCCATTCTTCCTCCTCTTGATCATCACTCTCCTCCTCTTTTTCATCTAGTGAGCTTCTAGTTTCAGCAATTTCTTCTTCCATATGCTCTTGCAAGGCATTAGTCTCTTCCATTGATGGAGAGCATCTATTAAGATATTCAAGAATATATACATTCTCTACCTTGTAATTATCAAAGAAAAATTTAAGTATATCATAAACCTCATATTTATAAGGTGCATCATCAGTATTTTCAAGCAAATAAGCAAGTTTGAATGCACCCTTCAAAGTAATAAATTCTTCAATTTCTTCCACATCATGAAAGTCATAATTTCCCTTAATATAAGAACATATGGTAACATCATCATTATACTCACATTGAAAAGGGAGGTGTTTATACCTCCTACAGCAACAAGATTTATCAAAGCAATAAGTAACACTATAAGTATAGCACATGTTTCTAGCAATGGTACACAATTTATCAATTTGTTCCCATAAGAGTTTCCCTTTGTGTGACAAGCGGTGTTCCTCATAATATTTTTGTTGTTCAATGTACCCATCTTGCCAATAAGATCTAGTTTCAAAGAAACCCACCATTGATATAAAGCATGATAAAGCAAGACTATAACAAATCAACAGAAATAACAACTATGGCAGGAACTAATTTTTTTTATGTTTCTGATAAAAGAAACAAGCAAACAAAGTAGAAATAAACTAAGCAAAACAAAAAACAAAGTAAAGAGATTGGTTATGAGGGACTCCCCTTGTGAAGTTGTCCTTCACTCCCCGGCAACGGCGCCAGAAAATAGGCTTGATGGCTCAAAATATGATGAGCTCGTTGGGAACCCCAAGAGGAAGGTATGATGAGCACATCATCAAATTTTACCTCAATTATGAAATCAAGTTTATCGAACCAGTAGGAGCAATGAAACAACCCCAAGGTGATGTATCCAATTTGGAATCCTGCACAACACAACCACAGAACTTTGCCCCAACTTACAGTGAGGTTGTCAATCTCACCGGTTTTGCTGAAACAAAGGATTAAACGTATTGTGTGGAAGATAGTAATTGCTTTGCAGAAAGTAAACAGTAAAACAGTAAATAGTAGATTGTAGATTGATGGTAAAAGAATGGACCGGGGTCCATAGTTAACTAGAGGTGATTCTCCTTAAGATAGATGACATGTTGGGTGAACAAATTACCAAGGGGCAGTTGACAAATACCGAGAAAGCATACATGCATATACTAATCATCTTGACTCCTATGAGATTTGATTGGGCATTACAACATTATACATAAACCGTAATCCAACTGCATCTATGACAAATAATCCACCTTTAGGTTATCATCTGAACCCCCTCTAGTATTAAGTTGCAAGCAACAGATAATTGCATTAAGCAAAGTGTGTAAAGTAAACAATACGATTACCCTATGGACAAAGGATTGATGTTTTCTCAATAGTAGCAACAACACATCTAGTACCTTAGAGATTTCTGTCACTTCCCTAGATTACTTGAGGCATGAACACACTATCGAGCATAAATACTCCCTCTTGGATTTGCTAGCATCTACTTGGCCAAGATAGCTACTAACAACGAAAAGCATGCAAGATCACAAATAACAAAGACATGATAGAATCAATAATCAATTTGAAATAGCATCTCAATATCCATCGGATCCCCGCAAACACAACATGTAAGATTACAAATAGATGATCTTGATCATGAATGGAGCTCACAAGATCTAAACATGGTAGCACAAAGGAGAACCAACCATCTAGCTACTACATGACCCGTAGTACAGAGATGAACTACTCACGCATCACACCAGAGGCAGGCATGGTGGTGAAGAAGGCCTCCAGGGTGAACTCTCCTCTTCGACAGGGTTCCGGGAAGAGCTTCAGATCCCTCCCGATCTAGGGATGGAGATGATGGCGGCTATAAACTCTTTCGTGGAATTTTGATCGGGTACTTGGGGTTTTCGTCCCGAGGGGTCTTTATAGGCGGAAGGGCTAGGTCGGTGGAGCGCCAGGCGGCCCACACCTTCTGGTGGCGTGCCCACTAGGCCGTGCCTCCACCAGGTGTGCCCCCCTAGTGCGCCACTTCGTCTCCCCTCTAGACTCTATGTTGCTTCGGGTAAAATATTGACTTTGGCTTTTGTCCGGTCCAATTCCGAGAATATTTACTTACTAGCTTTTCTGAAACCAAAAACAGCAGAAAATAGGCAACTGGCAATATGGAATCTTGTTAGTAGGCTAGTTCCAGCAAATGTGTGAAAATCTCCAAAGTTTGGACAAAACATAAGCAAGTAGATATAAAACAAGCATGGAACATCCAAAATTTATAGATACGTTTACAACGTATCAGAATCCTCATTGCGTCTTAGCTTTGCTAAGTCATCATTAGGTGAATTTATCAAAACTCTTTAAGAATATGTTGAAACACAAGTTTCAACTTTCCAGTCTAAATGATCAATAAGGTCAGATAGACGCTCTTTTTCTTTCTAAAGACACTACTCATGTTTCTTGCCCAGACCCTTAGAAAATTTCGAAAATGACGTAACTTATTCTGCCATATCTCCATTGGGGTGTCACATATGGAATACATAGCCACTCATGGGCAACCATTTCGTAAAATCCTTTATGTCATAACCACGCCAACTCAAAAGAGAAGTGTGCCTTATTCCCATGGTGAGCTTGTTCACCAGAATCGAGCAAAAGGGGAGTATGATACGAACCTGATCTTGTTTTTATGGAAATGGGCGCTTTATTACTCATAAGAAATGTTTACACCCGGCCTCTACATATCTAGGATGCACGCATCCGATCAACCACACAACGAGTGTCAAAATAGAATACGAGCAATACAATCCATATAATAAGATAAAACGGCCTGCAGCTATGATATCTCAATCCTCAGATCACGCTGCCATCCATGCCGGGAGAAAATATCCCTCGCCGTATCCTCCAATCACGTACACCCCTCCGCAAACAAGTCGCGGAACTCCATACGCTGGAGCATAGTCCATGATCGGAGGATAGATGTTGCCCAATAGATCACCTGCAAGGAAGAGTAAACAATGTTATTAAAAATCTTGTCATTTCTGCAAAGCCAAAGTGACCAAATAATGGAAAGCTCTCCCACCCTAAATAAAGTCTCATAGGTATCCTGAATCGCATGTAACCAATTGCGAAATACATTGGCAATCAATCGTGGAGGAGATAAACCAGAGGCTACTGATGACCCACAAGTATAGGGGGTGTATCGCAGTATTTTCGATAAGTAAGAGTGTCGAACCCAACGAGGAGCAGTAGGTGTTGACAAGTGGTGTGGATCAGGAATTCTCTGTAAATACCTAGCAAATGGATTTTTAGGGGTTTTTGATAATGCAGATAAATAAAGTACGAGTAAACAAAAGACAATAAAAATAGTTGCAGCAAGTGTCCCAATCGTCTCTTTAACAAAGAACAACACGGTTGTATTACTTAAGATGACCAAGCGTTCTCAAGGATACATGGGAATATCATCAAGTGCTTTCGCTTCATATAGTTGATTAATCTTCTCTAGTTGGATAAATGTTGTGTGGGTGAACCTATGCTAATGTACTGACCTTCCTAGGACTAATACATACTTGTGATTATACCCCTTGCAAGCATCTTCAACTACAAGAATGTAATTAAGATAAAAACCTAACCACAACCTTAAACTTTGAGATCCTACACTCCCTTGTGCAAAGGTTTCCTAACGTGGATTCAGGTTTCTGTCACTCCAGCAACCCCGTGATTAGTAGCCAAATACACAATGCATTCCCCTAGGCCCATAAAGGTGAAGTATCATGTAGTCGATGTTCACATGACACCGGTAGAAGAATAACAACACAACTTAATTATCAAACCATTGAATCGTTCTCAACACAATTCCACTACTAACAACATGACTTCTCCCATGTCCTCAAGAACTAAACGAAATACTCATGAGACATCATATGGATCAAGATCAGAGATGAAATAATGATAAGTAACAATCTGACCATAAATAGTAATGCAATGGTTCCACTCAATAGCATCAACTATAACAAGTAATCAATACTAGGAAAGTTTCCCCTAAGAACTATGCAAGATTCAACCAAATTGTTACAGCGGTACGGAGTGGTGGTGATGGTGCTGGTGGAGATGATGGTGGATATGATGATCACGATCCCGATGAAGTCTATCTTGATGATGGTGTGATGGTGACGATCTCCCCTCTCTGGGAAGGAATTTCCTCGGCAGATTTCTGCATGCCGGAGAGCTCTTTCTCTCTCTATAGTTTCCGCCCCACAGAGGTGGTGAAACTTTTGTATGGTCGTTCCCCGAGTCTTAGGGTTTCGAGGGGATTATATACGCCCAAGGGCGATGCTAGAGGTGGGCCAGGGTGGCCACACCACCTGGTGGTGCGGCCAGGGCTGGCCTGCACCATGGGGTGGTGTGGGCCCCCTGTGACCCATCTCCACTCCTCCTTCTGGCTTACTTCGTCTTCTGGAAAAATAGGAATTTTCATATATTTTCTGGCATTTTCTGATCTTTGCCAATTTTCCACCTAGGCAGTGCCTTTTCCATCAGAATCCTGACTTGAGTGGTTCATCCTCCAAAAGTCATCAACCATGCAAAAACATATGAAATAACATAATTATCATCTCGTAATATGAAATATATCAATGAATAATAGTAGATTATGATATAGAATAGTGATGCAAAATGGACGCATCAACTACTTGGATGATTTACCATATAGAACGAGCAAATTTACATTGGAAGAATAGATGTCTTATTGTCTCATTGTGATGAAAAATACACATTGCGTACTTCCATGCCAACTCCTCTTAACAAGGTTGTGTTTTGTAAGAATTACCCCTTTACGGAGGTACCAAGCGAATATCTTCGTCTTAAGTGGTAATTTCATTTTCCAAATTTTACTATTATTATCGATAGGAATATGAGGTTGGATCAAAGCTCTATAGAATGAGTCAGCAGAAAATTTAACACTCTCTAGTAATTTCCATTTGAACTCATCCACCCCTTCCGACAACTGTATCGTGGATAATCATAATAAAATATTGTTCCATGATACTAGTCTAGGACCGATGAGGCTTCTTCTGAACAACACATTAGGAGGATTAGATTCCAAAATAGTGGAATGTGTATCCCCTTTATGTCTAACAATTGAATAAAGAGGTGGATATTGTTCACGAAGGGAAGTTTGGCCAAGCCATATATCTTCTGAGAATCTAATCTGCGATCCATCCTTAATATGAAACACACCAAATTGAAAGAAGTGTTTTTTGGACGCCATAAGTCCCGCCCAAAAGTGTGAATCTCTGGGTTTCCAAACCACTTGAGACACTGGTTTAGAGCCTACATACCTCCTCCAAAGAATGGTTTGTCAGACACCATCTTCTGTTAGTAGTTTGAAAAGCCATTTACCCAGAAGTGTGGTTTTTGACTTGCAAATCATGTATGCCCAGTCCACCATATTCTTTCGGTCGACAAACCACATTCCATCTGGCGAGTCGATATTTCTTTTTTTCACCATCCCTTGCCAAAAGAATCTTGAGCGGAAATAATCCACTTTCTTCAAGACACCTTTTGGTAATTGGAAAAACGAGATCATATATAGTATCATGTTGGTGAGTAATGAGTTTATGAGAACAAGTCTTCCACCAAGTGATAGCAATTTACCTTTCCAACTATTAAGATGTTTTTGTAATATTTCCTCAACGAGTTTCCATTCAGTAATCGTGAGACGCCGATAGTGAATCGGGAGTCCTAGATAATTGATTGGAAATTTCCCCAAGATACAGCCAAAAAGTTCAGCATATAGGTGGGCCTCATTCATAGCCTTGCCAAAACAATACAAATCACTCTTATGGAAATTTATTTTCAATCTAGAGAGTAGCTCAAATGCTGATAATATTAATTTCAGAGTCTTAGCTTTCTCCAGATCATGTTCCATAAAAAAATTATATCGTCAGCATATTGAAGGATACAAATACCGCCATTAACTAGATGGGGAACTAGTCCTTCAACCTGGCCGACAACCTTGGCTCGCTCGATCAGGATAGCCTGCATATCAGCCACTATGTTAAGTAGTATAGCGATAGCGGATCCGCTTGTCTCAGCCCTTTTTGGTTTGGAAGTATCTGCTAGTGTCATCATTGACATTGATGGCTACACTACCTCTAGTTACAAAAGACTTTATGAGAGCACACCACTCCTCTGAAAAACATTTCATACGGAGAGTTTGCTAGAGAAAAGACCAATTAACTTTGTCATATGACTTCTCAAAGTCGATTTTGAACAATACACCATTCATTTTCTTTGAACAGTACACCATCTAGGATGTTTCGTCCTTACATGAAAGCAGTTTGAGATGGGTGTACAACATGATCAGCTACTGAATTTAGTCTAATCATAGTAACTTTTGTAAATATTTTAATCTAATGTTAAGAAGGCATATTGGTCGATACTGTTGTATTCATTCCACATTATAAACCTTAGGAAGTAATATGATGTTACCAAAATTTAGTCTAAATAGTTCTAGGTGATCAACATGTAGAGAAGAAAACAAAAGCATCAGATCATATTTGGAAAAATTCTACTAGAAAGCCATCAGGCCCTAGTGCTTTGTTATGTTCCATTTGGAAAACAGCTTTCTTGACCTCCTTGGTATAAGTGGCGGTTAAAAAGTTATTTTCCTCAATCGAAACCCGAGGGATATCCCCTATTTGGGACTCATCCAACGAAAAGCAATTTTTTGTCAGTGCCCCAGACAATGATTTGTATAACTAGTATATAAGATTTTAGCCTACTCCTGGCCCTCAATCATACCTTCATCCTAAATTAAAGAGTGAATAAGTTTCTTCGTATGCTTGCCATTGGCAACCGCATGGAATTATCTTGTATTCGCATCTCTTTCAAGGATGAATTTTGTCTTAGAGCGTTGATACCATTTGATTTCCTCCTCTCGAAGAAGTCTAGTAATTTCCGCATTAGATTGATTTTTGAGCTCAATCTCTTATGCAGTTAAGGGCTTGACTTCCACAGAAGCCTCTAAATCATTAATGATGGATGAAAGGCGTATTTTATCTTTTTTAAGAATACCAGCTGTGTTTCTGGCCCAACCACGAAGGAACTTGCGTAAGGCACACATTTTGTTGTTCCATCGCTATATGGACATTTGACCACTAACCGGTTTTCCCAAATAGCCTTCACCAAATCATGGAACCCCTCACGATCCATCTATCCAAGTTCAAATTTGAAATTATGTTTGGATTTTCGTAATGGAGTCCCAACAGATAATAATAATGGAGCATGATCCGATAAAGCCTCAATACGTTCCAGAGCGCGGACAGTTACCATAGGAAATTTAGCTTCCTAGTCGGTGTCCATAAGCACTCTATCCAACTTTTCATATGTAGGCTTCGGAAGACTGTTAGCCCAGGTGAGCTGTCTTCCTAACATTGTAACCTCTCTTAAGTCCAAGCTGTCAATGACAGCGTTAAACATGAAAGGCTATGTTCATCATATCTTCCCCGACTTTTCTCATGAGAGAATCTTAGCAAGTTAAAATCACCACCAATGAGAATATGATATGCATTGTCCTTAGCCAGATTAACCAACTCACGCAAAAACTCAGCTTTATAAACATCCTGGGCAGCCCCGTAGACAGCGACTAAAGACCATACGAAATTATCAGCTTTGTTACGGATATGGAGTTTAATAAAAAAAATCTCTAGTTGAACTAGCTAAAACTTTCATAGTCTCATATATGACACCTAATAGGATTCCTCCGGATCTCCCTCGTGGTGGCCGTGAGACCCACGTAAAGTCCACTCACCAGAAAGGCGATTGAGTAAGGCTTGTGAAAAATCACGTCTACCAGACTCAGAAATACCCAAAAAATCCAACTTATAATATCTCACACAATTAGCGTAGAACAATTGTTTAGCCAAGTCACAAAGACCTCTGCTATTTGAAAACATGTCATTCATTGAGAAACAATAGGAGATTTGGATACACGAGTCCTCTTGTGAGACTTTTGGCTCTTTGATTTCCAACCAGAAGCTTTCAGCTCATATAATGAATCCAACCCAGTCTCATCAAAAGCCACCTCTGACACTTCACCAACTAAATGAGACAAGAGTTGACCATGTACTGTGGCATGCAACTCCTCCTCCTCTATTGGCAAAGTGTCAGGAAAAACATAAACTTTAGGAGTAACCATTAAACGGTCAACCTCCATATGTCTCAAAGCAGAACTAGAAAAAATAACTTCCTTAACAGATCTACCCATGCTAATACCAACATTGGCTAGCCTATCAACAATAACAGGTGCATAAAAAGTAAGGAAGGATTTCGACGAACTCATAGTACCCTGAGAATCGAGATTTAATTCTGCCTTCCGCCTCATAGCCTTCACTAAAGAGTCCTCACCCGTGGTAGATGCGCCAAGGGCACCGACACCATGACGAAGACTCTGTCTTGCCGGCATACATGGGAGAGAACCCGACCCTGCCTAGTCTAGGTTTCCCGCAATAGACCGCCCACCTGGGCCTCGACCAAGACACCGTCGGGGAGAGAACCCGAAGATCTTGTTAAAGCATGGACGTTAACAAGTGGAAATTTCTGCTCCCACTCTACCGTTTCCAAAACTCTGTCTAATTTTTCATATATAGGATTCTCTATATGACTTACCCACGTAAATTGTCTCCCAAAAAGTGCTATTTCCTTAAGGTTCAAACTTTCAATAATAGTATTGAAAATGACGGGCCATCTCACATTAAAGTTATCATTATTTTTTTCTTCTTGGCGATGAATTATATTAGAATCACTTCCAACTAACATAGGAAGTGTTTCAGACTCACATATATGAACCAACTCTGCCAAAAACTCAGACTTTTTGGCATCTTGAGCAGCTCCGTATACCGGTATAAGAAACCACTCAAATCCATCCATCTTGGAGACCATGTGTAGTTTGACGCATCTATCTCTAGACACCACATTTTTCACTTGAAAATTTACCCTGTTAATACCAATGAGCATACCC
This sequence comes from Avena eriantha, assembly GCA_910589775.1. Lineage (NCBI taxonomy): Eukaryota > Viridiplantae > Streptophyta > Magnoliopsida > Poales > Poaceae > Avena > Avena eriantha. The sequence continues at coordinate 139,917,584 of OU342740.1, read as the reverse complement.
CCGATCTCCCATCTGGTGTAGACAATACCAAGAAAAATCTACCAGATATGTGCTTGAGAAAGTGACTAGTAAAATTGGATCTACCTGTTTCCATAATCGCAAAAAAATCTAAATTATATTCTCTGATAGTTTCATTAATAAAACAATGTTTTGCACTGTCGCCGAAACCTCCACTATTCCAAAAACTTCCTTTTATCTTGATACTATCTTAATGCTTTTACTAATACGTGCACTCCGCCTAACAGCTAAACAATCCTTTGATTTTTTTGTTAGTTCCCTTTACTTTTAACTCATGTAGAAAATGATCCTTATTATCTTGAGAGCCTAGTTGCTCGTCCTCCAGAAGATATCCCAAGAGAGATGTTGCCTTATTTAGAATTAGACTATGACCCGAGTCATGCACCAACTTAGAATTTTGTTTGTTTTTATTTAAATTGATTAAAGTGCGTTCCAAGTCAACATCTTTTAACAAGCTTATAGACTCTAAAACTTGCGACGGCAATTTACCCAAAGAAACACCTAGCACAAAGGCTCTAGCTAAAACTTCCTTGTCGAAAAAATTAGATAAATAAAACTTTGGAACTTGTTTTGTACCTGAGCATGAAGGAAAATCATGCGCCATTGCTCTTTGTTGGGCCCTCTGTAGCTGAGGAAAGTCGGCATTTGGCTGAGCCCGAACTCGATCACTTACCGAACCTCCGCGCTTGCCGCAGGTATTCCGCCGAAGGGTACCAACTCCTCTTGGGTGTATCGGCCTCCGAGGAACATGCCCGTCCCTCCCTGTGAAGACTTGGTCACCGTGACACCGCCTCCTGGGGTTTTCGGCGAGACGACAGCCACCTCGGCCTCCTGCCTAGGTGTTTGTGTCGAAGATATCTTGGTCTACACGTACGTGGTCGGCAAGGCCTCCTGCCTCACCTCCACATCCCCAAACGAAGACGCATCATCCGCCGCACCCTGGGCCATCGAAGGGCTCCTCCCTTTATTTTGAACGATGGCATCCTTCAGCTGGATGGCACTCGGACGTGGACAATCCTCTTGCCGCAAAGTCGATGTCATAACTACAGAGTCCGATGAGCGCAGAGACACATCATCATCACCAGCCGAACACTGAGTATGATGCCAGCAGTGGAGATTTTTGGTATTGTTCATGTCATGTGCGACACCGATCACAAATTCTCAAAAATCATGTACTCAGCTCCGCGCTCTCATAACATAAAATGTTAAAACTTGAATATATTGGGCATAATAACATCTTATATTATACAAGAGGTTTTCTTTTTAATGCAGCATGTCGGAATTTTGTATCTGAACTTTATTACTCCCTCCGCCACAATAACAAGTCCCTCCGTCACAAAATAAGTGACTTAGATTTGTTTAGATCCGTATATATCTAGACATGTTTTAAGAGTAGATACATGTAAATCTAGACAAACAAAGCTCACTTATTTTAGGATGGAGGGAGAAACCAGACTACAGAGTCATTTCAAACTAAGGAACCACAAATGGAACCAACCCTAACACAATTTTTTCTAACTGCTAACTCCCTCAGGAACATAGAGATGTTCATTACAAAAAAGCATAAGACAGGCCAGCCATCGGTGAACTACTCGTTATCTTTTTCTACTTTTTGTAATGCTCCTCCCTGCTTATTTCTCCTCTTCATTGCTCCAGTCTCGGAATCCGTGATGCTCAACTCCGCCTAGCTCCATAAATCTCCATTGTCATCTTCTCCAAGAGTTCCCCTGCAAAGCACTCCACCAGTGAATCCAATAGAAAATTCGAAATATGACAGAGTTAGGCTCATCACGCTTTAACTTGAAAACAATCAGAATTTCTAGCTTTCCGGATGCTCCAGAAAACCGCAGAAATCCCCACAACCAGAATGTTTCTTTTATTTTTACCTTGTCTCCTAAGCCTGCAATGCTGAGCTGAATTAAAGTGACAATCGATGCCAAAAGTACAGCTAATAACATTCCAAATGTATCTAGAAAAGATGATTTATAGATTCATTTTTTCAAACAATAGACATGTGGCTTCACATCTTTCCCCTCTATGCAAAAGCACATCCCTGGTCAAAATGCTTCCTTTGAGCACCAGCCAAAGGAAAGCTTAGACTTTGAGAGGATTTTTTATCTTCCACATAAATCTGTAAGGCATCTGTAGCACCCCGGTAAAACCACTATTAGAAAATCGCTCGCTGTTTTTATTTTTGTGCAACATCATAATCGCATGCTCATCTCATCATGTGACATTGCATTTGAGCATCGTCATGTCATTATACATGGTTTGGCTAAATCTATTTTCTGAAAGCCTATTTTTTTTCTAGATATTCTCATCTTTACTTCACATCAAATCCTAGGTCCACCTGGATCTTCTATTTGTCTAAAACCTATTTGCTAAAATGTTTTGTTTTAGAAATAAATAAATAACATATTTTATAAAACCGGGGGAGGCCGCCACCGGCCAGGCTCAAAGGGCCCAGCTAGCAGCAGCCTACCACCCCAAAATCAAACCCTAATCTAACCCAAACCCTAACCCTAAGCTATCTAACCCACCAGCCCTACGCAGCCGCCGCCGCACCCACACCGCGCAGCAGTGCTGCAACCCCGCACACACCACACTGCACGCACCACAACAGCCGCAGTCCCGCGCGCGCTGCGCACCTCGCCGCTCGCTTCCCAACACGCTGCAGGGATGCACAGGGTACACCGTGACCCCCGCCCTACACGTACCGTCACGATACATCGTACCCCGCCTGGCGCCACCTCACCCTGCGCAGTGCCCACCCCAGTCCCGCATGCATCCATCGCCACCAATCGTGATGGTAAAAGTCTATTCTGAACCCTGAACTCGTAGATGTTCGGCGATTTGAACCCTAAAGTAGAAATCTCGGTAGTTCGCACCCTGAAGTATTTAATCCTAGTCTAAAACGAACCTTGCAGCTGCTTGGTTCACCGGGAAAGCAACATTCCCGGCCGGGATTGCTAGGAACTCTCACTGACATGTGGACCCCACTTGTAAAAACTTTTTTCCCCAAATTCCCTTCTCCCCTCTCTATCCAAATCAATCAATCATCTGGTGTTGGCACGGCAGCAGGCGGAGCACGATGGTGCACCTCGCGTAGAGGTTCTGAGCTTGAGGCCCACGGTTCTTCCCCATGCTTGTCGTTGTCTTCCCCGTCAAGGTCTTGCTCACGGTGGACAGTATCCGGCTGCCCGTGGAGCATTTCGTCGGTGTGCCTTCAGAAATCCCGTCCCTGACGGTAGCCCAGAGAAGAACCGCTGCCGCCATGGCTCCTTTACACACACTAGCCTAGCTCTCCCTCCCTCCCTCGAGTATATTGAAATTAATCAAATATTGGGTGAGCACGCGAGTATGCTAATTCCTGGTCACAGATGTAATCGGACATGGACATGCTGGTGCTGGCTTGATCCCGTCGTGGCCGCTAGCTAGCACATGTTTGCGCGCGAGAGAGGTCGCTTCATGCGCGAGACAGTGGAGGCACCGCGCCTGCGCCTACATGGCTACACTTCCCGCTGCCATCTCGCCTCAGCAGGACTACACGAGTCCCCAACGCCCTTGCTTCTTCATGTGCTCTGGCTAGCTGGCCGTCTACGAACCGCCACCACGGTCTGCATCGCTGGTTATCAAGGTGCACGACACGAGCAGCACTAGTTTGTCTAAGATTTTAGGGACAAACAAACTCGAATAGATAATTATTTAGGGACTTTTTTGTAAAATTTTGCCTACGTGGCGCTGCCAATTTGATCAAGCGGGTCTAGGGTTTGTTTTAGACCGGGATTGAATACTTCAGGGTGCGAAAGACCGGGATTTCGACTTCAGGGTTTGAATCGCCGAACCTCTACAAGTTTAAGGTTTAGAAGACTTTTTCCAATAGCGATCCCCACCGACCGCATCGCCACCAACCCCACCGTCTCCATCCTTGCCCCGCTCACTCCTCTCTGACGCCCGCCGCTGCTAACGCCTCTTTCTCCTGTCACCTGTCAGCGAGCACGACCGCTGCCTCGTGCCGCCGTCCTCCTTCACCGGAGGCCCGCCTTGCCTCGTCGCCCATGATCCATGCCCCTCTCTCTGCTCCCAAGCTCTGCGTCGCCGCCTGCAATCTGTGCCTAGACCGCGCCTCTCCGTTCTGGCCGGCGACCTCGCCTCCTCCGCTTCGTCAGCACCCCGTGCCGCCACCGCCAAGTTCCGCCCATTCCCGAGCTCCTCCCCGCCGAGCACCATACTCTACCACGGGCTCCCTACGGGTCGACTCTGAGCATCAGTGCCACCGCGTCGCCCTCCTACCTCTACACGAGCGTCGTCCCCTCGCGCCTCTCCTCATCGTCGCGTCGCTCCTTCCTCTCCGATCGCGTGTGCTCGTCGCCCTCGAAGAGCTCGTTGACCTCGTTGTGCTGCCATTCCCAATCTCCGCCTTCCCGTTGAGCCTCGACCCCATCGTCGCGAGCTCGCCTTCCAGCGCTTTGCCGCCCCACGCGTCAGCCGCAGCTGCTGTGCCTTCCGCACCAACCTCTATCTCGCGCGACCTCCACCGTCCGAGACGCACGTGTCCTTGCTTCCTCGTGGACAGGGCCTGGCTCATCAAGTTTTCCCCGATCCCTCGTTGGTCCCTTCCTAGTGATGTGCCAATGCGGCGTTTGTGTTGCCGGGCTCTCAACATTGTCGGGAAGATCGTGTGCTACGGCTACTCTCGGCTCCTGTGTGATGTTTGGTGTACCACAGCCGCCGAAGTCCAAGATTAACACCGACCCGGGCGAATCCAATGAACCACCGATGCCAAACCAAATCCTTCAATGACCACATAGCCGGAACCATAAGCCTCCGACATGGGACGACAAGGACTTCTACCAGAGCCGATGACCCGAAGCTCTTCTTCACGGAACACCGAGTCCTCCTTCTCGGAGTCCAAAGACCGATCCTGTCAAGACCGAACCTCGAAGACCGATCCTGTCGAGACCAAATCCGCAACCCTCGGAACCCAAGATCTCTGTAACCAACATGTGACCCCTATCCGAGACCCTATATTTTATAATCTGACATTATCACTTGTTGCATATTAAATTATTCATATTCGCATACATATTCATTTGTTTGGGGGTATTTTGTCAATTCACCTCATAATTAAATAGGGATTTCTATTTTTGTGCCCTCGGTTTGTTAGTTGTACTTAGTTTCTCTAGCCACTTAGTTTTTTCTCACTTTCCCCTCTATTCTGAAACCCTCATAGGCACTCGGACGGGGGATGCCATTAGGTCAAAGGCTTGACTGTTACATGATGACATGTGGGACCGTGTTGGGGCGGGTCGTGCATTGAGCGTTACGTTGCGTCGCCTCGACCGTTACATGCTGATAGGTGGGGCCAAGATACAGAGCGGACGAGCCATCCATCTCTTGCTGATTATGGGGGACATAGTGTGGGACCATGTGGGACGTGTTTGGTGGTTACGTGCGCCCTGTCGCCTAAATTGTAAGTTTTATTTTTTTTATTTTTATGATTGGACTTTTTAAGAGCGCCTTTTCCCCTCTCTCTCGCTAACAGTTGTGTTTTTTTCCTAAAAAGGTAGCGAATCTAGAGCAGATTCTCTCTTCATTCATTGTTCCTTTTGGCCCTCGTTTTTTCCCAATCTGGTAGCAAATCTAAAGCAGGAAATCTAACCAGCACCATAAATAAATCCAGTAAACAGAGATGTAGATAAAGTAGCTAATATAGGTTATATATTACGGTACTTAATGAGGTTCGACAATTAGGCTGCTCGGCAGCAACAGAAAAGTTCAACACAGGCAAGACAAAAGAAGCTACTTTACAGTAGTAGCAGCAGCACAAGATCAGTGGCCTCTCATGGCCTCCGCCTCCTCCACTTCTTGTTGCCCAGTCCCTTGACCTTGGGCGCCTTGGGCTTGATCGAGAGCATGCGACCCTCCTCGATAGCCAACTTCTGAAGGTTGCGGAGGTGAAGGCCGAGCACCTAGTGCTTGGCTCTGAAGTCGTGGATGTTCACGAACTCACCGCAGGTCCTCACGTCCTCGACATGCTTCATGAGGAGTTGAAGTCTGTGGCGTGGAGCCTCTTGGTGGGGCAGAAGGGGCATATGTATACGTTGCCGGCGAATTAGTTATTGTACTGGCCCGACTTCAGCCTCCTCAGCACATGACGAGTCTTGGTGTCCTTGGACTCGTCGTCGCTGAAGATGTCGCTGCTATCCTCCTGTTGGAAAAAATAGTAGAGTGCAATAAGGACATGATTGAGATACTTTGATTGTCGAGATTGATTATTTGCATAAATTAACCGATTGAGATCTCCTGATTATTCCCTAAATCTCGAACCAAATCGAATACTGATCCCAACTATGAACAAGGGGTTCAAATACAAACAGGGGGATTCATTAAAATACAAGATCTAACACAAGAGAATAAGATACTATAAAAATACTAACAGCCGAACCCTAATAACATATGATCTAGCATCCAACGATGGGAAGGGGGGAGGGGAGAAAACCCTGGTTACCTCCGACCATGGGTCGGCGATGTTGGTGTAGTAGGGTTTCCCCGGCCTTATGTAATCAACCTCCTCGTAGGTGTCCCAGCCGAGCGGAATCTACCCGAGACCGGCGGGGGCCTCTGAAGGAAATATGCCCTAGAGGCAATCATAGAGATGATTGTATTTCATATGTATCCATGAGTTTTTATTATGTTCCTTGAATATCCATATATCAGGCAACTTGTATTGATTGGTAATTATGTGAATTGTTTGTGAAACTCTTTACTTGTATGGTTATCTAATAGTTGTCCCTAGTCAGAGTTCATGTGAGGACACACGTGATTATTATACTAGCACATTGATTAGTTGATGACTATGTTTCGCAAGTCATAGACATGGAGATGTCAAATGATGTGGACACATGTTATGAACATGGGGTTGGACTGACCCAGCTTGAGACTAGCAATAATACTTGCAGATCTCTCTACACATCGTGTATGTTTTTTCCTTAGACCTGAGATTGTCGCATGTACTTGAGATGTGGATCGACCTACTTTGGGGATATCAAACACTACTCCGTAACTGGGTAGTTATAAAGGTAGCTTTCAGGTTTGTCCTGATATATGTTACAAGGCATCGGTCAATCAAGATGGGATTTTTCCCTCTCTACTTGAAAGATATATCTCTAGGCCCCTCGAGTGATCGGATCGAGAAATGCATGGCCGTGCTACATATGGTTAAGAGTTAACCTAGTAAAGGGATTCCGAATCACAGTATTGAGAAAGAGAGTTCAGCTTGGAGCTAGACCAAATATCGTAGGGCAAAGGGAAAGACATGTACTCAACCTTGTGATGGTTTTCTGAATGATCTTTATATGCGTTTAGGAGTTGGCACGTCTTGCTAGAGGCCTCTACCAACTATTGATAGAGTAAGTGTACTCGTGTCATGTCTATACGTGTATGAACCTATAGTGTCACACACTTTAGGGGCTGGAAGCCTGATGAGGATTGGATCCGAATTAGACCAGGCTTAGGCCGCTAATGGGCTGCTAATGTAGAAGCCCACCAGGGATACCTATATTAGAGAGAGTGAGGCAAGCTGAATAGGGTTGAGCATTCCACCGAGCCGCCACTCCTCTTGCCTGTCTTGCACGTGCGGACCTAGCAGTCTACCGTGTGACCTTCCACTCCATATGTGTGGATACCTCGGAGGTGCTGCAGCTGTAGCACTTGGACGAGCCGCGTAAATGGGAGCTACTCGTGGGACGAGGACAAGGAGGAGACGTAGACCATCTACACTGCCGCAACGTGCTTCATCGAGTTCCGCAACTACGCATCTAGTGGTAATCATGTGATCTATGACAATAGTATTCTTGGTTGACGCGGTAGAAATTTTTGATTTTACGCTAGTGTAGCCTACCCGTAACCCTACAGCCTCCTCGGCGGTGGCTATGGCGGATGCGGGGATGGGGACGGCGGCTACCTTCGATGCCTGGACGTGGGCCTATACGGGGACAGGGACCTCCTCGCTAGCGGCCATGGAGGCGCCGATGGCCACGGCGCCATTCTTCTCCATCGTCGGCGTGGTTGGGGTTTTCTTGGGGGTTTGGAGAAGGTGATGGGACTGTGAAGATGGTTGAGTGAGCGAGTCAGTGGTGAGTGAGAGTGAGGAGGCCTCTATTAAAGGAGAAGGGAAGCAACGTTTCATTGCACCACCGTGCACCACGTAACCGCGTATGATACTGCATCGTGCACGTCCACACATGTCTGCAACCGCCCCGTGCACTATACACACGTACCGTGAGTCATGTTTTTTCCCTCATGTCTAACCCTGGTGACTTAGTTGTGCTCAATTTTTCCCTCGAGTATAACACTGATAGTTTGGTTGTACTCAGTTTTGCCCTCCAGTACTGACACTACCGTGTGCAATATACTCGGTTTTACCCTCCAGTGGCTGGTCAATAGAGAGTCAACGAATAGGTTTTAGCTAGCTAATTGAGACATTTTATGCAGAATAAATTCAAAAAGAGCAAAACATAGTGGCATCTACCCAGAGAGTCTTATTATGTGACCTGCCACCATAAGAAATGTATTCAAATCATGTTTTAACCTAAATCACCACTTCTCAAATCACCTACTATCTATGATGGTTCATGGATTTCTACTCACGCCTCTTCCCAAAACATCCATCCCCAAAACATAATTTGTCTGAATGACGCAATAATTTTCAAACTGGTGTATATTTGAATTGTAAATAGGTTGATGTATGCCAAGTTATATTTTATTGTATAAAATACGCATTTTCCATTTTTTAAATATTTTTCTATTTTCTATTTAAATCACTTTGTCAGTCTTGCCCTTGGTTTTTAAGTTCTACTCAGTTTTTCCTTGGTTCTTAAGATCTACTCAGTTTCCCCCTCTCTTAGTATCAATCTATCTTGTACGTGTGCTCATCTTCGCTGCTACGCTCTTATTGGTTGAGATAGTTGTCACGCGGATCGTGCTCACCAACTGTTGATCCTCTATGATCTAGCAGACAGGATAACCCCAATATCTGCCGGGGAGCACCCCTCTATCCATGAAAAATATCGAGTTTGCCACCGGTACTTTAACTTCATAAACAACTGAATTTGAATATAATTTAAAGGGAACATGTTCAAAGATGTATAATTTGTGCATTACATTCCATTGTATGAAAATGATAATCTCGCAATATTTTCTTAGCACAATATTATCACGTATTAAGTGCGATTTTAGAGAGTTCAAATGTGTATAATTTTCGTATATGCAAGTTTATACATTACATTCCACTCTATGAAAATGGGGGGAGAAAATAACAATCTCTCAAAATTTTGCTAGAACATCATTATCTCGTTATTAAGTGTGATTTCATAGTGTTTAAAGGTTTAAAATTTTCGTATACACAAGCTTATGCATTATATTTCACTCCATGGAAATGATAAATGATCAGGATTTTATTAGCACAACATTATCATGACCTAAGTGCGATATCAAAGAGTCGAAAGGTGTATAACTTTCATATATGCCATTTTGTGCATTACATTCCACTCTATGAAAATAATAATCTCTCAAGATTTTCTTAGCACAACATTATCACGTATTAAGTGCGATTTCAAAGAGTTTAAAGGTGTATAATTTTCGTATATGCAAATTTATGCATTACATTCCACTCTATGAAAATAATAACCTCTCAAGATTTCCTTAGCACAACATTATCATGTATTAAGTGTGATTTCAAAGAGTTCAAAGGTGTATAAACTTCGTATATGCCAGTTTATGCATTACATTCCACTCTATAAAAATGGGGGAGAAAATAGTAATCTGTCAAAAATTTGTTTGCACATCATTATCACGTATTAAGTGTGATTTAAAAGTGTTCAAAGATTTATTAATTTCACATATGTAAGTTGTGCATTACATTCCACTCCATAAAAATGATAATCTCTCAAGATTTTCTGAGCATGACATTATCACGTATTAAGTGCGATTTCAAAGAGTTCAAAGGTGTATAATTTTTGTATACGTAAGTTTTTACATTATATTTTACTCCACGTAAATGATAAATGATCAGGATTTTATTAGCACAACATTATCATGTCATAAGTGTGATTTAAAAGAGGTCAAATGTGTATAATTTTTGTATAATTTTCGTATATATATTACATTTCACTATATGAAAATGAAGCTAAACAAATGGGCGCGGGCTGGCTCATGGTCCCATCTTGCAACACCAACCTGGATAAGCTGTGGGTCCGGCGCTCACGTGGATAAGTTGTGAGTCCAATGCTGATCTAGATAAGTTGAGAGAGGTGTCCACTACGGGAACCGATTGAACGTGGCCCCACTTGTCAGCATGCAACGGCAAGGGTCCACTAACGCGACCCTACTCGTCAGCACGTAACGACTAGGGTCCACTAACGGACCGACTAAACAAGGCCCCACTTGTCAGCATGTAATAGCAAGGCTGACGAACGGCAAGTTTTAGATCATGTGAGAGTTTCGTACGAGGAGATGGGATACAGTGAGGAAAAACTATGTGGCTAGGAAAAACTGAGCACAACTAAAGAACCGAGGGTACGAAAATAGAAATCCCAATTAAATATGGAGCACATATGCGGGCAAAATCTAGTCTTATATTGGCTCTAGTTAAACCTGTGTAACGAACCGATGTCGTATTTTTCCTTGTTAATACAACATTAAATTGCGGGGTATCTAAAAAACATGAACCATCTAATTAATTATCAGGGCCCCTAGTTCCGCTTAATATTGCCAATTGTATCACACCTTTGCCATGCCATGCATCATACATGCATCATGCCCGATCTTATGCCGTAGTATTAAATAGTGCATCTTGTGTTTCTTTTAGTGCTTTGCTTCTTCACGGATTAGGCCGTTGAGTGGATGCGAGTGTTGACAAGTTCTTTGGATAATGTATCTTCGGTTGTGTTTTCCAGGCGAGCATCTCCCCTTTTCTACCTATGTTTTATTTATAGTCTTTACTTCCTCCTATTGATCTATTGCTATCCGTGTCGCGATGCTTTAGTTTTCCGTACCATTTATCTTCCGTACAGCCTCTATATTGCCTTGGACACCTCCTATTGCATATTGTTTGGTAGAAAGTTGGCCTTGCGAGTCGTAGTTGCTTGCTTAGATGTTGGTTCAAGTCGTCGAGTTCCACAGTTGTTGGAGGTTGCCACACACTTAATGTTGTAGATGATCATGGTTTTAAATACAACTTGATAATTAAAATACTAGGAATAGATATAACTAATGCAGAGGCACAGATGGGCAATAGCTAATATTTGGTTTTTAACCGCTCCTTGTGCCCCATAGGCGCCGAGTACTTGATTCCTGTTCCTTGACTATTCGTACTATCCACATAAGGGAGACCCTATGGATCCCCCTTTGTCTGAGCTTGATTCACACTTTATTTCTTAGGGCCACAAACTAGTTTGGGGCTTTATTACTATCATGTACTTATGCCATGCTTTACTGCTTTATTTACAATTGCGGGTGGAGTGCATGTACTGTGTGCTCCCCTGGATTAACCATCCGAGAAATCCCTGTTATGCATAAATCCACGTTCCCATGATCAGTGAGCCGTGGAACATAAGTGACAGGTATCCTTACAACATCTGAAACATAATGAATTACAAGACTTACATAAATGCCATTCTGGCTATATCATCCTTAGCAGCGGAATCTCATCATGCGCAGAGCCCAATCGTGCCTCAACCTACAGGCAACTGACTGGGAAGACGGCCTAGCTCGCTGGACGTCACCTAAATCTTCCGATGTCGAACCTCTAAAAGTCTGGCTAGGTAAATAGCCAGGGACACAGCCGTGAGTACTTTCGAATGTACTCGCAAACCACCAGGATAAATGAAATAAGGAAATGCAAGTCTGGCTGTGGCGAGATAGCTTTATCTGGGGTTGTTTTTCGAACATCCTAGGCTACCTCTTGAAGTTATGGCATCTCCATATCTTTGTTGAAAAAGAGTTTTGAAAACAAGCCTTTGTTTTATAAGTCAAGACATCTCCATATCCTTGTTGAAAAAGAGTTTTGAGAACAATTTTGGAGTAAAAACCCATTTTAAAATTTTTTGACCACCTCGGGTCAAAAAAAAGCTTTCGAACTCGGGTTCCCCCGGAACCTTCATCCTCTTCATCGTTGTTTCCCAAACAAGCACAGTTTGGGTACTCCTAGCCAACACCTTTACAACCGTACTTGACCATGGACACGGCTATTCGAATAGATTATACTCTACAGAGGTTGTACACTTTTCCCACACCATCCGAGTACACTACCCTGATCTTCACTGATCGTGGGTCGGGTAACCGATCAAGACTCTCCGGATGCCCACTCCAGTATAAGTGCCTATCCTATGAGTGTTAATCCCTTCAAAACTGGGACGTCGGGTACCGAGGACCAACCGGAGCGCTTTTTCCACTTCTCGAGTGTGCGCTTTCAGTGAGGGGCTCATAGTAATGCTGGAGGCCAGCAGACCCTTTGTTCCTTCTCCAGGTCGATGTCCCACATGGACCTTTATCGGAGAAGGCCCACCCTCCAGGGATCCCCGATCCCCTATAGTTGTTGCGAGGCAGCTTATACCAGAATAGACAATCATCAAATCCAACCCTGTCCCATACCAGAGTAATGTGGTTGCACGGGGTTAAGTTGTTATAGCTAGACTGCAAAGAACCGGGTGAGTTTTCGTAAACCTTTTTCCTCCATGATTTTCTTCAGCATTTTTGTAAAACGAAACCTTTTTCTTTCTCAACATCTCTTGGTAGGTCCCACCTCACCAATGTTTTATTATAAAACATTTGGAAAACTTTTTCCGCAGTCTTCCCATCCTCTAGCTTTGCTTCGGATAAAACGGGGTCGCCAAAGGGGGTATGGTGGATATGCACCATCTACTCTACTAGGGACAAGTAGGTGGAACCAAGGGGGTTGTACTTACTAGTACAAAAATGGTAACAGTTCGGAGGAGCCAAACCACAACCATATATACATCAACATATAGTAAAACAATGCAGTTCATAAATAGTAGATAAAACATACATAAGTAAAATATTAGGACAAGGCTTATGAGCAAGAAGGTGGCTTGCCTTTGATCAGCAATAAGTCCCTGTACTTCTTTAGATAACCAAGAATACCTAGTAAATAATAATAAGAATTCCCTTCCTTCTTGTCGTCAGACACTCACACTATCATCGTCATCGGGTATACATGCAAGCACACAAGTCCACAATCAATACAAGGCACACATGCATCAAACCATACAGAAAACAAACATACTGAATACTACCAAGCTTGGTAGATTTTGGAGGAGTGGAAAACTAGGAGTGAAAATTACTAGATTGCCATTGTAGTGTTTTTCTCTTGGAAAAAATAGATGTCTAGGGTAAATACTTTGGACTTGGAGTGGGGTTTTGGAGGTTAGTAGGCTATCAAAGGGTAACCGTGATATCCTCAGATAGGTCTTGAGAAGAAAAAACCATTACAAGTGGTTTCACTTGAATATCAACTTCCTAGATTTAAATATGACTTCTATAGTGGTAATAGCTCTAGTTTGAGGAAATAATTCACCAGAAATTATCTGGAGCTCCAAAAATTATTTCCTTTGATGGTTAGGTAGTATTTAATGTACTGAACCACCTAGAGTTGGAATAAAGTCTAAAAAATTACCAGAATGCCCTTAAAAATTAAAAAAGCAGTCCTGTAATGTTTTTGTCTTTTTCACCAAATTAAATTTAGAGAAGCTATTGAGTTGATTCTAGGGGCATGTGATAGGCATTCAGAAAATATTTCTGTAGAAATTGGATTCACCCATTTTGGAGTTGCCAAACTCCTGGAGTGATTTGTCTAGTGAAAATATCCATTACAGAAGTAATTAAATCACTAATATGCAATCATAGCTCAATAAATTCTGAGCTGCTAGGATTTGATAGATGCTGGTACTATGAGGTACTGGGAGGTGGAATCAGGTCAATACCACATTTGGTATGACCTAGAGATTTTATCCAAGGCAGGTGAAGGTTATTCTTGTTATTTTTGCTAAAGGCAACCTACTATTCACCTTAGCATAGGACCTATGCTAGATGATAGATATTTCAAGTACCTCTCAGTAGAGATTTGTTCCAACTCAAATGAATAAGGCTAGCTCATAGAGGAATTTAATTAGTGTACCAGATACATTTTAGCGGATTAATTGCCAATAAATAATAAGGATTAATTTTGGCAAGGTGCAGGTTCTGCATGTCTAAGAAAACGCAGGGTACTACCCAAATTTTTGATCTTGGCCATTAGATTTTATTTTCATTTTCAAAAGGATTTAAACTGGGGGACAAAATCTGGATCTAGACAGAAATGAATAAAAGAAAAGGTTTGCGGGCTAGGATCTGGGGATACTGGGCCGCTCTGAGGAGATTCAGCCCACGGCGGGCGGCACGGCGCGCGGGAGAGGCACGGCTCGAACGTGCCAGGCGGGGCCCGGTGGTCAGCGAGAGGGAGCGGCCGAAACGGTATCGCGCAGATCTGGCCGTCGATTTAAGTTGCGATGGACGGCCCACGTCCGTCGTCCTCCTCACGATGGTGCCGGCTAGCGGGAACCCTAGAAGAGGACGGGGCTAGGCAGGGAGCTCACCTGAGGGCTCGGGAGAGGACGTGGAGGTGGCAGGGCGATGCGGTCGACGATAGCGAGCAGATCGATGGGCAGCACGGCGGTGGAGGTCCACTGGGAGCAGCTCGCGCGACGATGGCCGAGAGCAACCTCGTCGGAGCTCACTGGCAAGGACGGAATAGTAGGTCCTAGGCAAAAAGAAAGGTACTGTCATGTAGAGGAGGGGGAGGGGAACACATGAGCCAACAAGCAGAGGAGATGGAGCAAGGGAGAAAGAGCCTTGCTCGATTTTTTGAGGAGGCCGAGAGCTCTCCTTCTTCTTCTCCTGGGTAACACATGGCAGAGGAGAGGGAGTGGAGGGGAGAGGTAGCAAATGAGGGGCAGGGGCGAGCTGGGGGAGGCCTTTGGCCATATATACTAGGGAGGAGGGGTAGATGATGTAAAATACACATTTGGACATGGAGGAGGGGGGTTGCTGGCCAGGGATTGGTCCAGGGGTCGGTGGAGAGGGGTAGGGATGGTACTTGGTCGTGCTGGATCAGAGAGGGAGGGGGTGGCAGCTGTAGTAATAAAGTGGGGTAAATCTTTGTAAGATCTTGTTGTCTCTCTCTCTCTCTTTCTACTAGTGCAAGGGTAAAATGGGGCAATGCTAGGGTGGGGCTACAGTGCTGGTCAACCAGGGGTGTGTCCTGATGCTGAGGAGATGCATTGAGCAAGATTTAATGAGATTTGGAAGTGGTTTGAGTAATGGTCATGCTTACTTAGCAAATTTGATCAAATTGATGGCTATGAAGAAAGTCCAAAAACTTGTATTGGACATGATGAGGAAATGGTACTGGGAGATAGATGAGGTCAAGGTAGACTCCTAGGATTTATTTGGGATTTTTATATGAGGTTTTAGTCCTCCTAAATCCATTTATTCAAAAAGGGCAGAAGTGGTTTCTAGAAGATCATTTGATAATTTTACATTGGACAGGGGTGGATCTTGATTTGAGATGGTCTCAATTGTGAATACACACTTAGGGGAATTTTCCCAAGATTTATTGTGGCTTAAAAGTATTATTATTCCAGTTCAACCATTTTAGAAAATGGGCAAAAATAAATAATAAAGCTTCTCAAAAATATTTATTTTTGAGATGGGAAGAGAGGGTATGATGTAGGGAACTCACTTGAGCCAAAAATTAGAGAAGTGTTTTGGCAAAACCCAAACTTTCTTTTATGGGGGGAGCTTTGGAGACCTTGACTATAAAAGGAATTAAATAGATTTGGAGCCATAATAATTATGGATAAGATTTGATAAATCTTGATGATCAAGGTAGATGATTTAGAGAAGGTGTATCAAGCATTTGCAACCTTGTGAAAAGGAATTCCAACTTGAATTAGATGGAGGAACGAAGCATTGAGGATCTAGGGTGGTGTTATTTTTATGCCACCAAAACATGCTTGCATCTTGGAGCTCAGAGCTCACCTTGGTGCAAGGGATAGATGGATAGGTGGACCAAGTCATATATATGATAATGGCAGGAGGAGTTTGAATTAATTGCATTTGAGGTGATCTAAAATTGATGGCAAACTTTGTTGAAAATAAGGCTGCCATACCAAAAGAGCCTTGATGCCTTATAAACCAAGTGGGTTTAAGCAACACAGAGATCCACTTGGAGCAAGTGAAGTAGGTTTTTATAGACCTAAATGAGTAGATCACAACCATGCAGAGAGTTGGTCCATAGGAGGTTGGAGGAAGGTGTGAGCTTCTATCAAAGTAGGCATGATGACTAGATTTGCAGGAAAAGTTATTTTCTTGTCTGCAACACCATCAAGAACAAGTGGGTTGGAAGATGATCTAACCAAGGGAAAATGTGGGCCTTGGTAGTCCTTAGGATGGTTAACAAGATGGTTCAGGTGAATTTCCATAAATGAACATGGTTTGAGAAAAGGAGGCATTCAAAAAGGTGATGTTGAAGCTGTTTCCAGACTTAGCCGAATTTGGCATTTTTCAGGATTTTGACTAGAGTATGAGAGGGAATGTTCTTGGAGGAGTTGCAAGGTATCAGAGCATCATCAAGTGGATGATGTGGAAGTGTATATGGAGTAGCAGGGATCCATGTTTGATCTTGGTCTTTATTGACTTGGAAACATCTAGAATGGAAATCCTTAGAATTGATCTCGTAAGGGTTTTAGATGATCTCTTATTATCTAGAGATTGATCTTGCTTCGCAAACTTGCTTAGGGTGTGATGGATTGGAAAAAACTTGATCCCAGTGATGAGCTCCTAGAGTGGCTCATACTACTTCCTAGGCAAACAAATCAAGCAGCAGATCAACGCAACTCATCTTATAAACTATCCAACTACTACTAGGGTTATCATCAAGCTTAGCTTGAGGTAAGGTTGGGGCATTTTTTGAGAGGTTAAGTTTTGAATAAGATGAGAGTCCTTGGTATCTCTTCCAAGAGTAGAATTCAAATGCTTTGAAAAGTGGTTTTGGGAAAACTAGAGATAAGATTAGTTGAGGGTTCTGTCTTGAAAACATAAGGATATTTTGATTTAGCTCTCCATAGTTTTGTCAATAGAAGCTACCAAAATAGTTTTGGTTGCATAAGCATCTTGGCTCATGTTTTGAAATGCCAGAACATCTGAGAATATGTAAATTGAGTCAGGATAGTTTTGGGTAAATAGCTTTTGTCAACTGATGGTGAGGTAAGGAGTATCATAAGGTATACACTCACATGCACAAGTGCAAACAAACAACAAGAAACACTGCACCAAAGAATCATGAAAACGTTTTTGTTCCTCCTAATTTTTGCATTCTGGACCACTATTCAGGGTTGCTGAATTTGGGATGTTACATGTACTGTTTAGGAACCCCGTGCCACGTTTATGTTGTATCGACAAGCCCAGACACACTTTCGGGTTCCTAGTCATTTACCGCCGCCATCACAAACCCTGGGTCCGTCTCGGAGCCGGCCAACTTCGTTGCGGGTAGCTTAGTGGGGTGGCCCCCTAAAATAATTTATGGATCCTGTGAGTGCATTGTGGTGAGGCCTCGTTGCTTTTTATTTGGTTCTTCCCGAGGTTGATCGTGCGTGTGTTGCTATTTTTGCACCCTTGCAGGGTAAATCTTTCTGAAAGCCATGGCCGCGGTTATGGACGACTTGGAGCACAAATTCTCGATCATAGACATCCATAACTAAAGTAGTGCTATAAATTTGACTTTAACATGTCTAGTAATAGATTTCACTACAACAAAATGAGTAAATAAAGTGCCAATAACTACAAGATTGGGGATGTATTATGCTAATTGTATCTGACTAGTAAGTATTACAACTACAACGGAATGGTTAACTAGAACTGACCACTGCTTATGATATCAGGAGGACTCATGCTATCTATATCTGACTAGTAAGTGCTGCAACTATAATGTAATGAATAAAACTATCAACTGTGTGAGTTCCTCAGTTTGACTTCCTCGTTTGGTCTCGAGGGGGAAATACCATGGTGGATATGTTTTGGTGTTACTATCAGGTTGGATCCAAATAGGTCTTTCTTATCCCTCTCTAATAGCCGACAGTTGAATCGAGTCTCATAGGTTGTTTAGTGCATGCTTTGCTGCCACTTCAGCCCACCATACCTATCTAGGCGAGAGCCACCTCATTCTAGACTCACCATGTACTGGCCTTAGTACTGACCGCTCCCTTTTTCCTTTGCCCTTTGTCGGCACCCCTTTTGTTTAACAGGTATGAGTTCGACGTCGTTAGCAGGATTACCCTTCCGGCTTGGCCTGGGCAGGGTTATGGATGCCATTGGTTATTCTCCAGGGCTCTTAGCCCCATTTGCATCTTATCCGTACTCGGATGTTGTATCGTTTCCATTGTACTGTATATCTGTATTTTTGAATCCTTGAGTCGTTGTTGTATATATATACATATGTTCTGTGGGTTCCATCGTGAACTATTGTGTAATGGTATTACTTCGTTTTCCACCGACACGCAAGTGTCTGGTGGGCACCTTTGAATCGTTTCTATGCGGGTTTGGCGGAATCGCTAAAACTTGCATAGTGCCGATTCGAGGGTGTTACAACATCACTCTTCCAAACTGCATTGCTAAGTAGAATGATTTAACAGAGAAAGTCCGAGAGTATGTGAGTTTCCATATGAGTTTGTATTTTCCATTAGTAAGCACTACATTACTAATCATTTCTTTTGAGTAGTTCTCATTGCTCTCTTACAGCCCTAGTCACGGCTCTTCAAAATTTGAGGGATTTTCTCCCACCGAAGATTACTTTGTGCATGGTAATGTTTTTATTTATGGAGACATAGACCGGTCGTGGGATTTTCTTAGCAAAACTCCATATGACATTTGTACGCTAGTGATCTTCCCAAAAACTTGTTCTATCTCATTTTCCCAATTGGATTTTGCAGCATCCCCAAAATAGAGGTATAATCTCCATCAGACCTTGCCAAAAGTGGGAGTCACCAGGCTTGGCATTCACCTGGAAGAGAGTGTGCTTCTGCAAATATTTTTTATCCAGAATATCTTTCCAAAGTCCTTGTTCATTTTTTCACGAAAATGCAAAAAGCTTTGCGTTTCGATGCATTGATAGGAAAAAGAAGTTCATGATACAAGTCTAGGAGAGAACCAACAACCGCACCATACAACTCAACCCGAGAAGCTAGCCTAAGGGAGTAACTGGCGCAACCCCCATGCCCCAGCCCTAGCCTCATCTTTTATCGTGTCGACTAGGGCGACCATCGAGGGGGAATCGTTGTTGAAGACGATCGCATTCCTATGCTTTCAAATCCACCATGTCAAGAGCATGAACATGGACGAGGTTCCTTTGCGCATCTGACGTGGGATGGATCACACCACCATCTTTCACCATGCTTCCAAAGTCCTTGTTCATTGAATAATTTTTATAGCCATTTCGCTAGGAGAGCTATATTCATTATATATAAGTCTAGAATACCCAATCCCCTAGTATTTTGACCATATGGTATTTTGTTTAACATCCTCATCCCAGAGAAATTTATTCCAGATGGAATCCCTTTTCTCTCTAGACCCCAACTGATACCCTATAAAAGTATCCCATGTACAAAGGGACACTATAGTGAGGAGTTGATTAAAGTTACCTTCCCACCCATAGCTAGCAACCTTCCTTACAAGGACAACGTTTATTTCCCATTTTTTCATTAGTTGGTCTCCAATTAGATAAGTTCATTCTCTTTTTATTTACAAGGATTCCCATATATTTCATAGGAAGTTTACCAACATTGCGAGTAAAAATTTCCTCAAAAGCATCTAGGTTAAACAACATGTCCTAGACAATAAATGTCATTGTTATAAAAAATTATTCTGACACCATACATTTGTTCAAATAGTCAATGAATTATTTTCAGGTTCCTGGTTTGTTCTAGATCATTCTCTAGTAGAAATATTGTGGCATATGCATACTGTAGAACAAACACACCTTTACATGTTGATTAGCTGGCAAACCTATGATAATTTCATTATTCTATGCCACCCATCATCATTGCCAATATATAAACAACAATATCAAAGAGAATAGGTGACATGGGGTAGAAGTATTGTGTCACATGCATATTGTAGAATAAACACACCTTTTTCATCTAGATTAACTGGCAAACCTATGATAATTCCATTATTCTATGCCATATCCATCATTATTACCAATATATAAACAACAATATCAAAGATCATAGGTGACATGGGGTCGACCTTTCTTAAGCCCTTGATATGTTTGAAAATATGGCCCAATTTCTCCATTTAAATTAATCCCTACCTTGTCACTAGTCATTGTTTTCATTACAGATCTATTCAGTGAGAAAGGAAACCCTTCATCTCCATTGCTTCAACTAAGAAGGACGTTTGATTTTATCAAGGGATTTTTCAAAGTCAATCTTTAGGAGAACTCCAAATTTCTTCTTTTTATGCTAATAAGCAAGAACCTCATGCAATACATTGGCCCGTTTCATAATATACCTCTTTCTTTTCTTAACAAACCATGTTTCAAGAAATATCTAATTGTTATAGCACTCGATCGACTCTAATATATTTGATATGCCATGACATTGTAATCCTACAAATATGTTTCCCAAACAAACCTTGATTTGTTTTTTCACGGGAATGGGTCCAAAGGCCCTAGAATCTCCATTAAGAAGTGTTTACATAGAGAAACTTATAAAGTACATGAATTACATAAAGGTTCTCAATTTTTACAAGAAAAACCTCAACTGGAAATTCTAAAACATGGTCTAGTCCTTCTTCCCCACCTCTGTCCTGACAAGATTTCAGGGCACTGTAGATGTCGATGAAACCGGGGACTGCGCCACTTAGGTCACCGTCATCGTGGGATGATATGATGATATTAAAGATCCTCCGCATCAACACAACGGCCTAGAGGAAGAAAAAAAATCCTTAGAGCAACCACTTGTGAGGTGCCAAGAAGCCCCTTGGCCAAAGATAGTAGCGGTGCTCAACATTCTCGCTTGGAAACTTCTGCATGGCGAGCTTCACCACTTCCCGTTGTCGCCCATCCCTAGCAACCAACGAAGTCCCACTTCTCGTTCTCTCTCGCCACTATGCTTTACAATAAATATGATCGCTAGTGACCTTTTCTTAATGACCATGGATTTTTTGTCATGGATCAGTGATCATTCTGAACCAACTGGTTGTAAGGCATTTGGGAGGGTCCTAGTCTTGAACAATTATGACCAATTTTATAAAGAAGGTCATATTTTCTAAAGACGAAATGGTTATAGATGAATATCACTAATTTAAAGCCTTATATCTTGCCGATTATGACCAATTTAAATGGTCATGACATGTAATAACAATATATTTTCCAGTACAAAGTGGTGACCGGACGACAACCTAAGCAATTCGCAAACATGTCATGTGACGTGTCCAATTGCATGGGGCCTACAAGTGAATCTGATATTCTACTATGGAGTCACTGACAAGTGGGGCTTATATGTCATTATGTATTCTACATGTCATTATGGTATTATACTACATGTCATTATGTATTCTACCAGTTATTTTGGTATAATACGAGTGGCAGACCATAACTTACAGATGGTACCCTCATATGAGTGGTATAATATTTTACAAAAATGAGGTGGTACCATTTTGCAACATATTTTTGGTACGCTCTTCACAAAAAACCCATTTTTGCCACCGATCAATGTCAATCCATGGACACTCTTCTCCCACCAATCATAACTCAGGAACCTAGTGTCATAGATCATCCTCCCAAACTTGATCTTACACGTCCATACCATCTCCATCTAATGTCAAAATGCAACCCCTTGCACCCCACCCTATTTTGGAAAACCCTGTGCGGAGTAGCCAAATATGCCTTTGTAGCACAAATATTTTGATTTTAGGAAGTAGGAGACCAAAATGAGGCCCAAATAATCGCACACTATAAATTAGGTTAGGCCAGGGCCGCATTCCACCCCACCCAACCCATCGCGCTGATAGACGAGCGTCGCCCAACCTCATCTCCTCTCCCACCTAGCAAGCCATGAGAAACCTCCTCCACCCGATACGATCCCTCCCCATCTCCTCAACATCGCCGGCCACCCCCAAGCCTCTAGCGCCCCTCACGGAATTTCTTCGTTTGCTCAACATGATGCAGATCGAGTGACCACCGCCACCTTGCTGCCTCTCGCTGCTGGCGGTGAGGCTGCCATCCCAATTCACCCCAACAACAAAGGAGGGAGCACCCTAAATATGACTTCATCGCGGAGGTGTGATACGTCATAAACGTATCTATAATTTTTTATGTTCCATGCTTGTTTTATATCAACTTTCTTATGATTTGTTCACACTTTGAGGTATTTTTATACATATTGTAGAACTAACCTATTAACAAGATGCCATAGTGTCAGTTGCCTTTTTTCTGCTGTTTTTGGATTCAGAAAAGCTAGTAAGGAAATATTCTCGGAATTGGATGGGACAAAAGCCAAAGTCAATATTTTACCAGAAGGAACACGAAGTCCGGAGGGCAGCCGAAGGAGGGCTAGGGGTTGACCACACCCTATGGTGGCGCGGGTACCCCTGGTCGCGCCAACAGGTGGTGTGGGCCCCTCGGGCCTCCAACGACCTTGCCCTTTCGCCTATAAAAGCCTCCTGGACACAAACCCTAAGTACGAGACCAAAATTCCACGAAAAGTTCCACAGCACCGCCACCACCGAAGAGGATATTCGGGGGAAGAAGTCTCTGTTCTGGCACCCTGCCAGGATGGGGAAGTGCCCCCGGAGCCATCTCCATCGACTCTACCGCCATCTCCATCGACGTTGATGACTCCCATGATGAGGAGGGAGTAGTTCTCTCTCGAGGCTAAGGACTCTACCGGTAGCTAAGTGTTCATCTCTCTCTCTCTCTCTATGCGTGATCTTATGAGACCACGAGCTTTGTAATCTATAGATCTATTCTGCTACTCAAGTGCTTTAATTAATCTCTACTTATCCCCACGTGTGTGAAGTTGACAGTGTGCATACCGTGTGGCACTTTGGCTAAGGTTACATAAATAATTATCATGAGTATAATTTACATAAACAGTTGGATGTCTCTATGAGATTGCGGTGTTTGTTGGAACCATGTAGCGCTCAAGGTGACAGTGAGGGGTTATTTAGATGGGGATTGCAAACTTTAAGGTGTGTTGTTATAGCCCTACATCGTCCAACCTGAGAGTAGTTCAGGGTAGCATAATGAAGAGAAGATATTTATATGAGAGTGTCCACTAGTGAAAGTATGATCCCTAGGCCTTGTTTCTAAGCATTGAAACACCATTTACAATTAGTCATGTTACATGTTTGCTTGTTGCCACTCTTATTTTAGATTGCAATTACCACTTATAATCATCCATATTACTTGTATTTCACTATCTCTTTGCCGAACTAGTGCACCTATACACCTGACAAGTGTATTGGGTGTGTTGGGGACACAAGAGACTTCTTGTATCTTGATTACAGGGTTGCTTGAAAGCATACCTTTGACAACTTCCTCCCTGAGTTCGATAAACCTTGGGTGATCCACTTAAGGGAAACTTGTTGCTGTCCTACAAACCTCTGCACTTGGAGGCCCAACATTGTCTATAGGAATAGAAGCGTGCGTAGACATCAAGCTATTTTTCTGGCGCCGTTGCCGGGGAGGTAAGGTAAAAGGTACTCACACCTCTGGCTACTAAGCTATCTTCTAGTACTGTTGCTGGTGTGTGAGTGCTCTAAGTTATTTCCTTTAGATTCTACAATTATATCTTTTTGTTTCTTGCTTATATTTTTACTAGTTAGGCTTAATGGAAAACAACAACAAAATTAGAGAGCTTTATAGTATTTATCTTGAGTTAGGACATGAAGTGTTTGAAGAGAAAATTAAAAAACCTATGGAACTTTATTTGCATGCTAATACCAATGTTATTAATATGAATTCTTTGAACAACATTATTGCTAATGCTATGGAAAATTCTAAGCTTGGGGAAGCTGGTTTTGATGAGCATGATATTTTTAGTTCCCCAAGCATGGAGGAGAAAAATTACTTTGATGATACTATGCCTCCAATATATGATGATTACAATGATGAGTATGATATTTTCAGGCCACCTATTATTGAGGAGAAAATTAATTATGATTACAATATGCCTCCTATATTTGATGATTATGGTGATGAGAATAATAATGATAGCTATTTTGTTGAATTTTCTCCCACTACAATTAATAAGAATGACTATATTTATGTGGGGAGTATTAATTCTTTTATGCATGTGGCTCATGATAAGAATGTTTTATGTGATAGTTATATTGTTAATTTTATTCATGATGCTACTGAAAGTTATTATGAGAGAGGTAAACATGGTTTTATGTATCTCAACAATATTAAGTTTCCCCTCTTTATGTTGAAAATTTTGAAGTTGCACTTGTTTTTCTTTCCTGTGCTTGTTGCTTTGTGCTTTCATGACTTGTTTATTTACAAGATTATTTTTCATAGAAAGTGGGTTAGACTTAAATTTATTCCGTATTTGCTTCTTGATGCTCTCTTTTACTTAAATTCATATTTCTTATGTGAACATCATCGAAATTATCATGCCTATCTTAACGGCTATAAAGAAAGAGCTTTTGGGAGACAACCCATTATATTTTTACTTTCAGTTTATTTTTGTTTTGTTGACTCTTGGAAGTTATTGCCTCTGTAATAACCTCTCCGTATCCTTTTTGTGTGGTTTTTGTGCTAAGAATAACCTCTAATGAGAGAGAAGTAAGATATGGGGAAGTTGCTGTCCCGAAAACAGATTTTTTGTGCTTCACTGTAAAAAATTGTGAAAAATCTCTGAACATCGAATTGAGTTGTAATTGTTTGTGCTTCTTCCCCATGTTATTATCCAACTTTAATTAGTTAACCACTTTTTGATTTGAGCAACAGAAGATCTTCGGAAAAGTCGGTTTTTACCTGTTGGTCTGTTTTGACAGATTTCTACCATTATTTGCATTTGCCTCTTAATCGGTTTCTTTTTGAGTTATCTTGGATCACTTGAACTTTTAAAAGGAATTGCTACAGTAGCTTGTGTTTTAATGGAAGTTTTACTTGTGTTTAAACTAAACCCAAATACTTATTATCTTGAATACACTAATGTTGCTAATGAAGATCGTGTGAAGTTTTGTATGAAGGAAATTTTAAAGAGAAGGGAAGAATAATGTGATGAGATGAAGAATGGACAAAATCTCAAGCTTGGGTATGCCACCCATTTCACCCCAAGAAATATTTAATAAGTACAAGCGTCAAAGCTTGGGGATGCCCAAGGCATCCCCTTCTTCATCAATAAAAATCTCAGGTTTTCTTCCAAACACTTCATTTTTATTGTTTCATGCACAAACTGTGTTGTTCTTGGAGTGTCTTTGTCTTTGTTTTTTTTGCTTTCTTTGCCACAATAAATTGGTTGGATCCCAACACACTTCTTTTGGAGAGAGAAACACCGCGTTATTCATTGCCTAAAACACTCTAGCTTTCCTCTTATTTTTCTGTGAGTGTTCTCCTTCACTAGCACTGCGTTTAGCTTTAGTTTTCGATTGGTGTTGGAAAAGAGTAGGAAAGTTCATGGTTATAAGTTGTATGAAAGGATTCTTGTTTTGACTGTGGCCTAGACTTTATCATGTCATGTTTGATATTGCTTGGACTTTATGCTTAGTAATTATTGTTGTAACATGACTTGTTCCAAACAATTGAGATTTCTTAATGTGCCTTGAAAGAATCATGCATTGTTTTAGCATACAAAAATCATAATATTGTGGTATTCTCCTTTGATGGTTTATTTGGGTGACTTGGCGCATGCTCCCACCATGTTAAGACTATACCAGTCACCATAGCCTCTATGATCATTTAGATTTTGACTTGTAATATTACTTAATGCTTTAATTAATAATGTTTTGTCGCTTTGCATGATTATGGCCATTATTGCTCTGTTAGTTGGTCGCTCCCAGTCTTTTGCTAGCATCCACATGTACCAAGTATGAGTTCCACTCATGCATCCAACTCCAAATAAAACCAAGTTATTCCAAAGAGTCCACCATACCTACCTATTAGCATTATTGTTATTCCAAGTATATTGATGTTTTTATCTACCTTACGAATTAAACTTGTTATGTGAAAATTAGTGATTAAAGCTCTCACGAACTTGATGGCACACTTCACTTTCTTGCACTTAATAAACTTGAACCATTGTGCCCATCTATGTTGCGTATATGCTTGCGTTTTGTAAGTTGTGAATTAGCAGAACCATGTTACCATGGGGAACACTTTCAACATTGCACTTTATTTAGTTGATATCATGTTCTTTTGCTTATGGATCCTGGCGGTGTGAAATAAAAGGGGAGCTTGTAAGCTCATGGAGTTTTTATATGTGTTATAGAAACGCCTGGGCGGCTAGCCTAAGCCATGCCTAATCATGGTGGAAACTTGCAGCATAACCATAGTGAGCAATCTGTGAAGCATCCTCAATAAAAAAAGGGAAACCCCTATGCAAATAGCAAATAAAAGGATCGTTGAGATGCTCATTGTCTATTGCCTTGTCATTTTGATATGGGAAAGTTCCTTTATCATGGGGCAAGGGGTACCCGATTGGCGGTTCTCTATGATACTCATGTACATACAATAACAAGAACTTACTTGTGACTAAAGTTTAGTAGCATGAGTTTTGGTACTCGTAAGAAAGGGTCATGCGATTTCCAGCTTATAACTTGTCAAGCATATCCTCATATTTGTTCACTTTAACCTTAATCACCTAAAGATTCTTATGATAGGGGTAATGAGAGCTGAAAGCTAATAAGTACCATAATTTTTCGAAGCTCTTTATTAGACCTGATTCCATGCTTCCTTCTATGAAGGGCGTTTCTTTTTTACTTTTATGTTGAGTCTCCATATTCTATCTTTATGCACATATTGAGAGAGCATAGTGGTCATTCTTAGTTTAATGTGCATTGTCCCAAAACTTGTTGATTGATTCATAACTTTGATAATTCTTGCTCTTAAATTATTTGTATCTAGTCACCCTTATGAACTTTAAAGGTGTCCTATGCATTTATGTTTTGCTACACCATGAGGGACAAGTTGAATACCATTCTTATTATGTTTTCTATATGTTAAACAAACAAACGTCTTTCAATACATTGTTATTCATGATCTTTTATTTGCACCTTTTGATGTTACAATATAGTTGTTATGTCTTATTGTTAGAACTCTATCTTTCATGCTTATGTTTAGAGTACTTTGATCCCAGCTATCAATGCTTTACAAATATCTTGATCAAGATTGTGATGGTGCATGTCACCTCAAAAATTATTCTTTTTTTCACTTACCTACTTGAGGACGAGCGGGAGTTAAGCTTGGGGATGTTGATACGTCGTAAACATATCTATAATTTTTGATGTTCCATGCTTGTTTTATATCAACTTTCTTATGCTTTGTTCACACTTTGAGGTATTTTTATACATTTTCTGGAACTAACCTATTAATAAGATGCCATAGTGCCAGTTGCCTGTTATCTGCTATTTTGGGTTCCAGAAAAGCTAGTAAGGAAATTGGAATTGGACGGGACAAAAGCCAAAGTCAATATTTTACCAGAAGGAACACGGAGTCCGGAGGGCAGCCGAAGGAGGGCCAGGGGCTGGCCACACCCTATGGTGGCGCTGGTACCCCTCTGGTCGCACCACCAGGTGGTGTGGGCCCCTCGGGCCTCCACCAACCTTGCCCTTTCACCTATAAAAGCCTCCCGGGACGAAAACCCTAAGTACGAGATCTGAATTCCATGAAAAGTTAACAGCGTCGCCACCACCGAAGAGGAGTTTTGGGGGACTGAAGTCTCTGTTCTGGCACCCTGCCGGGACGGGGAAGTGCCCCCGGAGCCATCTCCATTGACTCCACCGCCATCTCCATCGACATTGCTAACTCCCATGATGAGGAGGGAGTAGTTCTCTGTTGAGGCTAAGGGCTCTACCGGTAGCTATGTGTTCATCTATCTCTCTCTCAATGTGTGATCTTATGAGATCATGAGCTTTGTAATCTATAGATCTATTTTTCTACTCAAGTGCTTTAATTAATCTTTGTTTATCCCCACGTGTGTGAAGTTGACAGTATGCACACCGTGTGGCACTTTGGCTAAGGTTACATAAATACTTATCATGAGTATAATTTGAGTTGGATGTCTCTATGAGATTGTGGTGTTTGTTGGAACCATCTAGCACTCAAGGTGATAGTGTGGGGTTATCTAGATGGGGAATACGAACTTTAATGTGTGCTGTTATAGCCCTACATTGTCCAACCGGATAGTAGTTCAGGGTAGCATAATGAAGAGAAGATATTTATATGAGAGTGTCCACTAGTGAAAGTATGATCCCTAAGCATTGAAACACCATTTATAATCAATCCTATTACATGTTTGCTTGTTGCCACTCGTATTTCAGATTGCAATTACCACTTATAATCATCGATATTACTTATATTTCACTATCTCTTTGCCGAACTAGTGCACCTATACACCTAGGGATACCTTTGACCACTTCCTCCCTGAGTTCGATAAACCTTGGGTGATCCACTTAAGGGAAACTTGCTGATTGTTGGGGATATACTTTCCGGGTATGCTCACAGTTCCTCACTGACCAGGGTGGCCCACTTTGGGTTAGAGCTTTGCTTCACAGGCGGCCCAGTCAGGGAGAGAAGACGGAGTCCAGTCCGGCTACGGGAAGGCCCAGAAGACTTACCGACATAGGCCCATAGTGTTACTTGTAGTTCAAGATGTACTCTGTAACCGACTCTTAATCGTACACGGATAGGTCTCTCCTGTAAACCCTAGGCCGGATATCTATATAATTCGTCCTAGGGAGAGCCTTTAGGGCACCCTCAATAGTCTACAATCTCAACTCACACAGGCGAACCCTTGTAATCCATATTCCAGCATTGCCATATTACTGGATTGCTAGCAGGAGTAGGATCCATCCAAAGCCGGCGGATTTGAACCTGGGTAAACTTGTGTGGTCACCATCCCGGAACACCGTACGTCTCAGCCCCTCTCTTCCGCATGCCTCGAGGACCCCCTCATGGCATACTTGTCATCAATCCGACGATAGTTGGCGCCCACCGTGGGGAAAGTAAGCTTCAGATCTGTGTTCCGAGCGGAATCTGCAAGAATCGGAATCAGCAAAACCATCGCCATCGGTCGCATCCTCTATGCCAGCGACGTCCCTCTCATCGTTCTCGACGAGACCTGGATTCCGGCTAGGGAGGTTATGACTACCTATACTTTTGGCGAGATCGATGTTTACATCTGTTTCGCTGAAACTGTCCCACCCACCCCAGCGGTGATGATAAAGGCAGAGGAAATTTCTGGGTCCCTTTTATCCGCGGAGGCGGCAGAGTTCCAGATCTCAGAAAAACCCTAATCCCACCTAGCCCTCACCAGTCGCGGAGATAGTGGAGAAATCCGAGCCTGAAGCAGACCTTGCGGTCCAAGTCGAATCTGGAGTGGATATCCTTGGAGAGACCAAATCCCAGATTGACCCACCTATTGAAGTCGAAAATCCAGGAGGAGCATAGCAACGATACTGATTCCGACTCTGATGATGCCGAGACATACATGCCTTTTCTGAGTACACGCTGTGACGTATGATAATGCAAAACTCAGGCGTAGATGCAATTCTCGAGACCATCAAAAGTTTCGACGAAGCTGATCGCGAGAGCCGCATGTACCTCAGGAAGCACGCGTCGCACTTCATCAGATATGTGGGATCCGGATCTGGCTCTGCCAATGTTGGAGACAGCACCGACTCTGTGCTAGAGGTGATCATATCAAACGCCGACGTACCCGCATCCTCGGATGAATTGATGACGTCAGCAGATTTCCGAAGTTCTCCGCGGAATATGAAGAGGAGTATAAGTCCAAAGATGCAGAGGAAGGAGTAGCCATGGATGAAGGATCCGGGGAACACTCTCCCAAAGCGCAGGATGACATGGAAGTCGGAGATAATCCTTAAGTCCAGATGTCTGAAAGTACCGATCAGAGCTTGACTCCGGGAAACGGACCCAAAGCCGTCTTTGCTACTGGCACTGCCAAGAAGGCAAAGAAGAAGAACAAGAAGAACAAGACCCCGGCAAAAGATCCTCCAGCAGAGGAGGTGATTGACGAGGAATATGAGGAAGACTCGGATGGAGCACTTATCCCAGATGAGCCCAAAAGAGAAGAACTGGTGGATGGACACGTGACCACTGAAGGTGCGTGTAAATTCATCGATGCTGCATTAACCACACCTATTCCTACAGCTGCAGAACTTACTGTTGAAGAACTAGACGAGTGGGCACAGGCCCTAGAAGCGCGTCGACAACAACTCCTCGATGAAGCCAAAAACATTGAGGAGGAAAAGAAACGCATAGCATCTGCGGAGAAGTACAATTCCAGGAAAGACCAGAAGACCAGGAAACATGATACTAATGACAACCAATTCCCACAGATTCACGCCGTCCTTTTCGGAGAAGAAATGGGGAAGAGATACGTCCATTTTGCATCACTATTCTATGTCTTAATTCACTATTATTCATTGATATATTTCGTATTGAGAGGTGATACTTATGTTATTTCATCTATTTTTGCATGGTTGATGACTTTTGGAGCATGGACCGCTGCAGTCAGGATTCTGATGGAAAAGGTGCTGTTTGGACGCAAAATTCGCGAAGATCAGAAAATCTGGGAAAATATACGAAAAATCCTATTTTTCCAGAAGACTAAGGATGCCAGAAGATGAAGTGGATGTGGGCCACAGGGGGGCCCACACCACCCCATGGCACGGGCAGGCCTAGGCCGCGCCTGGAGGTGGTGTGGCCGCCCTGGCCCACTCCAACCTCTCCCCTCTAGCGTATATCATCCTCCCGATACCCTAAGACTCGAGGAGCAACCACAGAAAGATTCCGCCGACTCTGCGGGGCGGAAAACATTGAGAGAGAAAGATCTCTCCGCCAGACAGATTTATGCCGGGGGAATTCCTTCCCGGAGAGGGGAGATCGTCACCATCAACACCACCATCAAGCTGGACTTCATCGGGATCATCATCATCACCACCACCATCATCAGCATCAGCACCCTCATCACCATCTCCATATTGTTGTAATAAGTGGTTGAATATTGCTATAGTTCATAGGGGAAACTTTCCCGGTGTAGATTACTCTTTGTAGTTGATGCTATTGAGTGAACCATTGAATTATTGTTTATGTTCAGATTGTTATACATCATTATTCCGTCTCTGATCATGATCCATATGATGTCTTGTGAATAGTTCGTTTTGTTCTTGAGGACATGGGAGAAGTCTTGTTGTTAGTAGTGGAGTTGCGTCGAGAAAGATTCAATAGACTGTTATTTAAGTTGTGGTGTACTTCTTCTAGTGGTGTCATGTGAACGTCGACTACATGAAACTTTACCTATATGGGCCTAGGGGAATGCATTGTGTATTTGGATACTAATCGTAGGGGTTACGGGAGTGACAGAAACTTGAACCCCCGTTAGGAAACCATTGCACAAGGGACGTAAGGGTCTTAGAGTTTAAAGTTGTGGTTAGGTTTCTACCTTAATTACTTTCTTGTACTTACGGATGTTTGCCAGGGGTATAATCACAAGTATGTATTAGTCTTGGATGGGGCGGTACATTAGCACAGCTTCACCCACACAACACTTAGCAAGCTAAAGAAGATTAATCGACTATATGAAGCGAAAGCACTTGACAGTCTTCCCATGTGTCCTCGAGAACGTTTGGTCATATTAAGTAATACAACTGGCTTGTCCTTTGCTGCATAAAGTATTGGGCCACTTGCTGCATTTATTCCTACTGTCTTTTATTTACTCGTACTTTGTTTACTTGCTTTATCGAAAACCCCTAAAAATCATTTTGCTAAGTATTTGCAGAGAATTCCTGATCCATACCACTAGCCAGCACCTTCTGCTCCTCGTTGGGTTCGACACTCTTACTTATCGAAAATACTGCGATACACCCCCTATACTTGTGGGTCATCAAGACTATTTTTTGGCGCCGTTGCCGGGGAGTGAAGCGCTATTGGAGAGTGGAACTGGTAAAGGAAACTTCTACTGTGAGTATTGTTTATTTCTGTTAGTTGCTTTATTTTCGTTATGGATAATTTGCTGAGTTTCTTATTTGGTAATGCTACTACCCTACTAAGGTAGTAGATAAGCCACCACCTGCTGAGAATGATGTTTTCAAAATACCTACAATAATTATTGATCGTGTTATGGATAACTACTATGTTGGGGATGGAACTGTCCATCCTGGTGATCATTTACTCTTTATACACAAATTATGCGGGTTGTTCAAGTGTGCAAGTATTACTACAGATCAAGTTAAGAAGAAGTTATTCTCATTATCACTGAAAGGAAGAGATGAGGAATGGTATAAGCTGCTGAAGAATGGTCAAGCTCTGGAATGGGAGGAAATAGTGCCTCTCTTTTATTCAAAGTTTTATCCTCCTAGTGAGATTCATAAAGATCGGAATCAAATATACAACTTTTGGCCTCTTGATGGAGAGAGTACAGCTCAAGCTTTGGGGAGATTGAAGTTACTAATGCTCAAATGTCCCATTCATGAGCTCCCCAAACATATTATTATCAATAACTTTTATGCAAGGCTCCCTCTACATGATAAAGATTTATTGGATGCTTCTTGTGCTGGATCATTCACTCGCATGGAACAAGAAGCTAAATGGGATCTTCTGGACCGTATTCAAGACAATCCTGAAGCTTGGGAGAATGACAAAGGTAGAAAGTCAGGTATACATTATGATTATGAATGCATTGAATCTTTTATGGGAACTAATGACTTTCAAAATATTAAAAATGCTTATGGTCTAGACTCTCAAGCTATTGCTTCTTATTTTAAGGCCTTTGCTTCCTACATTGAAGTGCCTAAAAAGAAGTGGAATAAGTATCATGAACCTTATAAAGATATTGCTAAGAGTGTTACTGCAAGAAATACTAAAGTTTATACTGCTAATCATGTCTTACCCAAACCTTACATTGATAAAATGCCTTTCCCAGCTAAGGTAAATGAACATTCTATGATAGCTAGTATGGTAAATCAAAGTATGAATAAAGATGTTGAACCTGATAAACAAATGGTTGATGAACCTATTTTAGCAAATGTGAAAGACTTTGTTGCTAAATATGAAAAAGAGGGACACACTATCCTTTGTAAGGATACCTCTAATATTGTTTCACATAGTAGTGTTATGAGAGTTAGTATTCCTGTGTTTTCTGTTAGAATAAGTGATCATTGTTATGATGGTTCTTGTGATAGCTATATTGTTAAGTTTATGCATGATACTGAAAGTTACTATGAGAGAGGGAAAAGTGTTCTTATGTATCTCAATAATATCAAGTTTTCTCGTTTTATGCTGAAAGTTTTTATGTTGTACCTCTTTTGCATTCTTATGCAATTTGCCTTTGGTTTCAATAACTTGTTTGTTTACAAAATTCCCTTGCATAGGAAGTGGGTTAGACTTAAATGTGTGTGTGTTTTTTCTTCTTATTTCTCTCTTTCACTCCAATTCATACCCCTATGAGAGCTTCTTCAAAATTACCATGCCCATCTTAATGGCTATAAAGAAAGAGCTTTATGGGAGACAACCCAATTCGTTTTTGCTTTTAGTTTGGTTTTGTCCCGTTGATTCTTGGAAGTTATTACTTCGGTAATAACCACTCCTTATCCATTTTGTTTGGCTTTTTTGTCAAGATCAACCTCTAATGAGAGAGAAGTAATATTTGGGGAAGTTGCTGTCCCGAAACAGATTTTTGTGTTTCACCGTAAAAATTCGTGAGAGATCTCTGTATGTCGGATTGAGCTGTATTTTTTTGTGCTTCTGCCCCAGGTTGTTATTTAACTTTCGTTAGGTTTGCACTTTTTAATTTGAGCAACAGAAGATTTTCGAAAAAATTGATCTTTACCTGCTGGTCTGTTTTGACAGATTTTGCCACTCTTGCATTTGCCTCTTTATTTTCTTTCCTTTTTGAAATATTTTTAGGTTTTCAGAAGGAGTTTCTACAGTAGCTTATGTTTTGATGGTTTTCAATTGAAGTTGGAATCAAAAAGGTTTTATCACTTCACTTATACTAATGTTGCTAATGAGAACTGTGTGAAAGAAATTTCCAGGAAGTGGAGATAATGGTGTAATAAGGAAGAGAAATGTTTTATGACTCCAATAATAAGTGTATGAAGATGAAGATATTGATGATTCAAGTGGTGACTCTAGAAGAATCCACTAATTACCAAATTCAGAGACCCGTAGAGTCCGTTTTAAAATAGGTAATGGTTCTGGTAAGAAAAGTTCCGCGAAAATACTATCCAACTATATTTTTGCAGTTTTTAGTCAATAAGGAAAGCTACGAAGCGAAAAAGGGACGGAAACGCCACCCAGTGGCGCGGGCCCTCCCCTGGCCGCGCCACCAGGTGGTGAGGCCACCCAGGACTCCGCCTCCGACTCGTTTTCTCCCAGTACCTTCCTTTTGATGTGAAACTTCATAATATATAACCCCCCGGATCCCCCGAGGTCCGTATATCGTGTTTTCGTCGTGTTTTTGTTTCGATCTGTTTCTGTCAGGACATACTCTTTGAAGGTTTAGAAGCACAATGGTGTCTGCCAAGGATAAAGGGAAGGAGCCCATGGAGGAAGATCTCCAAGACCCCGGGAAGGAGAAGGAGATCAAGAGTGAAGGTGAAGAGGAGCAAGGCCAACACCCACGCACTGGCACTACCATTGCAAGCATTGGAGTGGTGAAACCTGCCAGGGTTCAAAGGACGCCACAGATGCAGACTGGGGGGAAAGTTCGCCATCACAGATTGGCTCCAAGGTCACTTCCTCCACACACCAAGAATCCCTTCCATACCTTCATCCATAATCATGCAGGAAAAGAAGACTGCAAGGAGGAAGAACGAAAAAAGAATCACGGGAGCTAGGATCCACAAACTGAAATGATCACGAGCCGTATTGAGCACAACTCGGAATTGATTCGTACTCTCACCTTCAAGATTGAGGACTTTGGGAAACTGATCAGAGAGCTCATCAAGAGGATACCATCACCACCTAAGGAGTAATTCGTCATCAGGTTTGGCATCCCCTTGGTTTGTTCCAAGCTTGGGGGAGTGCCGCGGTATCACATCACTATCTTCTATCTTTTTACCTTATTAGTAGAGTCATATCATGAATAGAGGAGTTATTATGTAGAGTATGGTTTGCATTATGGAAGTGTCCCCTCTCTCGTTAGATTTGTATCCCTTGGTGTGAGTTTCTGTTATGGAATATTAATGAGAAGTTCTATCATTTACTCTTTTGCATAGCTTATATTAGTTTTCAATTTGTGGTTACATGATTGATCTTGTTGTTAGTATTGGTATCACTTTGGGATCATTGAGTTAATTTAGTTGGTTTTGGCAAACCTGGCTCGGTCAGTAGCAACACCTTTTTGAGAGTTGAAAAGAAAAAGATAGAAGTACTCTAGAGAAAAATAATTTCATCATCTTTCTTTCTTGATTTGCTCATAAGTCTAGTATTCTCTAGTTAAGGTCTTTTGTGCTTCCAAGGAAGTGTGCATGTTTGTTTTTATCACTTGTATGTTTGTTTGTTTCCTTCAACTCTTATACTTGCTAGCCAAAAACCTGTACTGAGAGGGTATTCTTCTCGTGCATCCACTCCTTTAAACCAAAACCTTTGCCATTTGTGTCCACCATACCTACCTAGTAGCATTATTGCTATTCCAAGTAAATTCTTGTTTTATCTACCTCCCAAATTAAACTTGTTATGTGAAAATTAGTGATTAAAGCTCTCACGAACTTGATGGCACACTTTACTTTCTTGCATTTAATAAACTTGAACCATTGGGTCCTTCTTTGTTGCGCATATGCTTGCGCTTTATGAGTTGAAGTTAGCCGAACCATGTATCATGGGGACCCCTTTCAACACTTCATTAGTACTTGTACCTAGTTGATATCATGTTCATTTGCTTATGGATCCCGGCGGTGTGAAATAAAAGTGGAACTTGTAAGATCATGGAGTTTATATGTGTGTTAGAGAAACGCCTGGGCCGCTAGCCTAAGCCATGCCTAATCATGGTGGAAACTTGCAGCATAACTATAGTGAGCATTCTATGAAGCATCCTCAATAAAAACCTATGCAAATAGCAAATAAAAAGATCGCTGAGATGCTCACTGTCTGCTTGCCTTTTCATTTTGATTATGGGATAGCTCTTGTGTCATGTGCAAGGGGTACCCTGTTGGCGGTTCTCAATGATACGCATGTATTTACAAAGACAAGAGCTTGCTCGTGACTGAAGTTGAGTAGCATGAGGATCGGTACTCATAAGTAAGGGGCATGAAATTTCAACTTATAAGTTGTCAAGCATATCCTCTTAGTTGTGTCACTTTAACCTTAACCACCAAAAGATGCCTATGATAGGGGCAATGAGAGCTGAAAGCTAGTAAGTATCATAATTTTTGGGAGCTCTTTATGAGAAATGCAATCCCTGCTTGCCTCTGCGAAGGGCCTTTCTTTTACTTTGTAGTTGAGTCAGTAAACCTATTCCCTTCTATCTCAGCAAGTATTTTGAGTTGATGAGTTTCATTCATTCATATGGTGATTTATTCATTCATGTTTCTTATGTTCCTTGTTTTGCACATTGCTCTTATCTTGATGTTTACTACTTTAAAAGCCATCTTGAAAAATCATCTATTTGTGAACTCCAGCAAATTATCAACTATTCTTCGACCAAGAGCTAAGTTTTCCATTACCAATTATGATTCACTTTATGAATCTTTATTGTGTTTCCTTTACTCATCGCAAGTTGAGTTATATAATAGTGAGTTGTCTTCTATTATGATCTATGTATTTGATGAATGTGATGCTTCTTGTCCGTATTCTTTTATCGACTCTTCACTCCAGAAACCTGAGGCCATGTTTATTGAGCTCAGTTTCGCTTGGGGACAAGCGAAGTCTAAGCTTGGGGGGAGTTGATACGTCCATTTTGCATCACTATTCTATGTCTTAATTCACTATTATTCATTGATATATTTCGTATTGAGAGGTGATACTTATGTTATTTCATCTATTTTTGCATGGTTGATGACTTTTGGAGCATGGACCGCTGCAGTCAGGATTCTGATGGAAAAGGTGTTGTTTGGAGGCAAAATTCGCGAAGATCAGAAAATCCAGGAAATATACGAAAAATCCTATTTTTCCAGAAGACTAAGGATGCCAGAAGATGAAGTGGAGGTGGGCCACAGGGGGCCCACACCACCCCATGGCGCGGGCAGGCCTAGGCCGCGCCTGGAGGTGGTGTGGCCGCCCAGGCCCACGCCAGCATCTCCCCTCTGGCGTATATCATCCTCCCGAAACCCTAAGACTCGAGGAGCGACCACAGAAAGATTCCGCCGACTCTGCGGGGCGGAAAACATTGAGAGAGAAAGATCTCTCCGCCAGACAGATTTATGCCGGGGGAATTCCTTCCCGGAGAGGGGAGATCGTCACCATCAACACCACCATCAAGCTGGACTTCATCGGGATCATCATCATCACCACCATCATCACCATCCGCTCCCTCATCACCATCTCCATATTGCTGTAACAATTGGTTGAATCTTGCTATAGTTCATAGGGGAAACTTTCCTGGTGTTGATTACTCTTTGTAGTTGATGCTATTGTGTGAACCATTGAATTATTGTTTATGTTCTGATTGTTATACACCATTATTCCATCTCTGATCATGATCCATATGATGTCTTGTGAGTAGTTTGTATTGTTCTTGAAGACATGGGAGAAGTCTTGTTGTTAGTAGTGGAGTTGCGTTGAGAAAGATTCAATAGATTGTTATTTAAGTTGTGGTGTACTTCTTCTAGTGTTGTCATGTGAACGTCGACTACATGACACTTCACCTATATGGGCCTAGGGGAATGCATTGTGTATTTGGCTACTAATCGTAGGGATTGCCGGAGTGACAGAAACCTGAACCCCCGTTAGGAAACCATTGCACAAGGGACGTAAGGGTCTTAGAGTTTAAAGCTCTGGTTAGGTTTCTACCTTAATTACTTTCTTGTACTTACGGATGTTTGCAAGGGGTATAATCACAAGTATGTATTAGTCTTGGATGGGGTGGTACATTGGCACAGGTTCACCCACACAACACTTAGCAAGCTAAAGAAGATTAATCGAGTATATGAAGCGAAAGCACTTGACAATCTTCCCATGTGTCCTCGTGAATGTTTGGTCATCCTAAGTAATACAACCGGCTTGTCCTTTGCTGCATAGAGGATTGGGCCACTTGCTGCATTTATTCCTAC
The DNA here is from genome assembly GCA_910589775.1 of Avena eriantha. NCBI lineage: Eukaryota > Viridiplantae > Streptophyta > Magnoliopsida > Poales > Poaceae > Avena > Avena eriantha. Next base: position 139,879,052 of record OU342740.1, on the reverse strand, counting down.
TGTCTTGTATTTACTCGTGCTTTGTTTACTTGCTTTATCGAAAACCCCTAAAAATCCGTTTGCTAAGTATTTGCAGAGAATTCCTGATCCATACCACTAGCCAGCACCTTCTGCTCCTCCTTGGGTTCGACACTCTTACTTATCGAAAATACTGCGATACACCCCCTATACTTGTGGGTCATCAGGAAGCCTCAGAAAGATAGCAAAGGGGATTGGGTGTATCCAACCCCGGTACAGAACACCGTGGCGGCCAGAGAAATTCTATCTGCTAATCCAGGCCCGGAGGAGATCCGGTTGGGCATCAAATTACTCAACAAGGGACTGGAGCAGCAAAAGGTCGCCATGTCCGGAAGTCAAAAGATGGTCTCTGATTCCGACCAGTGTCGCACGGATCCGGCATGGGGTGACGTAAGACCCCAGCGCGTTCCGGAGCAGCACCACCGTTCTGATCACGGGGAAGACAAGTACTCAAGAACTGGATCTTCAGGACAGCACCACAAACTTGGCCGTGACTGGCATAGCGTCAAACCAGTTGCGGGGCAAGAGGCAATCGCTGCACTAAATCCGAGGAGCCCACCCGGCGAGAGTCGAAAGACCGTAGGGACGATGATAAGGAGAAACGTCGGGAGGAGGACCGACAAAGAATGCCACCTCCTAGACATACAAGCCGTCCGGATGACGGACGAAGGAATGACGGACACCGTGCCGAGACAAGCCGGCAGGGGGCTCGTCACAATGAAGACCCTACCCGGAACCGCAATAATGACGCTCCGGATGGAGGCCGGCGATCAGCTAGAAATAACCCAGCTGCTCCACCCTCTCTGCCAAGTAGCCATCACAACGGCCCCCAAGGAGGTGATGGAGGGCGTCGTGGTGGAGGAGGTGGTGGCAGAAGCCGAAGTCCGGCTCCAAGGAACCATAGCCACAACCGACACTCGGGACGATCTCTATCCCCGAATGACGCAAGGCACAGGATCAACTCCAATATAGAGGCACGGCGCTATGAAAATGATGATATATACATGGGCCCAAAGTGCTTTGGACCACGCATAAGAGCCACAAGATTCCCGGAAGGATTTTCTATCTCAAGACATATCCAAGCCTACGACGGCATTGCTCGGCCAGATACTTGTCTACAGGATTTTTTCCAAGCTTGATGCATCACCAAAGGTGCAAACAGCCTGGTCGCAACCCGATATCTCCCACTCATGCTGCGGAAGACGGCGCGATCATGGCTTAATGAACTTCCCGAGAAGACCATCCACAACTGGTATGACATGCAAAGTGCGTTCTTTCGGAATTTCGAAGGCACATACCGGAGGCCCTGTACGGTCGGAGACCTATAGCGTTGCACCCAGAAAGCCGGATAAACTTGCCGAGATTACCTCGGACGATGGATCAACACCAAGAACTGTTGTGAAGGAGTAAATGACCAAACTACGATTGAAGCTTTCATTGCAGGTCTCACAATTGGTTTACTACGTCATCGCTTGAAGTGTGACAAGGTCACTAATTTCGGAGAGATGATAGAAACAGTGAGCAAGTATGCAAATGCTGACGACGATGCAGAGGGATTACACAACATCCTAGTTGTGCCACAGTCGGCAAAACAACCAAAGCAACAAGCTCAGAAGCGCAAGAATACCTCGGAAGACAAACCCAACACGGAAACGGCAGTGGTCACTGCTACTTTCGGGTCTGGAGGACGTGGCGGAGGCCACGGACGTGGTTGTGGGACTTCGAGAGTTCAAGGTAGAGGAGACCAGCAAACAGGCAAAACCTACACTTGGGCCGACATTGCCAATAACCCATGTGTGCATCACTTAGACGCCAATGGGGTTCGTCCCACACAAACGCCGAGTGTCGTTTCAATGACGATATTAAGAGAGATGATACAGCTGGCTACAGGGCTAAGCGAAAGAAGGGAAAGAAGGGAAAGAAGAATCCCAGAAAGGATAAAGAGACCAAGGAAGATTCCGATATGGAGGAAACTGATGCTTCGAATCCCAAGCCGGAAGGGAAGAAAAAATTTCCGACCAAGAAAGACACTTATTTCACCTTCCTCGGATCTCAACCAGCAAAGGTCAAGAAAGCAGTTCTACACGAGCTCAATGCAACAGTTCCGGCTGTCCCCCAATTTTTGGACTGGTCGGTAGTGGCAATCACATTTGACCACGCTGATCATCCGCCTAACTTGAACAGGCGAGGAAAATACGCCTTAATCATCAGTCCACTTATTGACGGTTATGGTTTCTCCAAGACTCTCATGGACGGTGGCAGCAATATCAATATTCTGTATGTCGAAATGCTACGCCGGATGAAGATCTCGGAGACCCAGCGGAACCATAGCTCTGTGATCTTTCACGGAGTTGTCCCAGGAAGACAAGCAAATTCCCTAGGAGAAATCACTTTGGACGTTACCTTTGGAACTCCAAAGAACTATCGGACGGAGGCACTTTCCTTCGAAGTAGTCCCGTTCAAGAGCGCGTACCACGCTATATTCGGGCGTCCGGCTTATTGGGCTTTTATGGCTCGCCCATGTTACATTTACAATATGATGAAAATTCCAGGTCCCAATGGCGTGATCACCATCAGGGGAGACCCGAAGAAAGCGCGAGAGTGCGAGGATGGAAATGCCGCCTTTGTTGAAGCCGTGCTGCACGCCCAGGAGTACTAGGAGATCAAGAAGAGCATAGATCCGTCCGAGATGCCCGCAACAAAGAAGGAGGTGACAAAGCCGAATCCAGAGTTCAAGGCATCAGAGGAGACGAAGAAGACACCGTTGAAGTATGAGGACCCCTCCAAGGTGACCCAGATAGGCGTAGGCCTAGATAGCGCATAGGAAAGCACGCTCGTCAAGTTCCTCAAAGCAAATCAAGATATCTTTGCATGGAAGCCATCTGGACCAAAGTACCTAGGGAACTTGCCAAGCACTCTTTAAATGTAAACTCGAACGCTAAACCCGTCAAATAGTCTTTATGACGTTTTGGCAATGAAAAGTGTAAGACAATATCTAAGGAACTAGCACGGCTCGTGTTAGCCGGATTCATAGAAGAGGTCATCCACACTGAGTAGTCGGCCAATCCTATAATGGTCCCCAAAAAGGACACCACTGATTTAAGGATGTGTTTTGATTATACTGCGTTGAACAAGGCTTGTCCAAAAGATCCGTTTTCCCTGCCTAGGATTGATCAAGTTATCGATTCTACGATAGGATCGGAACTCCTCTGTTTTCTCGACGCATATTCCGGTTATCACCAAATCCAAATGAAGGAATCTGACAAAGTCAAAACTTCATTCATAACCCCCTTCGGAACCTTCTGTTTTGTTACAATGCCTTTTGGGCTAAAGAACGCAGGAGCTACCTACCAGCGCACGATGCAGCGGTGCCTCCATGACCAACTCGGACGCAATGTACATGCATACGTGGATGATATTGCGGTGATGTCCAAAAATAAGGAAACACATCTTTTCTGACATGGAGGAATCGTTCGCTAATCTACGAAAATACAACATCATGCTTAATCCGAAGAAATGCTTCTTTGGAATCCCAGCTGGAAAATTGTTAGGTTTCATCGTGTCCCAAAGAGGCATAGAAGTGAACCGTGACAAAATCAAGGATATACTCAATATTTCCAGGCCAACTCGCCTGAAGGATGTACAGAGACTAAATGGTTGCATCGCTGCAGTCAGTCGGTTTGTAAGCCGGCTCGGTGAAAGAGCCGCACCATTATACAAACTCCTGAAAAAGACCAAGGATTTTGTGTGGACCGACGAAGCCGAAGCTGCACTACAAGACCTGAAGAAAGTACTCTCATCTGCTCCTATCCTTGCTGCACCGGAACCACAGGAACCGATGTTGCTTTATCTTGCTGCGACAAACAAAGTCGTTAGTATCGTCATGGTGGTGGAGAGACCAGAGGAAAATCAGGAACATTTGGTGCAGCGTCCGACTTACTTTGTCAGCGAGGTCCTAACAGAATCAAAACAGCGATATCTGCACTATCAAAATCTGGCTTACGGTGTTTTTTTAGCATCTCATAAGCTACAAAACTATTTTCAGGAGCATCCTATTACCATGGTAAGCACAGCTCCCATGAGAGATATAATCAACAACAGTGACGCCACAGGACGCGTCGCCAAATGGGGCATAGAGCTCTCAGCTTTCGATATTGAGTACAAACCTCAGACAGCAATCAAATCCCAAATCCTTGCCGACTTTGTTGCTGATTGGACAGAGATGAAGAAGAATATGAGCCTCCCTGAGTCGGAATATTGGACCCTATATTTTGAAGGATCTAAGGCTCGAGGGGGCTCGGGGGCCAGCGTGGTGCTCAAATCACCCCAAGGAGATAAACTTCTATACGTGGTGCAGATCCACTTCACAATGACAAATAATATTGCCGAATATAAAGCGCTGCTGCATGGAATCCAGATTGCTAAGGATATCGGCATCTGACGTTTGATGTGTTACGGAGATTCGGATCTTGTATTGTCGGATATTTGTAATGCAAATAAACACATGGCAGCATATAAAGCTGTCCTGGATGATCTATCTAAATCGTTCGAAGGGTTTGAGGTTCAACACATCCCTCGAGCAGAAAATGAGGAAGCAGATGCCTTATCTCGAATAGGTTCTGCACAGAAAGAGGTTCCGGATGGCGTTTTTTTAGAGCACCTTAAAGTTCCCTCAATAAAGGGAGTGGACAAGGAATATCCGACCAAATCCGACTCACCTTTGATAGCAGTTCTGGCTGTAATTCCCAGCTGGACTCAACCCTACCTTGACTATTTGGTAGATAGCATATTACCCGAAGACGAGGTTCTGAGCCGACAGATTGTCCGACGAGCAAAAACCTATACTATAGTCAAAGTTGAGCTTTATAAGCGGAGTGTTTATGGGGTTTTTCAGCGCTGCGTATCTCCGGAAGAAGTAGTGGAGATCTTAAGAGAAATCCACGAAGGCGAGTGTGGTCACCATGCTGCAGCCAAATCTTTAGTGGCAAAAGTTTTTAGACACGGTTTTTTCTGGCTTACAGCCAAGGAAAATGCCGAACGGCTGGTCAAGACGTGCAAGGGGTGCCAAAAATACGCCAAACAAGCTCATGTTCCGGCTGATCAGCTCCGAACAATACCTATAACATGGCCTTTTGCGGTCTGGGGGCTTGACATGGTAGGACCATTTAGACGAGGTCCAAGTGGATTTACTCACCTCTTCGTGATGGTGGATAAATTCACTAAATGGATTGAGGCTAAACCTGTCACCAGTTGTGATGGAGCAATAGCCAAAAGATTGTCGAGGATGTTATAATCCGGTATGGTTATCCACATAGCATTATCACGAACAACGGGAGTAATTTATCTATGGGAGAATTGGCCGAATTCTGCAATGAACAAAATATCCGGCTTGACATTGCGTTAGTCGCACATCCACAGGCTAATGGACAAGTTGAAAGAGAAAATGGTTTAATCCTACAAGGCCTAAAACCGAGACTCGAAGCATCACTACGACGTGCTGCGGGGGCTTGGGCAGAGGAATTATCCTCTGTAATATGGAGTTTACAAACAACTCCGAATAGGTTAACCGGATACACACCTTTCTTCTTGGTCTATGTGTCAGAAGCAGTTCTTCCTAGTGATTTGATTCACACATATCCTAGACTGGCCGCGTATATCAAAGAGGATGCCGAGATTTCTTGACAAAATGATCTCGACTTAGTCGAAGAAGTTCGCGTCGTTGCTGAAATGAGATCAACAGCCTATCACCAGAAGTTATGCAAGTATCATAGCCAGAGAGTCAGAAACATATCTTTTAATAAAGGTGATTCGGTTCTCCGGCTTGTGCAACAAAAGAAAGCACAAACTTTCCCCGGTATGGGAAGGGCCCTTTTTAGTTAGTCGAGTATTGCACAATGGTTTGTACTACTTAACTGACATGAGGCCAGTCAAAGAAAGACTTGCCACTAAGAAGAGAAAGAGAGCTGGAGGCAGTACAAATCTAGATGAGTTAGACAGACCGTGGAATATTGCTCAGCTACGTCCCTTTTATTCTTAGTTTATCCTTCTTTGTAATCATACATATGTACATGTTTCTGTGAGAAATAAAAGTCTTAGTTACCTCAAGCTTTTTCTGAGAAGTTTTTTACCATCTTATTTCCGAATGATCAAGTCATAGTCGAAAATCCTAGAACGCTTGAAAGTACTTTATGCTCATGTTTGTTCTGGTTTAGATTTTCGACTCTAAAAATGCTACCTTTGGGTATAACTCCAAAAGATTGTCTATACTTTAGTTATTTGTCTGATTGCTGGATGTGGGTATTTTCTGAGTAGTGAATTGTTGGTATTGGAAGCCGGCTTTGTTTCCGAGTTTAAACTAGTTTAGCGATTGAGATCCATTGCTCGGCAAAGTTTCCGTGCAGAAGGTTTAGCCGGCTGACGAAAGGGACGAGGCGGAAAGCTAGATAAACGATAAGTGTAGACGAGAAAAGTATAAGTGCTTATGTAAACATTTCAGGCACACAAAAAATTGAAGGAAAAAGTTCTAAATAGATAAAAGCTTAGCATTAGCAAAATTATAGTATTGCATATTTACAAGAACCATAATGTTTTTTGGAATAATACATTTGTTTCTGGTAACTTATGATGCAGGAGAGGAGGTAGGAGTTGCCGGATCGCTGGATACATCGGCCTCGGTTTGATAACGTTCCAAGATGTTCAGATCTGATACGGTATGTTTATTGTCGGAAACTTCATCTGCTTCTTCCGGAGGAGGAGGTGGTGTGTCCACGCGGGTGAAGAAGGGAGTATCAAGCTAGTTAAGTCAGCTACGTGACACCCATATCCGGCGCAGGAGTCCCTGATGGCCTTGATATCTTGCTCCTGTCCGTCTTCGTCCACCTTGCAGTACCCTCTGGTCACTTGCCAGATTTCCATGTTTCCATGGTGGCTGATGACCATGGTGAGAGCGTTTTGCGCTGCGGTTCACACGTAGGACATGTTCCAGCCCCGGACAAGCTGTGGCGTCTCCTTTTCCTTGTCTCGCACCTGAAAGTCGGACATGCCATGCATGTCTGGAACCTTGAGAGCTTCGCCAATGTCTTCGATGGATTGGCAGAAATCATGAACCAAATCACCGACTTGGGTAAGCCGGTGGGTGCGAGGCTCGCAGAGGTGGAGTCCGTCAACTTCAGAGGACCTATTCACATAACACAAAAATGGTTAAGAAAATCCGACATCGAAAGAGTCGAAGAAAATAGACAAGTCAGATAGATGCAACATACCAAAGATGACGTCGTCAACTTTGGTCTTCTCTTCTCGAAGACTCCCGAGTTCAGCCCGGAGTGCCTCAGAAAGATCCTTCTCTCTGCAAAGCTCATTGTTGAGATCCGAGATTCTCTGATCTTGAAGCACAATCTTGCGATCACATTCATCAGTGGCCATGGAGGTGGATTCGAGAATTTGAGCGATGCTCTTCTCATGATCTGCCTTGAGCTTATCCAGCTCTTGGCGAAGTTCTTTATTCTCCACCACCAGGGTTTTGAGGTTCTCGGCCTCTTCAATTATAGAACAGGACTGTTTTACCAGTCCTGTAAGAAAAAGGAACAATAGTTTAGCAAAAAATATTCGACTATGAAAACGCAAGACAAGGCTTGAGTCTCGGAATGTTTACCTTTGGCCTCATCCTTGGAAACCTTCAGCTCAGCATTTTCAAGTCGAAGAGCCTTGATCTCTCTCCGCTTGTTGCAAATATTTTTCAACAAATCCTGGTTATATGAATTAACTTTCTGTAAGTCAGAATACCCAGGGTCAGAAGTCTACTAAATACTCGGGCTAATATTGTTACTAATATCAGCACGAGCCTTGGGGCTACACTAGTGCATTCTTTGGCATCCTAAGGAAGCATAAACCCAGATTGTATATCCCACTTCATGCTTGGGGGCTAGAGGATATGATATAAAGTACAATAAATAAAAATGTGAGTTGGAATTCCGACTTACATGATGTTCATGTGTGAGCTTTCTCAGGCACATGTTCACCTCGGTGGTAACCTTCTCGGCGAGGGTGAGTGGAATAATCGGAGGTGGTGGAAGCACACCAGCTCTAAGTCCCTCATCGCAGAGGCAGACTTGTTCAAGAAGGTCGGAGTACTTGACGTCCTCCACTTCTTGTGCTACTTCTTCGGCAGAGAGATTTCGGCTCTCCGAGCATTGCCGGGCCAGCCGCTGGATCTCCTCTGCAGATTTCCGGGACAAGCCAAGTTTGGCAAGCCCCGGATTGTTAAGGAAGTTTTTGGCGAAGGTCTCTGCAGAGGGATCATTACCCGAAGAGGGTTCACCCTTATCTAAACCTGACTCACTCATGGTGATGTCAGTCTTTGATTCAAGGATCGTTGGCTCCGTTGAAGGAGACGGATCTTCTGCGACAACTGGTGATGGAATAACCACCGGCGTTGCAGAAGGTTGAGGGGCAGGAGTCGGAGGAGCCACGGCAAGAGAAGCTATGGTCAACTTCGTCTACCGCAAGGGCTTCGAAGAAGTTCCCTTCCCCTTGCCCTTGATAAGCTGCTTAGCTCCAAGAATGTAAGAAGAATGGAAAAAATTACATCTCGGAAGAAAAATCGAGTAAGGTACAAAGACGAAAGTTGTGTTGAAAGTTACCTCTTTACGATTGGTACCTCCTTTGTGTCGACAGCCACTGTCGGAGATTTGCGCTTCCTGGGCACAACGTCCGGAAGTGGGACCAGTTCCGCCTCCTGAGAGAACTCTGGAGGTTATCCCTCGAGTGGAGCGAATTCTGACTCGGGGAGGTCGGCAAGCTGAAAAGAAGAAAATATCTGAGTATTGCGAAATTACTTAAAGGGTGAAACACATAAAAGGGTTTATTATTGAAGCTTACCGGAACTACAGGGTCTTCCGCTGTGTGCATATCCAGAGACAAGTCCAGAATCTTTCTCTCAATCCGCTCCTTGATCAGCCATTTGATCTGGCTTATGTAATCCTGTCGCTTTAAAGCCTTAGGACTGATGCGGAGGGAATCATTCTTCGATGCTGTGATGGAGTGCATCATAGGGACGCCGTGGTATTGGACAGGCTGGATCCGGCAGGCAACCCAGCACTGGACTAGGTCGGATCCTTTCAAGCCCTTGTGTTTTATCAGGTATTCCATCCGCCTCTTAGCAAGGATCAGATCGTCACTGAGAGCCAGAGGAGCTTCGTCCCAAGACGGTTGGGCCGTGGCAGCTCCGTCGATGAAAGTCGACAAAGCGGTAGCTTTGCCAGGAGTAGGAACATCCTTCTTGTAAAAGAAAGTGGCCGGCCATTGTTTGACTGACTCACTGGCAGAAATACGAGGATAACTACGCTCGTTTCTAACAGAAAGTCTAATAGTGCCGGTAATGTAAGGATTACCGGCTGTGATAGAGTTTCTCTGGACATGGAAGTAGTACCAGAATAAAGTGAGACTCGGCCTAATGTCGAGATACCCCTCGCACAAAGCTGTGTAAGAACTCATCTCTAAGATGGAGTTCGAGGGAAGATGGTGGAGTTGAACACCGTAATGATCAATCACCTCGGAAAAGAATTCCGAGGGAGGGAAGGACAAACCTCTTTCGAGGTGGGTGCCAAAATGGACCCGCTCGCCGGCGTGCCGATGGGGGATGGTTTCTCCAAAACCGCTCTGCCAGTCGCCAGTGCGGAGGAGACCTTCATTCTCCATGCCTTGGAGCTTCTCGTCATCGAGGAGGCACGTGATCCAAACCCCCAGTTACTCTCCTTCTCTGTCGCAGCTGTCGCCGTCACCGCTGCCACTGCCAAGCCAGATGAGGAAGAGGAAGCCATTTCTCCGGTGCGCCGATGACCTTGGATGGGCGGCGCCAGGAATCTGGGAGGCGGGAGAGTTCTGTGCGCTAGGGAGATGTGGAGAAGAAGGAACGGCAAAGGGAACAGGTGAAGAGGGGAGAAGGAAAATCCTCACCCCTTATATCCACCTAACCGCGGCAAGATTCGTGCAAGTGGCACTATGTAACTGCCACGCGTCATGGAAGAAACTGGGAATGACCCACGTAATGATTACGTCGCCTCGATCTCCGCGTACGCATTTAAATGACGCCTCGGTTCCGCGAACGACGGACCCACCAACGGTCGTGCTGATAGGATGTTTGTCAGATGACGTGACTTGACCATGACTAGTGTTAGATGACATCAGAGACCAAGTTTCGTCTTAGTTTGAAAATCAAGCTAGAAAATCCGAGTAACATGTTGATAGGTCCGACTTATTTTTAAGACACGGATCATATTCTTTGTTGTGAAGTTTCAGGAACCCTTCAAGATTCTGCAAGCCGAAGATCAAGCTAGACGATGATGAATCCGACTTTGGATCTTGGATACTTCCGGGGCCTGCTATTGGGGATATACTTTCCGGGTATCCTCACAGTTCCTCACTAACCAGGGTGACCCACTTTGGGTTAGAGCTTTGCTTCACGGACGGCCCAGTCAGGGAGAAAAGACGGAGTTCAGTCTAGCTGCGGGAAGGCCCAGAAGACTTACCAACATAGGCCCATAGTGTTACTTGTAGCTCAAGATGTACTGTGTAACCGACTCTTAATCGTAGCTGGATAGGTCTCTCCTGTAAACCCTTGGCCGGATATCTATATAAGTCATCCTAGGGAGAGCCTTTAGGGCACCCTCAATAGTCTACAATCTCAACTCACACAGGTGAACCCTTGTAACCCATATTTCGGCATTGCCGTATTACTAGATTGCTAGCAGGAGTAGGATCCGTCCAAAACCGGTGGATTCGAACCTGGGTAAACTTGTGTGCTCACCGTCCCGGAACACCGTACGTCTCACCCCCTCTCTTCCGCACGCCTCGAGGACCCCCTCATGGCGTACTTGTCATCAATCCGACGACACTGATGTTCTACAAACCTCTGCACTTGGTGGCCCAACACTTTCTACAAGTATAGAAGCATGCATAGACATCAAGGAGCATGGACATGATGGACAGGAGGTCTAGCTCGGCACGGATCTGGCGTCTTGATCCCTAGGCAGCACCGTGCACGAACCCTAGAGGAGCTTCAGTAGGCCGCCGCCAAGGCTAAACAAGATCGGCCTCTCACGTCTTGTCCAAGTCCTCCCCGAGGTCGACCTCCACGCGCTCGATCCATGGAACTGCCCACTGAGAAACACTGCTTCCTTCAAATTATATATCTTTTATTCCTGATGATCTAAGGATTATTACAAATAGCCTTGAGCGATTATGTAATTATACTGATCAAACTTTTTAGCACTTAGCAACATTAATCTTACATTCTCATAATGTAAAGTTTCTTTCCTCAGTTAGTGCCCTTAGCCCATGGTCTCTTGATATTTTGTCACTTGCTACACCCTTCAAAAAACCCAAACCAGATGTCAACAAATCCCAAAAAACATCATGGTCTAACTTGATAGAGATCCATTGGTCCCAGAATATAAGATGTTATACAACCAATATACAAGTTAGTAGATTGTAATAAGCCCCGTCAAGCCCTTCAAATTATACGGCTCTTAGAAGTCCATATGTTCAAGTTCGTTTACATATTTTAGATATATGTAGTCCATCATTTCTGCTTAACACAAACATCTGCACCTCATCCATACATCTATAATTGCTTATATGTATATTCATTTGTTTTATTTTTGTCTTGAACCTCATGGTGATGTATTGTTCATGGCCAAATAAACTTTGGAAGGGAAACTGAATGAGGGGTATTGTGTTGTCGGCAAAGTATTTATTTGAAAGACGAGTCCATGTTTACTTCTGGACAGAAATATACTTCAGAGCTACCTAAATAAATTTTTATTTTGCTAGCTATTACTGTCTTGCAAAGCTATGCTTTGTTCAATCTCGGAGGTTTGTACTTGGATGCATGTACCCTAGTGTTGCATTTATTTTATCAAGTTGGGTGTTCGTATATGTGTATGCACGAACCACAATTGGTCATCCATCTCGGGAGATATTTTCTACCATAATTGAGTGGCCTCAATAAATGTTGCATTGGATATTGTCTTAAAAATTTGCAATTCTAATATATTTTATATAACGTAAACATGTGCTTTGCACGTGCCTAAGTACTAGTTCATAGTAGATATAGTGTAAAATTGTTGGTTTCTTAAATATTTCTATACAAAGTAAGTACTTAATTGGGACTTGAACTAGATATTGTTCTAGGAATCTATTGTGACACCCCCAGGATCAGGGTTAAACAAATCCAGACTTTAGCCTGACATAATCTTAACCTAGAGCTCAAGGATAACCAGTGATGAATCGGTAACACAACAGTAACCCTGCGATACAAAACATTATTACAGCAAGCTCATAACTGAGCGATGAACCAAATATTACAAGCAGACGTCACCGACTACAAGCATCAAATAATGGAAGGCAAATTATGCTATTAAGTATATCAAACTTAACAAATGGACTAAGAGGCCTGAAGCATAACGATGACGCCCCATCTCATAGATTCTAGGCTGCCGGCCGGGAACCCCAACCTACTCATCAGTGTCGATGTCGTACCAAACTTGTCTTCATAGGAACACTTATTTTGCTACAAAAAGTATCAACAAAGCAGGGGTGAGTATAGGGTGTACTCCGCAAGACTTATGGCTGGTGGGGTTATTTTGCATAAAGCCATCTTTGTTTATAAAACAAGAGGGGAAAAAAGCTCGTCTAATCAGAACATTTTAAAAGGGAATAAGAGAGCGACATTTCAGAAGAATTGATCATCATCTTTTGATATCCACCAAAGTAATCATTAACTCACAACTAGGATCACCTCCTCGTACCCATGAAGAAGCATCCTTAAGAACACACTGAAACCTCCAAGTTTTATGATTAGGTTAATGTTCTCTATGATCTTAAAATTCGGTCACCAAGCGTTCATAACCGTGAACATGGCTTTTCTAAAAGATTTAACCTTGCAGGGGTGCACAACTTTACCCACACGTTCTAACCGACTCTTAATGCTAGAATCATTAGCCCTCTTCCTTAGATGGCTGGCAGAGGGTGGTTAGACACAACCTTACCTTGCTTTCGCCGAGACCATGAGTCACACCCTAAGGAGGGTTCCGCTGTAATGGGTCAAATCCCGAAGCCAGTCCCTAGAGATGTGGGTGAGGTTGGTTTACCAAAGGAACCACCTCAAGCAACCCCGGCCACGCTTACCTACATGTTATGATGCACCTTCACCCGCCAAATTTTTCAAAATGTTTTCTATGCATATGTCGAATGGAACACCCGAACTATGTGACTCATGGAATCTACTAGGCAAGTTAGTTAGTCGTGAGGTTTTCCAGGACCCGTGTGGCTACGATCGTCTCCGTTCCAAAGGCAAGAACTCGGTTCCTAGTAGTGGCGAACATGGGACTAGAAAAACCACATCCCACCGTGGCCTCCCATACATGCCTTAGCATGTTTAATCTTTACCACCGATCTCATCTCATCAGAATACCTCATTGTCCCGTTGTACTAGATTCTCTGCATCTGATACATCATTTGGATGAACTAGCACTGACAGCTAAGCATGGCTAAGCAAGATACATATAAGCTCTAGCAGTGCAAACAAGCCAAACCTAGTTATTCTAGGAGTAGTGGATCAGGTAATATAAGCTCAAAGGGAGTAATGCAACATATAGGACACTATATATATCGATAAAAGACCACAATTGAATCTTATGCATCATGGAGAGAAGTAAAATACTTAGAAACATAGGATTGTATCATGGTGGGGCTATGCTTGCCTTGTTTGTTGATACCTAGATATAGATCTCCAGAAGCCTTGTACTTGGCTTGGTTACAGTTGGCCAAGTGTTGTTCGTCGATCTTTGATTGTGTTAATCTTAGTTTTCAATCTCGATCTCAATATCATATTGTACCAGGAAGAAGCAAACACCGGAAAGAAAGGGAAACAACAATCAACACATGGCATCCATGCAATACTCAACCAAGGATGATGACATGACAAGTTAATTAATATTGTAATGAAACCCTATAGCATGCTTGACAATTTAAACGAGGTTCCGAGGGGTGAAAACCCTAATACAGGGGAGACCCTAGAATCACCTACGAGGGTTCATTTAGTTCTCTAACTAAACTTGTAATTAAAGTTGCTTAAGAATACATGATTTTGAGTCTATTGTTTAGATCTCATTTTTCTGAATATGTTGATATATTATACATATTTTTCTGGTTTAAAATGAATTAGTTATGATTTTTCCCAATTTAAATCCATTTTAAATCATTTTTAAAACAATTAAATTTTTTGGAATTATTATATTATTTTACAGCCTCGACCCACATGTCAGACTTTTATTAATTTCAGAAAAAAATTCCATAAAGATTAAAAACCTGACATTAGGGACCCACCTCTTAGCATTTTTTTATAAAACAATTACTAAAAACATTATAAATAAATAGAAAGAGAGATTTACTACGCTAGCATGACATCATGCTGATGTTATCAATGGCTCCACCAGTGTCATTGTATGTTTGTTCTTCTCACAAACCACATAAGGATCCACCAGTGTCATTAGATGTGTGTTCTTTTCATGAACCACGCCCGTTGTCATTGCATGTTTGTTCCTCTCACAGATCACACATGGATCCACCAGTGAATTGCATGTGTGTTCTTCTCATGAACCACGGCTAGAGTCATTGGATGTGTGTTCTTTCCATGAACCACAGCTAGAGTCCTTGCATGTGTGGTCTTCTCACAAACCACAAAAGGATACACCGGTGTCATTGCATGTGTGTTCTTCTCATGAACCACATCTAGAGTCATTGCATGTCTGTTGTTCTCACAAACCACATAAGGATCCAGCATTGTCATTAGATGTGTGTTTTATTCATGAACCACACCTAGTGTCATTGGATGTGTGATCCTCTCACAGACCACACATGGATCCACCAGTGTCATTGCATATGTGTTCTTCTCATGAACCACACATGGATCCACCAAGTGTGATTGCATGTATGTTCTTCTCACAAAAAACACATGGATCCACCAGTGTCATTGCATGTTTGTTCTTTTCATGAACCACACCCAGTGTCATTATATGTTTGTTCCTATCATAAACCACACATGGATCCACCAGTGTCATTGCATGTGTGTTCTTCTCATGAACCACAGCTACAGTCATTGCATGTCTGTTATTCTCACAAACCACATAAGGATACACCAGTGTCATTACATATCTGTTCTTCTCATGAACCACACCCAGTGTCATTGCATGTGTGTTCTTTTCACAAACCACATATCACCAGTGTCATTGCATGTTTGTTCCTCTCATAAACCACATATGGATCCACCCAGTGTGATTGCATGTGTGTTCTTCTCACAAACCACATAAGGATTCACTAGAGTCATTGGATGTGTGGTCTTTTCATGAACAACACCAAGTGTCATTGGATGTGTGTCCTCTCACAGACCACACATGGATCCACTAGTGTCATGGCATGTGTGTTCTTCTCATGAACCACGGCTAGAGTCATTGCATGTGTGTTCTTTTCATGAACCACATATCACCACTATCATTGCATGTGTGTTCGTATCATGAACCACACATGGATTCACCCAGTGTGATTGCATGTCTGTTGTTTTCACAAACCACATATGGATCCACCCCTGTGATTGCATGTGTGTTCTTTTCACAGACCACATATCACCAGTGTCATTGCATGTGTGTTCTTCTCACAAACCACATAAGGATCCAAGTGTGTCATTGGATGTGTGTTCCTCTCATAAACGAAACATGGATCCACCAGTGTCATTGCATGTCTGCTCTTTTCATTAAACACATCTAGAGTCATTGCATGTGTGTTCTTCCCACAAACCACACATGGATCCACCAGTGTCATTGCATGTGTGTTCTTCGAACAAACCACATAAGAATCCACCAGTGTCATTGGATGTGTGTTCTTTTCATGAACCACACCCGGTGTCATTGCATGTTTGTTCCTCTCATAGACCACACATGGATCCACCAGTGAATTGCATGTGTGTTCTTCTCATGAACCACGGCTAGAGTCATTGGATGTGTGTTCTTTCCATGAACCACAGCTAGAGTCCTTGCATGTGTGGTCTTCTCACAAACCACAAAAGGATACACCGGTGTCATTGCATGTGTGTTCTTCTCATGAACCACATCTAGAGTCATTGCATGTCTGTTCTTCTCACAAACCACATAAGGATCCACCACTGTCATTGGATGTGTGTTCTTTTCATGAACCTCACCTAGTGTCATTGGATGTGTGATCCTCTCACAGACCACACATGGATCCACCAGTGTCATTGCATGTGTGTTCTTCTCACGAACCACACATGGATCCACCAAGTGTGATTGCATGTATGTTCTTCTCATAAACCACACATGGATCCACCAGTGTCATTGCATGTCTTTTCTTTTCATGAACCACACCCCGTGTCATTGCATGTTTGTTCCTCTCATAAACCACACATGGATCCACCAATGTCATTGCATGTGTGTTCTTATCCTGAACCACACATGGATCCACCCAGTGTGATTGCATGTATGTTCTTTTCACAAACCACATATGGATCCACATGTGTTATTGCATGTGTGTTCTTTTCACAGACCACATATCACCAGTGTCATTGCATGTGTGTTATTCTCACAAACCACATAAGGATCCAAGAGTGTCATTGGATGTGTGTTTCTCTCATAAACCAAACTTGGATCCACAAGTGTCATTGCATGGCTGCTCTTTTCATGAACCACATCTAGAGTCATTGCATGTCTGTTATTCCCACAGACCACACATGGATCCACCAGTGTCATTGCATGTGTGTTCTTCTCACAAACCACATAAGGATCCAGCAGTGTCATTGGATGTGTGTTCTTTTCACGAACCACACCCAATGTCATTGCATGTATGTACCTCTCACAGACCACACATGGATCCACCAGTGTCATTGCATGTGTGTTCTTCTCATGAACCACAGCTAGAGTCATTAGATGTGTGTTCTTTTCATGGATCACAACTAGAGTCATTGCATGTGTGTTCTTCTCATGAACCACACATGGATCCACCAAGTGTGATTGCATGTATGTTCTTCTCACAAAAAAACACATGGATCCACCAGTGTCATTGCATGTTTGTTCTTTTCATGAACCACACCCAGTGTCATTATATGTTTGTTCCTATCATAAACCACACATGGATCCACCAGTGTCATTGCATGTGTGTTCTTCTCATGAACCACAGCTACAGTCATTGCATGTCTGTTATTCTCACAGACCACATAAGGATACACCAGTGTCATTACATATCTGTTCTTCTCATGAACCACACCCAGTGTCATTGCATGTGTGTTCTTTTCACAAACCACATATCACCAGTGTCATTGCATGTTTGTTCCTCTCATAAACCACATATGGATCCACCCAGTGTGATTGCATGTGTGTTCTTCTCACAAACCACATAAGGATTCACTAGAGTCATTGGATGTGTGGTCTTTTCATGAACAACACCAAGTGTCATTGGATGTGTGTCCTCTCACAGACCACACATGGATCCACTAGTGTCATGGCATGTGTGTTCTTCTCATGAACCACGGCTAGAGTCATTGCATGTGTGTTCTTTTCATGAACCACATATCACCACTATCATTGCATGTGTGTTCGTATCATGAACCACACATGGATTCACCCAGTGTGATTGCATGTCTGTTGTTTTCACAAACCACATATGGATCCACCCCTGTGATTGCATGTGTGTTCTTTTCACAGACCACATATCACCAGTGTCATTGCATGTGTGTTCTTCTCACAAACCACATAAGGATCCAAGTGTGTCATTGGATGTGTGTTCCTCTCATAAACGAAACATGGATCCACCCGTGTCATTGCATGTCTGCTCTTTTCATTAAACACATCTAGAGTCATTGCATGTGTGTTCTTCCCACAAACCACACATGGATCCACCAGTGTCATTGCATGTGTGTTCTTCGAACAAACCACATAAGGATCCACCAGTGTCATTGGATGTGTGTTCTTTTCATGAACCACACCCGGTGTCATTGCATGTTTGTTCCTCTCATAGACCACACATGGATCCACCAGTGAATTGCATGTGTGTTCTTCTCATGAACCACGGCTAGAGTCATTGGATGTGTGTTCTTTCCATGAACCACAGCTAGAGTCCTTGCATGTGTGGTCTTCTCACAAACCACAAAAGGATACACCGGTGTCATTGCATGTGTGTTCTTCTCATGAACCACATCTAGAGTCCTTGCATGTTTGTTCTTCTCACAAACCACATAAGGATCCACCACTGTCATTGGATGTGTGTTCTTTTCATGAACCTCACCTAGTGTCATTGGATGTGTGATCCTCTCACAGACCACACATGGATCCACCAGTGTCATTGCATGTGTGTTCTTCTCACGAACCACCACATGGATCCACCAAGTGTGATTGCATGTATGTTCTTCTCATAAACCACACATGGATCCACCAGTGTCATTGCATGACTTTTCTTTTCATGAACCACACCCCGTGTCATTGCATGTTTGTTCCTCTCATAAACCACACATGGATCCACCAATGTCATTGCATGTGTGTTCTTATCCTGAACCACACATGGATCCACCCAGTGTGATTGCATGTCTGTTCTTTTCACAAACCACATATGGATCCACATGTGTTATTGCATGTGTGTTCTTTTCACAGACCACATATCACCAGTGTCATTGCATGTGTGTTATTCTCAAAAACCACATAAGGATCCAAGAGTGTCATTAGATGTGTGTTTCTCTCATAAACCAAACTTGGATCCACC